>CAWUFW010013157.1:0-493548 GCA_963921515.1 Calotriton arnoldi
GCTGCCATGTATTGCTGTAGGCATCCAGCCCCCAAGGGTAGAGGTGGTAGTAGTGACAGGCATCCAGCCCCCATGGGTAGAGGTGGTAGTGGTGGTAGGCATCCAGCCCCCATGGGTAGAGGTGGTAGTAGTGGTAGGCATCTGGCACCCCCTGAGTAGGGGTGGTGGTAGGCATCCAGCCCCCCATGGGTAGAGGTGGTAGTAGTGGTAGGCATCCAGCCCCCCATGGGTAGAGGTGGTAGTAGTGACAGGCATCCAGCCCCCATGGGTAGAGGAGGCAGTAGTGGTAGGCATCTGGCACCCCCTGAGTAGGGGTGGTAGTGGTGGTGGGCATCCAGCCCCCATGGGTAGAGGTGGTAGTAGTGGTAGGCATCCAGCCCCCATGGGTAGAGGTGGTAGTAGTGACAGGCATCCAGCCCCCAATGGGTAGAGGTGGTAGTAGTGGTAGGCATCTGGCACCCCTGAGTAGGGGTGGTAGTGGTGGTAGGCATCCAGCCCCCATGGGTAGAGGTGGTAGTAGTGGTAGGCATCCAGCCCCCATGGGTAGAGGTGGTAGTAGTGGTAGGCATCTGGCACCCCTGAGTAGGGGTGGTAGTGGTGGTGAGGCATCCAGCCCCCATGGGTAGAGGTGGTAGTAGTGGTAGGCATCCAGCTCCCCATGGGTAGAGGTGGTAGTAGTGGTAGGCATCTGGCACCCCTGAGTAGGGGTGGTAGTGGTGGTAGGCATCCATCCCCCATGGGTAGAGGTGGTAGTAGTGGTGAGGCATCCAGCCCCCCATGGGTAGAGGTGGTAGTAGTGGTAGGCATCCAGCCCCCCATGGGTAGAGGTGGTAGTAGTGGTAGGCATCCAGCCCCCATGGGTAGAGGTGGTAGTAGTGGTAGGCATCTGGCACCCCCTGAGTAGCGGTGGTAGTGGTGGTGGGCATCCAGCCCCCATGGGTAGAGGTGGTAGTAGTGGTAGGCATCCAGCCCCCATGGGTAGAGGTGGTAGTAGTGGTAGGTATCTGGCACCCCTGAGTGGGGGTGGTAGTGGTGGTAGGCATCCAGCCCCCAAGGGTAGAGGTGGTAGTAGTGGTAGGCATCCAGCCCCCATGGGTAGAGGTGGTAGTAGTGACAGGCATCCAGCCCCCATTGGTAGAGGTGGTAGTGGTGGTAGGCATCCAGCCCCCCATGGGTAGAGGTGGTAGTAGTGGTAGGCATCTGGCACCCCTGAGTAGGGGTGGTAGTGGTGGTAGGCATCCAGCCCCCATGGGTAGAGGTGGTAGTAGTGGTAGGCATCCAGCCCCCATGGGTAGAGGTGGTAGTAGTGACAGGCATCCAGCCCCCATGGGTAGAGGTGGTAGTAGTGGTAGGCATCTGGCACCCCTGAGTAGGGGTGGTAGTGGTGGTAGGCATCCAGCCCCCCATGGGTAGAGGTGGTAGTAGTGGTAGGCATCCAGCCCCCATGGGTAGAGGTGGTAGTAGTGACAGGCGTCCAGCCCCCATGGGTAGAGGTGGTAGTAGTGGTAGGCATCTGGCACCCCTGAGTAGGGGTGGTAGTGGTGGTAGGCATCCAGCCCCCCATGGGTAGAGGTGGTAGTAGTGGTAGGCATCCAGCCCCCATGGGTAGAGGTGGTAGTAGTGGTAGGCATCTGGCACCCCTGAGTAGGGGTGGTAGTGGTGGTAGGCATCCAGCCCCCATGGGTAGAGGTGGTAGTAGTGGTAGGCATCCAGCCCCCATGGGTAGAGGTGGTAGTAGTGGTAGGCATCTGGCACCCCCTGAGTAGGGGTGGTAGTGGTGGTAGGCATCCAGCCCCCATGGGTAGAGGTGGTAGTAGTGGTAGGCATCTGGCACCCCTGAGTAGGGGTGGTAGTGGTGGTAGGCATCCAGCCCCCTTGGGTAGAGGTGGTAGTAGTGGTAGGCATCCAGCCCCCATGGGTAGAGGTGGTAGTAGTGACAGGCATCCAGCCCCCCATGGGTAGAGGTGGTAGTAGTGGGAGGCATCCAGCCCCCCATGGGTAGAGGTGGTAGTAGTGGTAGGCATCTGGCACCCCCTGAGTAGAGGTGGTAGTGGTGGTAGGCATCCAGCCCCCCATGGGTAGAGGTGGTAGTAGTGGTAGGCATCCAGCCCCCATGGGTAGAGGTGGTAGTAGTGGTAGGCATCTGGCATCCCCTGAGTAGGGGTGGTAGTGGTGGTAGGCATCCAGCCCCCATGGGTAGAGGTGGTAGTAGTGGTAGGCATCTGGCACCCCTGAGTAGGGGTGGTAGTGGTGGTAGGCATCCAGCCCCCATGGGTAGAGGTGGTAGTAGTGGTAGGCATCCAACCCCCATGGGTAGAGGTGGTAGTAGTGGTAGGCATCTGGCACCCCTGAGTAGGGGTGGTAGTGGT
Source organism: Calotriton arnoldi (assembly GCA_963921515.1). NCBI lineage: Eukaryota > Metazoa > Chordata > Amphibia > Caudata > Salamandridae > Calotriton > Calotriton arnoldi. The sequence continues at coordinate 2,370 of CAWUFW010013157.1, forward strand.
GGTAGGCATCCAGCCCCCATGGGTAGAGGTGGTAGTAGTGGTAGGCATCTGGCACCCCTGAGTAGGGGTGGTAGTGGTGGTAGGCATCCAGCCCCCAATGGGTAGAGATGGTAGTAGTGGTGGGCATCCAGCCCCCCATGGGTAGGAGGTGGTAGTAGTGGTAGGCATCTGGCACCCCTGAGTAGGGGTGGTAGTGGTGGTAGGCATCCAGCCCCCATGGGTAGAGGTGGTAGTAGTGGTAGGCATCCAGCCCCCATGGGTAGAGGTGGTAGTAGTGACAGGCATCCAGCCCCCATGGGTAGAGGTGGTAGTGGTGGTAGGAATCCAGCCCCCATGGGTAGAGGTGGTAGTAGTGGTAGGCATCTGGCACCCCTGAGTAGGGGTGGTGGTAGGCATCCAGCCCCCATGGGTAGAGGTGGTAGTAGTGGTAGGCATCCAGCCCCCATGGGTAGAGGTGGTAGTAGTGACAGGCATCCAGCCCCCCATGGGTAGAGGTGGTAGTAGTGGTAGGCATCTGGCACCCCTGAGTAGGGGTGGTAGTGGTGGTAGGCATCCAGCCCCCATGGGTAGAGGTGGTAGTAGTGGTAGGCATCCAGCCCCCATGGGTAGAGGTGGTAGTAGTGACAGGCATCCAGCCCCCAATGGGTAGAGGTGGTAGTAGTGGTAGGCATCTGGCACCCCTGAGTAGGGGTGGTAGTGGTGGTGGGCATCCAGCCCCCATGGGTAGAGGTGGTAGTAGTGGTAGGCATCCAGCCCCCCATGGGTAGAGGTGGTAGTAGTGGTAGGCATCTGGCACCCCTGAGTAGGGGTGGTAGTGGTGGTAGGCATCCAGCCCCCCATGGGTAGAGGTGGTAGTAGTGGTAGGCATCCAGCCCCCCATGGGTAGAGGTGGTAGTAGTGGTAGGCATCCAGCCCCTGAGTAGGGGTGGTAGTGGTGGTAGGCATCCATCCCCCATGGGTAGAGGTGGTAGTAGTGGTAGGCATCCAGCCCCCATGGGTAGAGGTGGTAGTAGTGGTAGGCATCCAGCCCCCATGGGTAGAGGTGGTAGTAGTGGTAGGCATCTGGCACCCCTGAGTAGGGGTGGTAGTGGTGGTAGGCATCCAGCCCCCATGGGTAGAGGTGGTAGTAGTGGTAGGCATCTGGCACCCCTGAGTAGGGGTGGTAGTGGTGGTAGGCATCCAGCCCCCATGGGTAGAGGTGGTAGTAGTGGTAGGCATCCAGCCCCCATGGGTAGAGGTGGTAGTAGTGACAGGCATCCAGCCCCCATGGGTAGAGGTGGTAGTAGTGGTAGGCATCTGGCACCCCTGAGTAGGGGTGGTAGTGGTGGTAGGCATCCAGCCCCCATGGGTAGAGGTGGTAGTAGTGGTAGGCATCCAGCCCCCCATGGGTAGAGGTGGTAGTAGTGACAGGCGTCCAGCCCCCATGGGTAGAGGTGGTAGTAGTGGTAGGCATCTGGCACTCCTGAGTAGGGGTGGTAGTGGTGGTAGGCATCCAGCCCCCCATGGGTAGAGGTGGTAGTAGTGGTAGGCATCCAGCCCCCCATGGGTAGAGGTGGTAGTAGTGGTAGGCATCTGGCACCCCTGAGTAGGGGTGGTAGTGGTGGTAGGCATCCAGCCCCCATGGGTAGAGGTGGTAGTAGTGGTAGGCATCCAGCCCCCATGGGTAGAGGTGGTAGTAGTGGTAGGCATCTGGCACCCCTGAGTAGGGGTGGTAGTGGTGGTGGGCATCCAGCCCCCATGGGTAGAGGTGGTAGTAGTGGTAGGCATCTGGCACCCCTGAGTAGGGGTGGTAGTGGTGGTAGGCATCCAGCCCCCTTGGGTAGAGGTGGTAGTAGTGGTAGGCATCCAGCCCCCATGGGTAGAGGTGGTAGTAGTGACAGGCATCCAGCCCCCATGGGTAGAGGTGGTAGTAGTGGGAGGCATCCAGCCCCCCATGGGTAGAGGTGGTAGTAGTGGTAGGCATCTGGCACCCCTGAGTAGAGGTGGTAGTGGTGGTAGGCATCCAGCCCCCATGGGTAGAGGTGGTAGTAGTGGTAGGCATCCAGCCCCCATGGGTAGAGGTGGTAGTAGTGGTAGGCATCTGGCATCCCCTGAGTAGGGGTGGTAGTGGTGGTAGGCATCCAGCCCCCATGGGTAGAGGTGGTAGTAGTGGTAGGCATCTGGCACCCCTGAGTAGGGGTGGTAGTGGTGGTAGGCATCCAGCCCCCCATGGGTAGAGGTGGTAGTAGTGGTAGGCATCCAACCCCCATGGGTAGAGGTGGTAGTAGTGGTAGGCATCTGGCACCCCCTGAGTAGGGGTGGTAGTGGTGGTAGGCATCCAGCCCCCATGGGTAGAGGTGGTAGTAGTGGTAGGCATCTGGCACCCCTGAGTAGGGGTGGTAGTGGTGGTAGGCATCCAGCCCCCAATGGGTAGAGATGGTAGTAGTGGTGGGCATCCAGCCCCCATGGGTAGAGGTGGTAGTAGTGGTAGGCATCTGGCACCCCTGAGTAGGGGTGGTAGTGGTGGTAGGCATCCAGCCCCCATGGGTAGAGGTGGTAGTAGTGGTAGGCATCCAGCCCCCCATGGGTAGAGGTGGTAGTAGTGACAGGCATCCAGCCCCCCATGGGTAGAGGTGGTAGTGGTGGTAGGAATCCAGCCCCCCATGGGTAGAGGTGGTAGTAGTGGTAGGCATCTGGCACCCCCTGAGTAGGGGTGGTGGTAGGCATCCAGCCCCCCATGGGTAGAGGTGGTAGTAGTGGTAGGCATCCAGCCCCCCATGGGTAGAGGTGGTAGTAGTGACAGGCATCCAGCCCCCCATGGGTAGAGGTGGTAGTAGTGGTAGGCATCTGGCACCCCTGAGTAGGGGTGGTAGTGGTGGTAGGCATCCAGCCCCCATGGGTAGAGGTGGTAGTAGTGGTAGGCATCCAGCCCCCCATGGGTAGACGTGGTAGTAGTGACAGGCATCCAGCCCCCAATGGGTAGAGGTGGTAGTAGTGGTAGGCATCTGGCACCCCCTGAGTAGGGGTGGTAGTGGTGGTAGGCATCCAGCCCCCCATGGGTAGAGGTGGTAGTAGTGGTAGGCATCCAGCCCCCCATGGGTAGAGGTGGTAGTAGTGGTAGGCATCTGGCACCCCTGAGTAGGGGTAGTAGTGGTGGTAGGCATCCAGCCCCCATGGGTAGAGGTGGTAGTAGTGGTAGGCATCCAGCCCCCATGGGTAGAGGTGGTAGTAGTGGTAGGCATCCAGCCCCTGAGTAGGGGTGGTAGTGGTGGTAGGCATCCATCCCCCATGGGTAGAGGTGGTAGTAGTGGTAGGCATCCAGCCCCCATGGGTAGAGGTGGTAGTAGTGGTAGGCATCCAGCCCCCCATGGGTAGAGGTGGTAGTAGTGGTAGGCATCTGGCACCCCCTGAGTAGGGGTGGTAGTGGTGGTAGGCATCCAGCCCCCCATGGGTAGAGGTGGTAGTAGTGGTAGGCATCTGGCACCCCCTGAGTAGGGGTGGTAGTGGTGGTAGGCATCCAGCCCCCTTGGGTAGAGGTGGTAGTAGTGGTAGGCATCCAGCCCCCATGGGTAGAGGCGGTAGTAGTGACAGGCATCCAGCCCCCATGGGTAGAGGTGGTAGTAGTGGTAGGCATCCAGCCCCCATGGGTAGAGGTGGTAGTAGTGGTAGGCATCTAGCACCCCTGAGTAGCGGTGGTAGTGGTGGTAGGCATCCAGCCCCCATGGGTAGAGGTGGTAGTAGTGGTAGGCATCCAGCCCCCATGGGTAGAGGTGGTAGTAGTGGTAGGCATCTGGCACCCCTGAGTAGGGGTGGTAATGGTGGTAGGCATCCAGCCCCCATGGGTAGAGGTGGTAGTAGTGGTAGGCATCCAGCCCCCATGGGTAGAGGTGGTAGTAGTGACAGGCATCCAGCCCCCATTGGTAGAGGTGGTAGTGGTGGTATGCATCCAGCCCCCATGGGTAGAGGTGGTAGTAGTGGTAGGCATCTGGCACCCCTGAGTAGGGGTGGTAGTGGTGGTAGGCATCCAGCCCCCATGGGTAGAGGTGGTAGTAGTGGTAGGCATCCAGCCCCCATGGGTAGAGGTGGTAGTAGTGACAGGCATCCAGCCCCCATGGGTAGAGGTGGTAGTAGTGGTAGGCATCTGGCACCCCTGAGTAGGGGTGGTAGTGGTGGTAGGCATCCAGCCCCCATGGGTAGAGGTGGTAGTAGTGGTAGGCATCCAGCCCCCATGGGTAGAGGTGGTAGTAGTGACAGGCGTCCAGCCCCCATGGGTAGAGGTGGTAGTAGTGGTAGGCATCTGGCACCCCTGAGTAGGGGTGGTAGTGGTGGTAGGCATCCAGCCCCCATGGGTAGAGGTGGTAGTAGTGGTAGGCATCCAGCCCCCATGGGTAGATGTGGTAGTAGTGGTAGGCATCTGGCACCCCTGAGTAGGGGTGGTAGTGGTGGTAGGCATCCAGCCCCCATGGGTAGAGGTGGTAGTAGTGGTAGGCATCCAGCCCCCATGGGTAGAGGTGGTAGTAGTGGTAGGCATCCAGCCCCCATGGGTAGAGGTGGTAGTAGTGGTAGGCATCTGGCACCCCTGAGTAGGGGTGGTAGTGGTGGTAGGCATCCAGCCCCCATGGGTAGAGGTGGTAGTAGTGGTAGGCATCTGGCACCCCTGAGTAGGGGGTGGTAGTGGTGGTAGGCATCCAGCCCCCTTGGGTAGAGGTGGTAGTAGTGGTAGGCATCCAGCCCCCATGGGTAGAGGTGGTAGTAGTGACAGGCATCCAGCCCCCCATGGGTAGAGGTGGTAGTAGTGGTAGGCATCCAGCCCCCATGGGTAGAGGTGGTAGTAGTGGTAGGCATCTGGCACCCCTGAGTAGAGGTGGTAGTGGTGGTAGGCATCCAGCCCCCATGGGTAGAGGTGGTAGTAGTGGTAGGCATCCAGCCCCCCATGGGTAGAGGTGGTAGTAGTGGTAGGCATCTGGCATCCCTGAGTAGGGGTGGTAGTGGTGGTAGGCATCCAGCCCCCATGGGTAGAGGTGGTAGTAGTGGTAGGCATCTGGCACCCCTGAGTAGGGGTGGTAGTGGTGGTAGGCATCCAGCCCCCCATGGGTAGAGGTGGTAGTAGTGGTAGGCATCCAACCCCCATGGGTAGAGGTGGTAGTAGTGGTAGGCATCTGGCACCCCTGAGTAGGGGTGGTAGTGGTGGTAGGCATCCAGCCCCCATGGGTAGAGGTGGTAGTAGTGGTAGGCATCTGGCACCCCTGAGTAGGGGTGGTAGTGGTGGTAGGCATCCAGCCCCCATGGGTAGAGGTGGTAGTAGTGGTAGGCATCCAGCCCCCATGGGTAGAGGTGGTAGTAGTGGTAGGCATCTGGCACCCCTGAGTAGGGGTGGTAGTGGTGGTAGGCATCCAGCCCCCCATGGGTAGAGGTGGTAGTAGTGGTAGGCATCCAGCCCCCATGGGTAGAGGTGGTAGTAGTGACAGTCATCCAGCCCCCATTGGTAGAGGTGGTAGTGGTGGTAGGCATCCAGCCCCCATGGGTAGAGGTGGTAGTAGTGGTAGGCATCTGGCACCCCTGAGTAGGGGTGGTAGTGGTGGTAGGCATCCAGCCCCCATGGGTAGAGGTGGTAGTAGTGGTAGGCATCCAACCCCCATGGGTAGAGGTGGTAGTAGTGACAGGCATCCAGCCCCCATGGGTAGAGGTGGTAGTAGTGGTAGGCATCTGGCACCCCCAGAGTAGGGGTGGTAGTGGTGGTAGGCATCCAGCCCCCATGGGTAGAGGTGGTAGTAGTGGTAGGCATCCAGCCCCCATGGGTAGAGGTGGTAGTAGTGACAGGCGTCCAGCCCCATGGGTAGAGGTGGTAGTAGTGGTAGGCATCTGGCACCCCTGAGTAGGGGTGGTAGTGGTGGTAGAGCATCCAGCCCCCATGGGTAGAGGTGGTAGTAGTGGTAGGCATCCAGCCCCCCATGGGTAGATGTGGTAGTAGTGGTAGGCATCTGGCACCCCTGAGTAGGGGTGGTAGTAGTGGTAGGCATCCAGCCCCCATGGGTAGAGGTGGTAGTAGTGGTAGGCATCTGGCACCCCTGAGTAGGGGTGGTAGTGGTGGTAGGCATCCAGCCCCCTTGGGTAGAGGTGGTAGTAGTGGTAGGCATCCAGCCCCCATGGGTAGAGGTGGTAGTAGTGACAGGCATCCAGCCCCCATGGGTAGAGGTGGTAGTAGTGGTAGGCATCCAGCCCCCATGGGTAGAGGTGGTAGTAGTGGTAGGCATCTGGCACCCCTGAGTAGGGGTGGTAGTGGTGGTAGGCATCCAGCCCCCATGCGTAGAGGTGGTAGTAGTGGTAGGCATCTGGCACCCCTGAGTAGGGGTGGTAGTGGTGGTAGGCATCCAGCCCCCATGGGTAGAGGTGGTAGTAGTGGTAGGCATCCAGCCCCCATGGGTAGAGGTGGTAGTAGTGGTAGGCATCTGGCACCCCTGAGTAGGGGTGGTAGTGGTGGTAGGCATCCAGCCCCCATGGGTAGAGGTGGTAGTAGTGGTAGGCATCCAGCCCCCATGGGTAGAGGTGGTAGTAGTGACAGGCATCCAGCCCCCATGGGTAGAGGTGGTAGTGGTGGTAGGCATCCAGCCCCCCATGGGTAGAGGTGGTAGTAGTGGTAGGCATCTGGCACCCCTGAGTAGGGGTGGTAGTGGTGGTAGGCATCCAGCCCCCATGGGTAGAGGTGGTAGTAGTGGTAGGCATCCAGCCCCCATGGGTAGAGGTGGTAGTAGTGGTAGGCATCTGGCACCCCTGAGTAGGGGTGGTAGTGGTGGTAGGCATCCAGCCCCCATGGGTAGAGGTGGTAGTAGTGGTAGGCATCCAGCCCCCATGGGTAGAGGTGGTAGTAGTGACAGGCATCCAGCCCCCATGGGTAGAGGTGGTAGTGGTGGTAGGCATCCAGCCCCCATGGGTAGAGGTGGTAGTAGTGGTAGGCATCTGGCACCCCTGAGTAGGGGTGGTGGTAGGCATCCAGCCCCCATGGGTAGAGGTGGTAGTAGTGGTAGGCATCCAGCCCCCCATGGGTAGAGGTGGTAGTAGTGACAGGCATCCAGCCCCCATGGGTAGAGGTGGTAGTAGTGGTAGGCATCTGGCACCCCTGAGTAGGGGTGGTAGTGGTGGTAGGCATCCAGCCCCCATGGGTAGAGGTGGTAGTAGTGGTAGGCATCCAGCCCCCATGGGTAGAGGTGGTAGTAGTGGTAGGCATCCAGCCCCCATGGGTAGAGGTGGTAGTAGTGACAGGCATCCAGCCCCCAATGGGTAGAGGTGGTAGTAGTGGTAGGCATCTGGCACCCCTGAGTAGGGGTGGTAGTGGTGGTAGGCATCCAGCCCCCATGGGTAGAGGTGGTAGTAGTGGTAGGCATCCAGCCCCCATGGGTAGAGGTGGTAGTAGTGGTAGGCATCTGGCACCCCCTGAGTAGGGGTGGTAGTGGTGGTAGGCATCCAGCCCCCATGGGTAGAGGTGGTAGTAGTGGTAGGCATCTGGCACCCCTGAGTAGGGGTGGTAGTGGTGGTAGGCATCCATCCCCCATGGGTAGAGGTGGTAGTAGTGGTAGGCATCCAGCCCCCATGGGTAGAGGTGGTAGTAGTGGTAGGCATCCAGCCCCCATGGGTAGAGGTGGTAGTAGTGGTAGGCATCTGGCACCCCCTGAGTAGGGGTGGTAGTGGTGGTAGGCATCCAGCCCCCCATGGGTAGAGGTGGTAGTAGTGGTAGGCATCTGGCACCCCTGAGTAGGGGTGGTAGTGGTGGTAGGCATCCAGCCCCCTTGGGTAGAGGTGGTAGTAGTGGTAGGCATCCAGCCCCCATGGGTAGAGGCGGTAGTAGTGACAGGCATCCAGCCCCCATGGGTAGAGGTGGTAGTAGTGGTAGGCATCCAGCCCCCATGGGTAGAGGTGGTAGTAGTGGTAAGCATCTGGCACCCCTGAGTAGCGGTGGTAGTGGTGGTAGGCATCCAGCCCCCATGGGTAGAGGTGGTAGTAGTGGTAGGCATCCAGCCCCCATGGGTAGAGGTGGTAGTAGTGGTAGGCATCTGGCTCCCCTGAGTAGGGGTGGTAGTGGTGGTAGGCATCCAGCCCCCATGGGTAGAGGTGGTAGTAGTGGTAGGCATCCAGCCCCCCATGGGTAGAGGTGGTAGTAGTGACAGGCATCCAGCCCCCATTGGTAGAGGTGGTAGTGGTGGTAGGCATCCAGCACCCCATGGGTAGAGGTGGTAGTAGTGGTAGGCATCTGGCACCCCTGAGTAGGGGTGGTAGTGGTGGTAGGCATCCAGCCCCCATGGGTAGAGGTGGTAGTAGTGGTAGGCATCCAGCCCCCCATGGGTAGAGGTGGTAGTAGTGACAGGCATCCAGCCCCCATGGGTAGAGGTGGTAGTAGTGGTAGGCATCTGGCACCCCTGAGTAGGGGTGGTAGTGGTGGTAGGCATCCAGCCCCCATGGGTAGAGGTGGTAGTAGTGGTAGGCATCCAGCCCCCCATGGGTAGAGGTGGTAGTAGTGACAGGCATCCAGCCCCCATGGGTAGAGGTGGTAGTAGTGGTAGGCATCTGGCACCCCTGAGTAGGGGTGGTAGTGGTGGTAGGCATCCAGCCCCCATGGGTAGAGGTGGTAGTAGTGGTAGGCATCCAGCCCCCATGGGTAGAGGTGGTAGTAGTGGTAGGCATCTGGCACCCCTGAGTAGGGGTGGTAGTGGTGGTAGGCATCCAGCCCCCCATGGGTAGAGGTGGTAGTAGTGGTAGGCATCCAGCCCCCCATGGGTAGAGGTGGTAGTAGTGGTAGGCATCCAGCCCCCATGGGTAGAGGTGGTAGTAGTGGTAGGCATCTGGCACCCCCTGAGTAGGGGTGGTAGTGGTGGTAGGCATCCAGCCCCCATGGGTAGAGGTGGTAGTAGTGGTAGGCATCTGGCACCCCTGAGTAGGGGTGGTAGTGGTGGTAGGCATCCAGCCCCCTTGGGTAGAGGTGGTAGTAGTGGTAGGCATCCAGCCCCCCATGGGTAGAGGCGGTAGTAGTGACAGGCATCCAGCCCCCCATGGGTAGAGGTGGTAGTAGTGGTAGGCATCCAGCCCCCATGGGTAGAGGTGGTAGTAGTGGTAGGCATCTGGCACCCCTGAGTAGAGGTGGTAGTGGTGGTAGGCATCCAGCCCCCATGGGTAGAGGTGGTAGTAGTGGTAGGCATCCAGCCCCCCATGGGTAGAGGTGGTAGTAGTGGTAGGCATCTGGCATCCCCTGAGTAGGGGTGGTAGTGGTGGTAGGCATCCAGCCCCCCATGGGTAGAGGTGGTAGTAGTGGTAGGCATCTGGCACCCCCTGAGTAGGGGTGGTAGTGGTGGTAGGCATCCAGCCCCCCATGGGTAGAGGTGGTAGTAGTGGTAGGCATCCAACCCCCATGGGTAGAGGTGGTAGTAGTGGTAGGCATCTGGCACCCCCTGAGTAGGGGTGGTAGTGGTGGTAGGCATCCAGCCCCCATGGGTAGAGGTGGTAGTAGTGGTAGGCATCTGGCACCCCTGAGTAGGGGTGGTAGTGGTGGTAGGCATCCAGCCCCCATGGGTAGAGGTGGTAGTAGTGGTAGGCATCCAGCCCCCCATGGGTAGAGGTGGTAGTAGTGGTAGGCATCTGGCACCCATGGGTAGAGGTGGTAGTGGTGGTAGGCATCCAGCCCCCCATGGGTAGAGGTGGTAGTAGTGACAGGCATCCTGTCCCCATGGGTAGAGGTGGTAGTAGTGGTAGGCATCTAGCACCCATGGGTAGAGGTGGTAGTAGTGGTAGGCATCTGCCACCCCCGAGTAGGGGTGGTAGTGGTGGTAGGTATCCAGCCCCCCATGGGTAGAGGTGGTAGTAGTGGTAGGCATCCAGCCCCCCATGGGTAGAGGTGGTAGTAGTGGTAGGCATCCAGCCCCCATGGGTAGAGGTGGTAGTAGTGGTAGGCATCCAGCCCCCCATGGGTAGAGGTGGTAGTAGTGACAGGCATCCTGCCCCCATGGGTAGAGGTGGTAGTAGTGACAGGCATCCAGCCCCCATGGGTAGAGGTGGTAGTAGTGGTAGGCATCTGGCACCCCTGAGTAGGGGTGGTAGTGGTGGTAGGCATCCAGCCCCCATGGGTAGAGGTGGTAGTAGTGGTAGGCATCCAGCCCCCCATGGGTAAAGGTGGTAGTAGTGACAGGCATCCAGCCCCCATGGGTAGAGGTGGTAGTAGTGGTAGGCATCTGGCACCCATGGGTAGAGGTGATAGTAGTGGTAGGCATCTGGCACCCCTGAGTAGGGGTGGTAGTGGTGGTAGGCATCCATCCCCCATGGGTAGAGGTGGTAGTAGTGGTAGGCATCTGGCACCCCCTGAGTAGGGGTGGTAGTGGTGGTAGGCATCTGGCACCCCCTGAGTAGGGGTGGTAGTGGTGGTAGGCATCCAGCCCCCCATGGGTAGAGGTGGTAGTAGTGGTAGGCATCCTGCCCCCATGGATAGAGGTGGTAGTAGTGACAGGCATCCAGCCCCCCATGGGTAGAGGTGGTAGTAGTGGTAGGCATCCAGCCCCCCATGGGTAGAGGTGGTAGTAGTGGTAGGCATCCAGCCCCTGAGTAGGGGTGGTAGGCATCCAGCCCCCATGGGTAGAGGTGGTAGTAGTGACAGGCATCCTGCCCCCTGGGTAGAGGTGGTAGTAGTGGTAGGCATCCAGCCCCCATGGGTAGAGGTGGTAGTAGTGGTAGGCATCTGGCACCCATGGGTAGAGGTGGTAGTGGTGGTAGGCATCCAGCCCCCATGGGTAGAGGTGGTAGTAGTGACAGGCATCCTGTCCCCATGGGTAGAGGTGGTAGTAGTGGTAGGCATCTGGCACCCATGGGTAGAGGTGGTAGTAGTGGTAGGCATCTGGCACCCCTGAGTAGGGGTGGTAGTGGTGGTAGGCATCCAGCCCCCATGAGTAGAGGTGGTAGTAGTGGTAGGCATCCAGCCCCCCATTGGTAGAGGTGGTAGTAGTGGTAGGCATCCAGCCCCCATGGGTAGAGGTGGTAGTAGTGACAGGCATCCTGCCCCCATGGGTAGAGGTGCTAGTAGTGGTAGGCATCTGGCACCCCTGAGTAGGGGTGGTAGTGGTGGTAGGCATCCAGCCCCCATGGGTAGAGGTGGTAGTAGTGGTAGGCATCCAGCCCCCATGGGTAGAGGTGGTAGTAGTGACAGGCATCCAGCCCCCAAGGGTAGAGGTGGTAGTAGTGGTAGGCATCTGGCACCCATGGGTAGAGGTGGTAGTAGTGGTAGGCATCTGGCACCCCTGAGTAGGGGTGGTAGTGGTGGTAGGCATCCAGCCCCCATGGGTAGAGGTGGTAGTAGTGGTAGGCATCTGGCACCCCTGAGTAGGGGTGGTAGTGGTGGTAGGCATCTGGCACCCCCGAGTAGGGGTGGTAGTGGTGGTAGGCATCCAGCCCCCATGGGTAGAGGTGGTAGTAGTGGTAGGCATCCTGCCCCCATGGGTAGAGGTGGTAGTAGTGACAGGCATCCAGCCCCCATGGGTAGAGGTGGTAGTAGTGGTAGGCATCTGGCACCCATGGGTAGAGGTGGTAGTAGTGGTAGGCATCTGGCACCCCTGAGTAGGGGTGGTAGTGGTGGTAGGCATCCAGCCCCCCATGGGTAGAGGTGGTAGTAGTGGTAGGCATCCAGCCCCCTGAGTAGGGGTGGTAGGCCTCCAGCCCCCCATGGGTAGAGGTGGTAGTAGTGACAGGTATCCTGCCCCCATGGGTAGAGGTGGTAGTAGTGACAGGCATCCTGCCCCCATGGGTAGAGGTGGTAGTAGTGGTAGGCATCTGGCACCCATGGGTAGAGGTGGTAGTAGTGGTAGGCATCTGGCACCCCTGAGTAGGGGTGGTAGTGGTGGTAGGCATCCAGCCCCCATGGGTAGAGGTGGTAGTAGTGGTAGGCATCTGGCACCCATGGGTAGAAGTGGTAGTGGTGGTAGGCATCCAGCCCCCCATGGGTAGAGGTGGTAGTAGTGGTAGGCATCTGGCACCCATGGGTAGAGGTGGTAGTAGTGGTAGGCATCTGGCACCCCTGAGTAGGGGTGGTAGTGGTGGTAGGCATCCAGCCCCCATGGGTAGAGGTGGTAGTAGTGGTAGGCATCCAGCCCCCATGGGTAGAGGTGGTAGTAGTGGTAGGCATCCAGCCCCCCATGGGTATAGGTGGTAGTAGTGACAGGCATCCTGCCCCCATGGGTAGAGGTGGTAGTAGTGACAGGCATCTAGCACCCCTGGGTAGGGGTGGTGTTAGTTGTTGGCATCAAGGCCCCTATGTGTATATGTGGCATTGGTGATGGCCATCCCGCCCCTATGGTGCTGCTGTTGCTGGTGTAAGTAATTTCTGCATCCCTCTGTGTGTATGTGATATGTCGGGTACGTGTAGTTTATTTTTGTGGTTGGTGTCTGACTTACCTTCTGCGCCGTACGCGTCTGTGCCTGTTCCGGTAATAGATGTAGAATATTGGTAGGATCGGCACGATGGGATTCATGGTTGGTTCGTCTCGTTCGTCTTTCTCTTTGCTTCGCCTCGTCCTCGTCGCTGGCGTGTTCGTCTCGTAGCCGTGGATCGTTATGTGGCGCGAATCGGAGCTTATGTGCGCCTCTCCCGGATGCTTTGACGTGCCGTGCGTAGCGACGGGTTCGGCGCGTACGGAAAGCACATCGTACTTGTCCGGCCGGACGGGGCTGCATTTTGGCTTCCGTGCGACTCGATTCTGCGTTTCCGGATCCGCATCGGTCGGAGACCTGGACCTGTATTGGGTGAGTACGACTAGGTCGGGATTTGGGCAGTTGTGCGCATCGTACTTGCTCGTTCGGACGTATGTGCGAATCGGTCGGGAAACAGGCATTCGCCTGGCTTTTTTCCCCGGCCAAATGGTATTAGGTGCGCCTCCGACCGGGATCGGAATTGACCCCTTACTGTTTTTATGCAACACTTCCTCTTGAAGGCCAACCCATTATATCTCTGCTGTATTTCGTATGGATTCTCTTCCGTTTTTTCTTGAGAATAGAGATTTCTTTCATCCTGGAGAGAGAGAATTCGATAAACTGGTCTAATTTATTTATTCAGCTTACTCAAGTACAGATCACTGCTATAAAAATGAGATGTTCCTGTGAGCTCTTTATGTGTACCAGACAATGACACTGCAAACACACAGGGAGTTCATAGCGGACCTGATGTGCTGTCTTCATATGGTAAGGGGAAAAAGAAAGGGTTAGCAGACACCAATGTATGTTGACCATAAAACAAGGTGGGATGGGTTTCTCCAACCTTCTTAACTTCTGTTATGAAGAACAGCAACGTATTCTCCAGTAGCGGCTCGTGGAGGAAGTGCCGCGGGGCAATGCAGCGCGCGCAATGAAATTCGTTTAATTTATTTATTTGTTTACTTACCTCTGTTCGGCCGTATGCCGTAGTTTACTACCCCCCACCCTGCTCCTCCCCCGCCCCACCGCCCCGCGGCACTCCCTCCACGAGCCGCTACAGGTATTCTCGTTAACTGACCTGAAAGGAAAAAAGATAAAGGTTGGTGTATGATGGATCACACCTTCGGGGTGCCCTGTCTGGAACGTTTCATGGAAAAACAAAGCTCAAAGAGACCCCAAGCTACATAGCTCCCTGATCACGAGAGCTCCACTTAAAACAGGGATAACCTGCCTACGAGAAAGGGCCTGAAATTATTTTATTTGATGTTAATGCCCCTAAGGGGGAACAGTGAGTTCCCACAGGGACTGTACAGAACTGCCACCCAATAGCACTGAGAGGAGGTTGTAAGAGCGTGCGTGACATACTCCACTTGGGGTAAGTGAAATCTTTTGGGCAGTTGAAACTGGAGTTTTGGATGAGAGAGACAAAACATTTTTGCTACCTATTGCTGAGGCATTGGGCCCAACAGCTGAGAATCAAACGGGGGGCAGCAAGAGAACCTACTCTTTTTGAAGATAATCTCCTGACATGCAATTGTGAGAAACATGCACTCTTAACAAATTTACAAATTGCTCAACAAAGCAAATGTAAAAGCAAAACAACTCTTTGAAATAGCATGGGAGAAAGCCTGAGGCTATATATTGAATGGAAAGCAATGAAATGATAGTCTTTTACAAGCTTTTCATTTTGAAACTCACACAGGAGAGAAAGAGACCTTATTGAATTAAGACGATAGTGCTAGGGTCTTTAGAATTCTTCTCTTGCTAATGGAACACTTAGGGGCATATTTACAAGAAAAGTGATGGAGCGATGCATTAGCCTTCTTGGCTTAATGCCACGCTCCTCCACTTTTGAAACGCAGGACTGCACCGTATTTACAACAATACGGTGCAGCCCTGTGTTTCCCCTTGCGTTGGCGCTAATTACAGCTGCCTAGCGCCAAAGCATGCACCCTTGCACCATAGTGCAAGGGTGCCTGCGTTGTGGGAATGATTGTTTATGTGCAGGATGGTGTCCCTTCCTGCACATAAACAATCTTAAATGGAGATTTGTAACTTCTATGTGTGCTGCTTGGCGTGGCACACACAGACGTTGCAACTCGTCATTTTTAAAATGATTGTTTATGTGCAGGAAGGACACCTTCCTGCACATAAACAATCATGAATGGTGTTTTGCTGTTTTTATGTGTGCTGCACAATGCAGCACATATAAAAACAGCAAAAACTAGTAGAAATAAAGCATTTCTCCTCGTTGCGCCATGTTAAGATCAGGTTTTTTTTGGTCTTAATTTTGGCGCTGCACCATATTTACGCCACCCTTGTAAATATGGGGCATCATCAAAATCAATAAGTGTTGCGGTTGAACGGCCACCGCAACACCCATTGCCCACCCCTTTCACGCTATGTATAGCATGAAAGGGTGCCTTATTCACAAGGTGGCGTTAAGCCACATTAAGGGCGAGATGTACAACCGTTTTTTGCGGTCGGGCCAGATGTACAACCGTTTTTTGTGGTCGGGCCAGATGTACAACCGTTTTTTGCGGTCACAAATTGGAAATTGGCCCATTTGCGACCGCAAAAAAGGGTGCTGGCATGTACAAACGCTATTTTGCGAGTTGTGACTCACAAAATAGCGTTTGCGACTCTCGCTATTAGGAAGGGGTGTCCCTTCCTGATAGCGAGTCACAATGGAATGTAACATTGTTTTGCAACCGCATTTGCGGTTGCAAAACACTTGCAGTTTACCACCTACTTCAAGAAGGTGGTAAGCCACTCGCAAACGGGAAGGGGCCCCCAGGGGACCCCTTCCCCTTTGTGAGTGTGTAAGAAATGAAACAAACGTTTCATTTTTCTTTTTTATATGCATCCAGTTTTCCTTTAAGGAAAACGGGCTGCATTTGAAAAAAAAGACTGCTTTATTAAAAAAGCAGTCACAGTCATGGTAGTCTGCGGACCCCAGCAGGCCACCATCCCTGTGAGTGCTGGCCATTCTTAATGGGGTCACAAATAGCACCTGCCTCATGAATAATAACGAGGCAGGCAATTTGAAACCCCATTAGGAATCGCTAACAGTGTCTGAGACACTGTTGTAAATTGCATTTTGCGAATCGCAAATTGCGAGTCTCAATGCGACGCAATTTGCGAGTCGCAAAATGTAAGGGTCGTACATCTGGCCCTAAGTGGCTTAAAACTGCCTTGTAAATAAGGTGAAGACCGTATCACCACAGGAACATCGAAAAAAGTGACGTTCCTGTGGCGATAGAGGCTTGTAAATATGTCCCTTAGTATCACTATGCTGGTTTCCACATCTCAAGGGCTATAGTCGATGCAGTGGTGCATCTCATAGGTATGCACATTTTACCATCTCTTCTTTAACCCCTTTCAGCTCCTTCTTCTTCACTCACTTTCTGTCTTTGCCTGACTTTCTTTCCCCCCTTTTTCTGATTTGCCACCTTCGGCATCTTGGGACATCTTTTGGTGTTTATCTTTTTCTTTAACTAGTTACTCCAAGGTTGCAAATATTATTATTTTAGGACATCTGTGATACCTCTGAAAGGGCCGGGCCCATAAGTTCTGAACCTGTTCTAGAGACACAATCTAATGGTTCTTTTTAGCAACATGTAATCGTAGAGGGAAGAAAATTCACTGTTAAACCAATCAATGAACTCAGAATCCTCTTGGACACATAGTAACCACAGACAACTACATAAGATTAGTTAGATTTATTACAAAGCCAAAAATAACTGAACATTAAGACATCTCAATACGAGAGTGTAGAAATACATTGGAATTAGCATAAAGCCAAATCTGCGTATCCAATTAAGACGATGTACCATGAATAATACAATCAATTTAAGAAGCAGGATGCAGAGGATAAGAAAGCATGAGTCCAAATTTCCCTGCATTGAGGACTGATGAGTTAAAAGCATTAATCTATCCCTACACTAACACTAAAATGACATCCCTACTTAAGCATCTTCAGGAAAAGGAATAAAAGGTGTCAGCATGTGGAGTCTTCCTAAGAAGTCTCTCCACCATCGATGGGTCAGGTAGCATAAAGCTATAGAGACAGAGCTTGCTCTCAGATGCTCTCTCTCTCCGAAGGCAGAAGAAGTGGGCACTTTTCCTACTCCTACTCCTCACATCACATTATTTGTAGGTAACTTTACCAAGATTCATTGCGGATCACTCCATCTGCTCTGGGTATAGTTCTAAAGGTAGTTTTCCAAAGGACAATGGTGTAAGTTCTTTGCAACATTTTGTTCTTGGTTCCCAGACCTACTTTTGGGTGAAGCACAACAACCTTACTTAATTCACTCAAGCCACATGATTCTAACGTCTTCTCTCCTTGCCTGACTAGTGAAACAAAGACAATATTCTAGCTAACAAGAACGCGTCTTGCACCTGCAACACAAACCTGTGAAAAAAAACAAAATTCCACAGCACACATGAAATTCAAACTGTTAATCCTAAAGCGAAAGTATCAAGGGAACTGCATTTTAGGCCTACGAAATTCAGCTAACATAAGAGAACAGCATATTAGCTTTATTGAATTGCACGGAAAATAAGGCACATTCAATTAGTGCATTTACCTACGTTTCAGATGACACAACTAATAAACACATTTAGTACGTGAATAATTGTCAGTTTCTCAACACGAGTTCTTCACATTCCGTTTTTCTGCTAATTACATTCACTTTCTACATTAATCCTCCATGATACTTCTCAATGAAATAAACGCATCACGTTTCAGGTTAATACATTTCACAATTCTAACACTTCATGTTAATACATCAAAGGATTATCTGTGGGTGCGCTCTACACATGTGATTATAATGCACCCCTACAATAAAAATGCAATTTCCGCTACATCACCTCTGTGTGATAAATGTGTCCTTCATTATATACCTTTATATGTTGTGCCATGAGACTCAAACTACATACTCTGCAGTATTATTTTAGTGACTGTACTTGCATCAACATTAATTGTCCATTTCATGTAATTGTTGCAAAAAAACAAGAAGGAACCCTTATACAGCTAAAGATGAGATTAGTAATAATGATGGCAGTAAGTTTCTTGTAGAAGTATGCAAGATCCCTATAACTCCAGACCCACTCAGACCTAGAGGTCTAATGGGGAGCAGAAACTGGAAGTAGATAAAGGGAGGTCCACAAAAGGGCCCTTGTCAAATCACCCTTTCCAAAAATAAATAAACAAAACCAAACCCACTTTATACACTGGGATTGTGGCATGGGTGAAATCGACTCATAACCACTAAAAGCATGAATAGTTTTAACTAACTGGGGTGATACCCAAATACAGCCTGCTACCTCCAACTAATATGAGCCTGGTCAACCACCAAGGATCAAACACTGAATCAGGATATAAGCCCTTATTCTGTTATCGCGTGGGGCATGGAAAATCTCCATACAAACTTTGAGTTGTCTTGAATCAATGAATTGTCTCAAACAAGGTGCAATAACTCAATCCTCTAGGTGATTCTTCTTTAAAGATCTAATTACTGACATAGGAGGTAAGAGTACAGCAAACATTGATTATTTGATGTTCAGGGTCTCAGCAGAAAATTAAACAAAATCATCTTGCACTACATATAACGAAAATCTTTGTTCTCCTTTAAATTAGTTGCAGACACTTTGTAAACCATCCATACCCTGGGACAACTGGTCGCTGCCCATGGGAGAGAATCTACTCACAAGAATTCCTTCCTGTGAGTAAAGGTTTTTATAGATTTCCCCTTATTGCCTGCTTGTGGCATAATTGGGGAGAGGATGTGGTCTGATGGCTAGACTGCCGACTCTGGAGCTGGGAAACCAAGGTTCGCGCCTCGGGGTCAACTCCACATCCTGTGATTCTGGGCAAATCACTTAGGGGCATATTCTCAAGGAGCTATCGCCGAGTTATCGGCACTTTAACGCATCCAAAGTCACGCTAAATTTATCGCCCCATTCACAAGCTGGTGCTAACAGCCAATAACACCAGTTTACCTGCGAAAGCAGTCGCAAAAAACATTGCCACAGATGACCCCGGCAACTAACGCTAATGAGATGCAGAGTAGGCGTTCCCGAGCAAAAACCTGTGACAACACCACAACACAACATTCTCAACGACCAGCCACATCGGCGATAGGAACACAAAACAGGCGATACGGCGCGTTACCTGCCGGAAATTAACACCTGCTCTGACCTGGTGCAAAGTCGGTCATCAACCTGCACAAGAAAAGGGAGCCCAGCCCACAGCCACACCTGAAGAACAACAGATGCCAATGAGACACTCACCATGCACCCCGGAGCCCCGAGAGGGCAACAACACCCACCGCCACCACCCCCAGGACCGCCACCCCCCCAACGGACCCCCCCGCTTCCCCCCCCGGACCACCACAGAGGCAGCGCAGACAAAGACAGCGGACCTTCAGGAAATGCACAAGCCCCACAGACCTAACACCAGACACTGCCAATGCCCACTACAGGCCTAAAAGGACAACCATCCTCCGCATCCTGAACATCATTGCCCACAGGCTGATGGTACCAACACAGCGGACAACCAACATCCCTCTGCAGACAAAGCTGCAGGCTGTGCTGCACCTGTTGGCCTCTGGCATCCTCCCAAACAACAACCGCCCGAGTCGGAGGAGTCCCACAGCCAGCCCCATCCAAGTTCCTCACACCTGTCCTGGATGCCCTCACCAGCTAGGGACCCCAGCACCCATACGTCCCCCACAATGCGCAGGAACAGCTGGAGACCAAGCAAGGACTATATGCCATAGCTGGATCCCCGCACGTGTCGGGGGCAATAGACTGCACACTTGTCCCACTTATGCCCCCTGCCAACACCGCACACAATACCCCAACAGAAAGCACACACATCCCATCAACATGCAGGCAATAGTGGACCACAGGGGACTCCTCACCAATGTCATGGCCAACTACCCAGGCAGTGTGCATGATCCCTTCATCTTCCTACAGTCCAACATCAACCAGCGCTTCCAGGATGGCACCCATGGGAATGCACTGCCCGTTGGCAAGTACCAAATGAACACACCACACACCTCAACCCCACAATCATGCAACTCACAACTCTGGCACTGCTCATGTCACAAAATCACATACAACATGCCAAACGACATGCCCCCCTACCAGACACAACAGCACAACTTACTGTGGCAACCTTGGTCAGCCATGTACATGAGCCATCAACGGCATGGCACCTCAGCCACACAATACCGGAATGTGGGGAGAGGTGGGAACCAGGCATGTGCGAAGGAGGCAAGTGACCCATGAATGAGTATGTACACAATGCCAAGTGTGGCGGAGATGTGCTGAACAGACTGCAGTATGCAGACCACAGACACAGCCATGTCTATATGCACTGCTGGTGTTTGGAGTGTAGTGGACAGTGGACGCAACCATGTCACCCCAGCCAGTGGGGAAGATCGCGGAAATGTAGCTTGTGACGTCCCCCCCTGTAAGCGTGTGCGGAGTGGGCTGGCCTGGAGGATGCCAGGCCAGTGCAAGGGTGTGAATAAAAAGCACGTAGCACTTGGCGTGGTTCTCTTCCGGAATGCCCAACGCGTCTGCCAGGGCGGCGCCTCCCACCCCGCCACGAGGCCGACGCCGTCGCCGTGTGCGGGGTGGCCTGCGATCCTGTGCGCCTGCTGCATCCCGGGCCGCTGGGCCCCCAACCCGTCATGCCCGCCCCTGCGCATCCAGGCCTCACTGCTCACCTGCTGACACCGGCGTGTGTCAAAGAGGGCCCACCACGTGCCGGCGCAAGCTCCAAGCCCGAAGCCCACGACCTTGGCGGCCTCCTCAGACCATCACGGCCTCCGCGACACAGGCCCGCTTTACTCCTTTTTCGTTGACGTACTCCACCGCTGCCTCAGGCCTACACTACGGTCAAGTAGGTCACACATTTGGAATTGAGTCTTGATTACACAATGGCAGAGTACATATTTATTGCATCGTTTATATCCCTATACTCCCTTCGATGTGGTGCCACCAACTCTGTCAACCAGGAATCTTCTCCACATGCCATTTCAACGCCGTGTGTTAGAGATCCAGGAGGAGCTGGCTGCACAGTGGGTGCCCCGCGCTGACCGCTGTCTCCGGCACACACTGCGGTCGAGTAGGACACAGAATTGGAACTGAGTCTTGATTTGTTAATTTCAGAGTTTATATCATTGTACAGGCCTGCATCCCCTTCCGGCTCTGGTGCCACTGACTCTGTGCCACGGGAGTCATGGACACTCTGGTTGAACGTTGGTGGCGTCTGAGTCTATGGCCTGGGGGTTGTCTTCATCATCATGTAGCTGGTACTGACATTGTGGGAAAGAGGAGACTGTAGCATTCAACTCCTCCATATTGCCTGTCTCTGCTTGCTCCTGCCCTCTGCGTCATGCCCTGGATGGACACCTTCCACTGTCCCCCATAACACTCCGCGACATTCTCCTTGGACATCAACGAGGACCCGCTCAGATCCCGTGGCCCTACCTCAGTGC
Source organism: Calotriton arnoldi (assembly GCA_963921515.1). Lineage (NCBI taxonomy): Eukaryota > Metazoa > Chordata > Amphibia > Caudata > Salamandridae > Calotriton > Calotriton arnoldi. The sequence goes on from CAWUFW010013157.1 coordinate 23,300, forward strand.
ATCACCAGGCACCGTCCCGTGGCGGTGTGCCTGTGCCGGCCGCCGAGCATTTGGGGCCACCGACTCTGTGCAGCTCAAGTCATGGACCCTTGCTGTTTGTACTTTGAACTCTTGATTGTCTGATCACTGTTGTAGTTGTTGCCATCACCATCCAACCCCTGAGGGGTGGCTTACACTACCCAATACCCATCCAGCACAGGCGTCACTGGACGTGTGACCCTGGCAATAAAAGGTGCCGGGCGCATGTGCCCGTAGCCAGTTCCACTAATTATCTCAGTGTGTCCGTGTGGTCATTCTGTATGCATGTGGGCCCCGGGCCATACCACATTACATAGTGCTGTGTACAGCGTGCGCAACCTTGTCACCTCAGGCAGTGGGGTGGACCTGGGACATGTATCTGTGTCGGACCCCCCTGTGGGCGTGAGGGAGTGGACCGTCGTATGGCAGTACGGCGTAAGGGTGTGGTCATTCAACACGTGGCTCTGGGTGTAGCTAAGTGTAGGCCTTGCCAAGGCAGTTACTAATGCGTGTGTCTCAGGTGTAGTGTCGGCGCCACCCGTCACGCAATACACAATGTTGCTATGTAGCATTCCCCCGGAGTACGGGCTCGGCCGAGGGGTAAATGAGGGTGCGCAAGCCCGCTCAGGCTCAGGGATCAGACATGTCAACTGTTGTGTGTGTGTCGCTATTTCCGCAGCATAGGCCAAAGGTCTACCCTCAACCGCATGGCGAGTTCAGCCAGGCATGACCTCTACATCTGTGTCCGCCCTGTCCTTACCATAGGCCTACACACACGTGTCCGTCCACCTTCAGCGCACGACATCACTGTGTCATTGTCAGGCTTGTGGACATGCGCAGACAGGCATGACAATAGTGTGCTGTAGGGTTGCAAGTGATGCAACCGCGCTGCGCACACTAGTAAATAGGCTCGGGTGGAGGGAGGAGCAGCAGTGAGGCTACGTAATACACATTGATGCCGCTCACTTGCAACATGCAGTACATGTAATGCAGGAATCACGAGGTCACACATATCACACACCAATGAGCCACTGAGCCGGCCATCACATCTTGCAGGACCGACTATTGGCTCATGTCTCTCTGCACAGTCACAAGTGACCAAGGATATGCACTCTGCGCTTGGATGATGACACCCCTCCGAGCCCCGGACACACAGGCCCAGAGGCTGTACAATGCGGCCCACAAACGCACCAGGGGCATCGTGGAACGCACATTTGGAGTGTTGAAGTCACGTTTCAGGTGCCTGGACATCACAGGTGGGAGGCTCCTGCACAGCCCAGGCATCGTGTGCAAGATTATCGTTGCATGTTGTGTGTTGCACAACATATGTGTACTCAGCAAGGCCCCATGGATACAAGTGCCAGATGCACCGGACGATTATGATGAGGATGAGGCAGGTGGCCCACACCCCACTGCGGCCGCAGCAGGAGTTGCCCGTGGGAACACCATCATTGACAATTTCTTCACATGAGCACGTCACACTGTGACAGTCCTTGGCAATCATGGGACAGTACAATATGGCCACATGCTACTAAATGCTTTCAAAATACACATTCCCTGAGTGCATGTCACTCATCTGTACAGGCACATCACTCAGACAAGTGCGAGTGCGACATGTATTGCTGTCAATTTTATGATTTGTTCAGGGATGGTGGGTGTGTCACCTCTGTGCAGAGGGGCTGTTTAGGGTGTCACGTATTCGGACTGCCAGTTCTGTCTGTCGCAGTTAGTAGGGAATCCCACTCTTCGGTGTTTCACTTGTGTCCAAATTCATTCCATTTTGGCTGCCATTTGTGTCCTACAGGTGACAACAGGGCTCCTTTTGGGGTCAGATATGTACCACCATGATGCAGGGATGCCCCCTGTGGCTCGAGTCCCACAACATGGGCAACATGTACGTAAGCGGGAGTCACTGCCCCTACATTCGTCCACGCTTTCATGGTGGATTGCTCATGGTCATGACACGTCTGTGTGCAGGAGGGGTTGCTTGTCCCTCTGCAATGTGAAGGGGAGATGCGGTTTCAATGTGTGTTCCATGCATGTTTCTGTACTGGCGCAGTTTACATGCAGACTGCATGTCAATGTACATTGTGACTGTGAGGAGATGCCTATGTGATGCGGGACAATGGTCATCTGTTCTACGTCAGGGATGTGTGGTTGTGCTTGTACATTGTCATCTCACCGTATTTTTAATCTGCTTTTATGCTGCAGTTTCCCGCATGACGCGTGGGGATTGCAGGTCTATGGCTGGTTATCGCTGAGTTTTGTATTGCGATTGGCATCATTGCTACTATTTTCGCGTTCGTGTTTCGCGTTTTTTCTGCGTCGTGTTGGTTTTAACACGTTCTTTTGATGCGTTATCATGGGGCCGCCGTGTTGTGAATACCACGTTGACACAGAGTTGTTTTCCCGCGAAGGACTGCGATGTGAAGAGTTGCGTTAGACTAATTTTACGGTAGTTATCACACGTTCTTGAGAATATGCCCCTTAATCTCCCCGTGCTACCAAAAAAATGAATGTGTCCTTGTGTAACTTAACTGGTGCTCATGTAAAGCGCTCCAATACCTTCGGGTCGAGTTCCCGCTATATAAATCTGCAAAAAAATAAAAAATGCTGCAAGCACCAGTCAAGCACTTCACTTTGAGCAGAGCAAAGCCACGCTCCTCATTGATGGAGGCAAACAGTACGCCACTTCAGTAGCTGGTCTAAAATCTTCAGTCTCTAAAAGGGCTCTTCGAGGCAGGGCCAGTAAGGCCCCTCTGATTCTCCATTGGCCTATCCCAAACTACAACCCAAGTGGGTCAACACAGGATTCACCATCAAAGGCAGCATTAGACCTTTCTGTGACCGAGTTATTTCTACCTGTACTTGCTCCATGGCAGCTTGCTTGGGCTTTCCGGGGCAGGGCCTAAAGACGCCCACAAAGTTAGATGCAATGAGTGACAGCACCTACTCTCCCAGGGGCATTTAAACTTTTCTGTCAAGGAGTGAGGACCCTCTAGCACATAATGATAGAAGAGTATTATCAAGACCATCGCTCAGTCAAAGTGTGTCACACGTTGGAGTCCGCCGATGCACACACTCCACACAGGCACACATTGCTCTATTTAATAGAGTAAACAATACTGAAATCCTCAGGGAATGTTATCCTTTACCAGGGGCAAGCCTTTGTGAATATTGGGAGCAAGACTGTGAGCAAATAATGCACAGAAGAAAAAAATCTACAGCCGAAAAACTGAATATGTGTGCGCAGGGCAACAAAACAAGCTCTGCCGAGTCCAATGTATTGATGTTGAAATAAAGAGGCTTTTGGAATGTTGCTGATTTAAAGTCCAACTATTTCAATAAATTGAATTAGGCTTTTTGTTGTGTAGTAAGTTGCTGGGGTTAATTGTGTTACTGTGACCACAGAGGAAATCAATTCTGAGATTCTCTAAATGTTGATCAATGTAACATAAGACTGCAAAACCTTTAGCAACTTTCCAATGTTATTTTTAAATCCATTGAGACTGTAGCTAGAAGTATACGTTTCGGGCGGCATGGCCCCAACTTATGACAACAATGTAAAAGGTATTTTGGCGAGGTGAGCCTAGATTCTCCTTGGGAATTTTGATGAAAATGTAGCACCATTGTCTGATTTTTAAACAGTGCTATTCAATTCATTGTATTTTATAAATATTATTATTAAGGTATACCTAAGAAAAATATTTGGACAACATTTTACAATAAAGTGTATTTTAAAATACATTGTGCTAGGAACATTAGGCAAAAGAAAATTGAATTTTACAGAAGGTTCCCTTTGTGAATTTTGGGGGCGTTTGTGGCAGGAGTTAAACCACTTTAGGCTAGTACAACTGGTGAATGCTAAAAGGAAGAAAAATACAGGTTTGTAAAGGGGGGAATAAGGATCTCCCTCAAATAATTTTGTGGGAAAACGAGTGGTATATTGTGCTATTAGGGACAGATACATTGGTCTGCGAAGGGGGGAGGGTGGGGTTTCACCCCAGGTACTTGAGAAAATGCAAGGCAAGTGGTGCCTTTTTAATCACGTTACATTTCTGCCCGGAGCAGGTAATGATAACAATTTCAGACTACTAAGAACACATTTCAACAGTGATACCAAATCCATAACGGGATAGAACCAACACGTTTTTATCAGTTTTGCTTTCCATTTTATGAACCATACCAATACTTTTCAGAAGAGCTGCCATACTTTTAATGGGAGTATGAATATTTCTTACAGGTATGCTATGATTCAAAAATTGTACTGTGAAGTAAATTCTCATGGGGGCTGCTGTGCATTTATTGGGACAGTCAGTCGCGGCTCGCAATTCTCGCGGGTGGTCTCGCGGGGGTTATCGCGTGGGGGTTACCGCGAGGGGGTAAAATAAAAATAAAACTTACCTGACCGGTCCCGCGCCACAACTGCTCCTGGGCCGGGTCCGCGTTTTCCTGCTCCTGACCAGGAACAGGCATGCTCCCTCCCCTCCTGTAAGCCAATCACAACGCTGCAATGGCAGCGTTGTGATTGGTGCGGAGTCCCGGACAGCGCCCAGTTGGGCACCTGTAAGGAGGCCATTTTCTCTATGTAGGCTGCATTCAGCCTACATAGAGAAAATGTAGAGTGCGCATGACTGCTTTGGTCGGCCCCAGGGCCGACCAAACAGTCCGGGTACTCAGAGTGGTGCAAGCCACTCCTCCCCGACCCGCCCGCCCCCAACCAGGCATATCCTACCGCCCGCCCCCAATCAGGCATACCCCTGCCTTCTGCTTTCTCGCAGCGCGAGAAGCAGAAAATAAAATGGTATTTAAAATACCATTTTATTTTCTGCTTCTCGCACTGCGAGAAAGCAGTGGGGCGGCGCTCCTCCACCCTAATGGAGGAGTCGCCCAAGGGGACAGTACAGCTATCCTTAAGATGGGCCTCCATACATCTTTTTGGCAGTGCCATAACAACACAGCATGGATATGTTTCTATGTACTGCCAGAAATAATACTTATAGGTCTAGCTGACCAACACGTCTCAGCTTGGTGAAAAAGAGATACCCATCTAGTAGCTGAATTGTACAATGTGAAACCAGAAACTCTGGGATCAGTTCCGGCTTTCCAGCTTTACCAAATTGTTTCATCCTAGGCAAAGCTTTATTTCATCAAGATTCTTTTTTCTTCATTATCACACAAGTAAACCTTCAAATACACTAGTTCATGATGTATGCTGTGCAAAAACATCTTATTTGTAATATAATAGACTGCATTGTTTCACTATGTATAATAAAACAGGCCACATATAGGGTACAGATGACAACTGACTTGCTTCTTACTTCACTAATGGCATTGTCATCAGGGTAGGGTGGCAGATATGATTTACATTTTAAAAAACTATCACTTGTAATGTGAAAGAAATATACTTTTGTGAAATTTCAAGAGGCTTTATCATATTTTTATAGGATGTTTGATGCATGATTTACATGCAAAGCATTTTCATGTCTCGGCTCATGCCCGAGCTCTTAGAGCCAAGTCAGACCCTTAGTTCTTCTTGGCTCAGCTCTCTTTGTTAATTTGTTGGCTTGCCAATCTCTAGCTTCTATGCTTTTCACGGACACAGCCAGCACTTCTAAGCAGGGATGCCATGCTTTTCATGGGCAATAAAAATATTCCCAATATTCCCAGCACAGTGGTCACACTTTTAGTAGACAACTTCACCATTCCTCTGAAGGAATTTCACATCTTTTTTTGGACAGAACTATCACTTACAGGCACACATTGTATAATGCTTTTGGATTGTACCAATATCCATAAATGGTGGCTCAGTGGAATAATGCATTCAGTGCCAGAGTCGGTTTTGACCCGCTGGTCATGGATTTCAAGCTTGTATGATCCACTCAGCCTTTCATCATCTGGAGTTCAATACAACAATTACCACTGAGTTGGATAACAATAAACAGCTGCCAATAGTGCAAGAGACACTGTTAGACCTGTCAGCCTTAGGGTGGTCTTCCCCCAGACTTTTTTGCCTCCTCCTCCATTTTTACTGATTTGGTTTATGCTGGCCTTAGGACGCTATGCACTTTACCACTGCTAACCAGTGCTAAAGTACATGTGCTCTGTCCTTAAAACATGGTTAACATTGGCATGTCCCCAATTGGCATATTTAATTAACTTATAAGTACCTAGTAAAGTGGTACTAAATGTACCCAAGGCCTGTAAATTAAATGATACTGGTGGACCTGCAGCACTGATCGTGCCAAACACTTATGTAGCCCTATAAACATGTCTCAGGCCTACCATTGCAAAAATAAACATTTTGCCAGGCCCAAACTTTCATTTTTAATACATCTAAGTGACCCCTAAGGTAGGCCCTGAACAGCTCAGAGGGCAGGGTGCATTGTATTTAAAAAGTAGGACGTGTACTTTTAAGTTTTTCATGTCCTTATAGTTAAACATTCTTAAATTCGTTTTTTCACTACTGCAAGGCCTACCTCTTCTATTGGATGACATTGGAGTTACCTTTAATAAGCCGTAACTTCCAAATGGGAACAGGTAAACAGTTCATGTTTGGTGTCATTGGAATTGCAATGAAACACCCTCTTTTATGGCAAAAACGGATTTCTGATTACAATTTTAAAAATGGCACTTTAAAAATTTGGCATTTTTCTTCCTTAGTTATTTAGTGCTTGCAACCTGTCTCTGGGCCACAGGACTGGGTGTAGTTGGCAGTGGGTCTTTGTGTATTCCTCCTAGACAGCCACACACAATGAGAGTTTCGGTATGCTTGGATGGGCTATCACTGTGTCCTGCCTCTACACCCTGTAGGTAGTCTGGATCCAGGGCAAGAGAGGCCAGAAACCTGTGTACTTTAAAGTGAAACCTCTAGAAGCTATCCCACTTCAAAGGAGGCACCTGGTATGAATTTTGGACCTGAGACACCAACTCTTCAGTACACTTCTGGATCTGTGAAGACTCTGCCAGGCAGAAGGACTGCTGTGCTGCTGAAATGACTCCCAATCTGCTGGACTACTACCTTGCTGGACTGCTGCCTGCTGTGGTAACCTCTTACCTGGGTTGAAGGACTGGACCTAGAACCTGTACTTAGGACTACCAGACTGACTCCAAGGGCTCGTCTGTCATAACCAGCACCCTTGGACTCTTTATCAGGGAGTTCTACCCTGTCAAGTGGTACCACCCCAGTCCTGGACCATTTGGAAGTGGACCTGAAGATGCTCTGCCAGCCCATCCAAGGATCCAGCAGAACTGATGCATTTTCTCTGTGCAGCAAAGCCCCGAGCAGATCCGATGCATCTCCTCTGCTGCATGGAGTTTCCCGATGCAAGGACTTCACATTGCAGCCTCACAGCTCCAGTGGAATCGCTTCTGTCTGATGTATTCCCTGATTGAAGACCTTGCATCGCAAGCCTCTCATCGATGATGATGCAGGACCTTGAATCGCAGCCTCACAGCTCCTCAGGACTGACACATCACCTTTGCTGCGCATTGCATCCTCAATGCCAGACTTGCAGCTCCTCTGGACCAACACATCACCTCATCTGTGCAACGCATCCTCAAAGCTGGACTCCACAACTCTTTGCAACCAGGATTTAAGGTACTCCTGTTCAGCGGATGTAGCTGGGTCCCTATAGCTGCTCCAACGCAGTCCGCCTAAACTTGTGTGACTTTTTCCCTGTCTAGTGTGACCAGATATCCACAGATGGCTCTTTGTGCTTTTTGGAGCTATTTTCACTTAAACCTTTGAAATTGCATATCTCCGGTTCGACTAATTGGATTTTTTTGCTTTGGTCTTGTTTTATTCATTAAAATCTACTCTATTTTTCTAATCTGCTGTGGGGTCCTTTTTGTGATGTGTTTTCACTTTGTTGCTCTTTGAAGTGTTGCGCAAAAACTTTACACAATGCCTCTGAGTTAATCCTGACTGTTCTTTGCCATTCTAACCCTGGGAAGAGCACAGGTTAATTTGGGGTTTGCCTGTTACTTACCCCTGACATGGATTGTAGTTTCTGCTTGGGGAAGGCGTCACCCACCCCCCAACCAGTAACCCAATTTCTTACAGACACTTTGAGGTGAATGTGCGTTTTACATAGGTCACATTATGTCAGCAGAGCAGTATACTTTCATTAACTTCCTGCAAAATGCTCCTCGATGGAGTGGAAAGAGTTGTAAACTGGACCCTTGTCTTGAAGGACATTCACAGTCAATAGTTACTTTTTAGCCATTACTGTCCTCTTACTCCACAGGATGTGCACTGTCTGAGTTGTCAACAAACCTCAGACCTTCTATCCATCATGGCTGGAATATTTATTAGTGAGAACAATTGGTAACAACACTTCTCTGTGTCTTATGAGGGTGATGAAATTCAGTGGAGGATAGTACAGTGAGAGCCAGACTTAACAAACAGGACCAGAGAATAATAAATATGATAATCCTTTTTTCCTGTGTTGTATGTCAATGGGGATACCCGTAATGCTACCAGACCCGGGTTAGTATTGCGATACAATAAAGAAATGGTCACAGTAACAACAAATAATTCTCAATAGCGAAATACAAATTAGGCCTGCCTTCACAATACCACGTTGGAGATTTGTAAACAAAATGCAATTTATTTTTTGCTGTTTAAATCTGGCAACACAGTTGCACTTATATCCTTAAATGCTTCTAATATTTCAAAAGGTGCTCAGGTGTGGGAAACGGAAATGGAGTGTAATTGGTCAAAGTGAGACCGTGAGGAGGGTGGACAAGGAAGAGAGGTGTGACATATATCCATCACATTATCATGAAGATACTGTTCTGGCCTAACAAATGGTCAATTGTTCCACAATCACATAGATCTCAAATGACACTGTTGATAATTCAGTTATCAGGACGTGTGAGCCAAATGCAGTCAACGTTTTGACCCCTGTGACATTAGCTAGGTGAATCCAGCCTTAGCATGGGGTCTTCATCAGGACAGTGAGGAAGGGAGGCACCTAAAAGCAAGAATGGTACTTCGTGAGTTAGGGGCATGGTATCTAAAGGGGAAAGTGAAATGCAGCTAGACAAAGGTAATGTTTACCTAGTAGTGCATCCAGCGCGTATTAGTCTGCTGGGCATTCAGAGATGAAAATGGGCCTGAGCTTCTAAATGTAAAGGAAACACACATTGGAGAAAAAATAATTAAAGAGAATTTAAAAAAAAAAAAAAATTCCAGAGCCTACCCGGATCTGTCGGTAGTGAATGGCAAGATCCGCTGAATGGACACTTACTCTTCATATTGTAGAGAGGTACGGCCCTTTGTGTGCGTACGCGGTAAAATACTGCCGGTCAACAGATCCTGGGCAGTTCCCAAATAATGTAATCTGCAAGGACAGAAAGGGTGTGCGTCAGAGAGGGATTCTGGCGCGATTTGGGCAACATAAGGTGGTATTGGTAACCTATCTCTTGTTACGGTAAAAACCAACTGGTAAATGCTAACAAGAATGAACCCCCGTGATCTCATGGCTACTCGTGTAGCAAGGGTTAAAAGGCTATAGTCACAAGGCAAAGAGCCACTGGACACCCTTTGGTTAAGTTAGATGTGAAGCGGTGTCCTCGGTAGGTTAGAGAACAAACCAAATTACTCAAATAAAGGAAAACTGCTGAGAAAGCTACTCCGTGGAACAACTCAATTAAAAACAAAAGAAAGGACTTCAAATAGCAGAGTGGTGGCGAAGATAGTGTCTGCTAAGGGAAAATGTCAGGGGGCGCTCACAGCCTCACCTTGAAATGTGTCCGTCCCGCTTATTGTTGTCCGACGTAATTGTTCCAGGACCCTCCCATGAGGCTCCTGGGATTTGGCTCTGGCACCCCTATTGTGCTCTTGCAGAGGTACTCTTCTGTACCCATTTGCTTCCAGATCGCCCTGTAACTCCTCCTGCAACGAGAAAGAAAACATTACAACGTTCTATGTATTTCGCCTGCCAACCCCACGCCGGGTAAGCGCTAGGGTGGGAGACGGCGTGTCCGGCGCAAAGAGGACGCCAAGATGGCCGGGGGAGGCATAAATACCTCCCCACCTCCTCTGCGTGCCGGAAGTGACGCGTCTGGTAGGGGACTCCTCCTTGAGTCCCGTACATCATTGGGGGTGGGGAAGTGCCCAAATGGCACTAAAGGGGCCGCCCGTTCAGGGTGGCCCCCTGCGGGGCCGCGGGCAGCCGCATAGTCCCATTATTGGCAACACACCCCACCCACACCACAACAGAGTATGCATGCATAAATAAATACACAACACAACTTTTGTTTGGGAAAATTAGTGCTGCAGGTTTATTCCATACAAAAGTATGCAATATGGTGGGTTATCTTACGGGCGATCCAAGGGCAGGCAGCTGTACCAACCTATGCTGCCCTGCCCGCCTGATGAGCCAAGCACTGTGGAGTAACCAATCAGCGCTACCCTTATGGGGGTGATCCCCTTACTGGATCACGTGACACATTGGTCCCTATTACTCACGCCCCTTTCAGGGCGGAGCGTAGCAAGGCAAGCCCCCGGTTGTTCAGGCCCACAACCGCCCGAAGGACTAACGGGGCGCCGACGTAATTGTTCCAGGACCCTCCCATGAGGCTCCTGGGATTTGGCTCTGGCACCCCTATTGTGCTCTTGCAGAGGTACTCTTCTGTACCCATTTGCTTCCAGATCGCCCTGTAACTCCTCCACAGCTCTGGAGGCGGCCCCGTCGCCTAAAGAGCCCCCCCACCAAAACAGCTCCTTTCTCACTGCAACCTGCAATTTCCCAGGCCTCATTCATGTCCAGAGGAACAGAACCAAGCCCACCTGTGCAAGTGCACCCCAACATTGTCAAATTAACCTTTGGTGTTCGCCCGGCATAGCTCATGCCTGATGAAGCCAAAGCCCCTTGTTCTGCAAACCTGCGCATGGAGCGGTTTATCCTTCTCTGGGAATGTACCAGTGCCTCACATGCGCTGCAAGAATGTGATGGCCTCCCAGGAGGGAGCTCTACCCTTAAACATTGCTGTATTACCCTTCAAGCTGATGTGGCTCCCACCTCCTGCAACCTGAAGTTGCAGGCCTTCTAGCAGTTCGTGCTCCCTAACACCTGTTTCCCCAATACCTGGAACAGCAGCACACATGCTTGAAGACCGCTTCCACAACCAGGCTATATACTATGGCTATACGGGCGGGGCATTTCCTGCTTAACTGGAGCAACCCGTAACCCGCCCAGGGAGCAGGGTGCACCTACTTTGTTGAGGTTGACCAGACATGTGCACCGACCTTTGTGATTAATAAACCATGGCGAACAGGACTGATCGCCTAGCGCACACTACTGCAGTACAACAACCATTTGGAGTGACAACTTCGCCACCTGCCAGGCTTGCTTAACTAAAGCTCGATGACAGATACACACATGCCTGCTAACCAGCTGTGACCCTTGATGCCCAACCCAGCTAATGACCTAGTACTTTATCGCAGGGAATATTTCCTTCCACAAGATCAAGCCGCACCTGAGCACATGGCCTTCACCTACTGGGCTGAGGTGCAGTGTGTGCTCTGGATTTGTCAGCGATGGTGCTCCAGACACATTCCAAGCTGCTCTTGGAGCCACGGCACACATTCTGGCCTAACCAACTGACACATGCCACCTGGCTAACTTGCCGCTGCGAGATTTGCTCTTAGCACCACCCTCTTGCGGTTACCGGTGCACATCGTCTATAGGTCTTGCCCCCACTCGATTTATGCAGGTACTTGCAATGTACCCTTCTGCCCCTGTGTGGGCGGGAAAATACCTGTAACATTGCAAATCCCACTGCACTCACATTCTCGGGCAGTCCGGTGGGGAGAGAGGTCCTTAGAATTGGTTCTGCTGCATAGCCTGGCCTCCTAGCCCGCAAGCACCCTCGTCTGACAGCAGACTATCTGCTGTGCTGCCCGTGCAATATCCGCACCCGGGCGCAAGACGTCCCATTCTATACCTCTGCTAACAGGCTACCTTTAGTGAAGCTGGAATGAACGGTTGTATGTTGTGCATCCAAACATAAGAACCTTGGATTGCTTGGCAGGGATCAATTGTTGCATCTGCCACACTCAAAATAGTGGCAACGTGCAGTTCTTTTGCATTCCACACTGCAGAGTGTGACTGGACGATTCTAGACACCCCTGTGTGCCAACCCGCTTTGACCCAAGATGCAAAGCACTAGACCAGATACACCTGGTTACCCCCGGACTTAATTGCCCTCCACCAAAATCCATGTGTAAAGGTAGCTGGAAATGCTCTGCTCAGAGCAGCCCGCTAGATAATGGCTTCCATTGAAAGACGGTGCCACAGACCTCCAAGCACTTAAGGCGGTACTTCTGATATAACAGATGCCCCTGCATAGGATACAGCATCTGGCTGAAAGCCTCTCAGTGCTACTGATGCCTTGGCGCCTTCCTGACCCACGGCCAGCTCACCCTGATACAATCCGCTCGTGACTGGGACTCAGCCGTGCGGCGAAAGCACGAGACATCCTAGCCTGACCTTAGCTCTTCACCAGGCTCCCACACAGGAGCCCTCCACAAACCTTGTGCCCTAAAGCATTCGCCCTGTGGGGCGGTTGTGAATGGACTGCAAACTCCTCCTATGCATTCTCTACCATGTTGTAAGTGGAGTTTCTGGTTGGCTAGGGTAAGCGCCTAAGCCTGGCCAAACCCACCTCTCAAGTCAGGAGAAGGGAGTACACACTTAGCGGACACCTGCCCACCCCTTAGGTGGCTAGGCAGGGACTTTGGCTTATCCCAGAGGCAGTGTAAATTTAATGTGCCAACTGCGCTCCCATAGTGGCACATTACAGAAGAGACTCCATACCAGGTTATTTTAATTACCCTTTGTATCGACCATACAGGAGAAACTTAGTTCCATCTGCCGCTATTACCCTGAGCTACCAAACCTCATCATGACATCACAGGGATTACATAACTCAGTAGGTCAATCGGGCCACCGTCCTACAGCTCAGTTAGCACAACCCCGTAGCTGCTGGTAGGAACTGTACTTAGCATAACACAGCACAGAGTAAATGTAAAATTGTACTCCCCCACCATTTGGCTGGTAACCGACGGCCAAAAAGACAGAACCTGGGCACGAGATCCCAGTTACCTAGAGTAAAACAATAATTATCCTGCACCATTAACAAATGTGCCGCATGCACCCATGCCCTATCCACCTGTTGCTGTGTAGATATCGTCCAATTCAATGACGTAACCAACATGTTAACCAGTTCTCTCCTATGTGGTCAACCAAATCCCATATGCCGGGATTTCTCCACTAGTACCTATGATGCTGAAACTGGATTTGTAAGGCACATGTGAGGTTCGGCGATCGTGCCAATGCTAGTCGCCATGTTTCCAACTTCTCTATAGCGTCCGACTTGGTGGGAGCACTACTAGGACTCGTGGGAAGGAATGGAGGTCTAAAGCATTGGTGCCAATTAAGGCACTGTCAGTAACCTTCCTCACGGTGGGCATGAAGGATTTGAGCTGTGTCAAGGGGCGGAGGCATGATGGCGCTGTATAACCGGTGTATGTTACCCCACTCGCTGATAATTCTGTACAGATAGCTGCCCTTACTTAGATTGAGGGAATGCTAAATGCTTCCCAAGGCCTGTAGTATTACTGCTCCACCCAGTATGACCCCAAAACTTTGGGACGACTTTGGTAGTAACATGCCCTTAACGGTACGTGACATTCTACCAGCACGATTAGGTACCCCGCATATCTCTTCCCTATGAAAAGATTAAACAAACCGGCCAAAACAATGCACGGGTAGTGCGTGTGCCCACAGACGCCCCCAGCTCTGTGTGGCACAAACCCTAACGCACCGCGTGCCAGTTTGTACATATCTTTCTGGGGTGACTAAGCACTAATGTGCCCTTTTCCCTGGATGATCCCCAGTACGAGGGTACGGACTGATGACCAAGTGCTGCCCAGCCAATAAACATGTCGACATGTGTGTAAAGTCCAGCCGTAGCCAAACAAAACCACTAGAAGCAGTTTATCAGGGAACTGTAGAGACCACCGGAGTCCCTCCGCACCCTCCGTACTCCCGCAACAGCCAGACAGGCCACCTGCGCGCATGCCAGGTGCCGAAACCAGAAAGCAGCAGCCCTTTTGCAAACGGAATGGCGGCGCACAATCCCGCATTGGAGACAACTTGACCTCGTTATACTGCGAAAGAGGCAAGTGCGGCACTCGAATGAGACAAAGTACTTTTCTTTGCAAAACACGGCCTGTCCGCAACTATTTTCTCTATTGGGACAAAAGATGAACCATGATATTATCACTGATCAAGTCTGTGAGGTTATATTCGCTACCTCTGGCATATTCTCATAAATCGCCATATATGACTGACCCCGCACTCTCATCCTATGCTTTGTGTGATCTTGGCCCACTTTAGTGTGAGCAGAGCCCCGCGAAGTAAACTTGGCTTCATGGTTGAAAGTGCACAGGTACCCCCTCCCATCAGGTTGGGTTACACAGGACCTTGTAAGGGTGCAGTGGGCTGGTTACTCTCCTGCGGGCCCCATGCCCCTGCACTTGCGGCGTTAATGAAAACTTTGTTGTTTTGGCAGTGACAACGTTGTTGCCTGCGCCACCTACAGCCCCATGGAAAAGTGCAGAGCTCTAGCTTACTACCCTGCGGAGTGAGCCCACTGTATTCACCAGATTCCTTCACAATTCCTACCTCTGACTGTAATAGGGAACATATTCGCCCCTGGTATCTTGGCGCTGCATAACATTTATTGTTACTCCACTCCATGGTACTTGTTCTGTTGACCTCAGAAGGATGAAATGCTGAGTGGACCTACCAGGATCGGAACCTGTGACCAAGAGGTTGAAACCAGCCACTTTCTGTTCTGCAGGCCTGTGATAACATATCCCAGGGCCGACCTCTGGCACTTGAACCCTAACTTGGACAGGCCCGAACTAGGAACCCAGATCTAGACGGCCTGCCAACCGGCTGACCACTTCCAACACCAGAGTGTCACGCAGCCACTCCGTGGCCTGGATACTAAACCATGTATAATGTATCGGAAGACCCCTCTCTTGTCGACTGCCTGCCACAAATTTCCAGGCCGCAGGGTAGCCTGCACAGCTAAGCCCACAAAGAAATCGCACGACACCTCCAGCCAACGCCTGGCCAAGCAAACACTACCAGCCACCTCGGCCCCGTTACCGTACTTCCCGTTGCAGTTGTTGCGTGACCCTAAGTCCACCAACATGCCAACACAGGTTTGCCCAAAATGTCAGTACAAATCACAATGAAAACATGAAACTGGTGAAACGAGAAAGAACACCACGTTGTCCCGAACACTTACTTCCATGTAATGCCCACCGCAATGCGGAGCACCAAAAACCCCTGTTTCCCAAGCAATGCAAAACAGGAAGGACCCACATCCCGCCGTTCTCCTAACCGTACCGCCCCTGTGCCCGGGAGAGCACGCGGCAACCGTGCCCATGGGCCAAATTGAGCCAAGATCCCCGGCCCACTAAAAGGCGCGGAATCGCCATCAACAAGAACACACCAGAGGTCATCTGTCAACACCGACAGCAAAAGCGCCCAGCGAAGTTAGCGATTGCTAACAATCCTACGTGCTCGTATTATACAGGTGGATTTCCATGTAAGTTGTCCCCTCCATCAACAATCGTGTAAAAGCAAACAATTTGCAAAATGCAAATCAAGTAGAAAATATGATCAAATATGATCAAACCCCTTTCCTAACAGATTGGGTTGCACCGTACATAAACAAGAATCTAGTGGGCTAGTTACTCTCCTGGGGCCCCAATGCCACTGCACATGCGGCACTAATGAAACGTTGTAACATGTTTATTGTTACTCAGCTCCATGGTACTCGTTTTATCGACCTCAGGAGGATGAAATGCTTTGATGATTGCAACCTTGATTGCCACCCATCGAAGTATTTGCTCAATGCGCCTCTGCGCTACCACTCATGCATCACTAACCCTGCCGCATGTGCACCATCCCGCAAAAGGAATGGCTCCTGTACTCAACTTAAAAAGGCAAAGTGCACCGCACGCGCACCTACAATGTGCCTCTGCGCTACAGCTCATGCAGCTATATAGCACATACTCAAGCCACAGATAGCTCTACGTGGCAGTAGGCCCCGCCAATTCTTACACAATCTACAAGTCCGCCATGACAATCATCGAGGGGGTTCACCACAGGGGACTAGCAAACTGCAGTGCACTCCCTGCTCCGTACATACATAGAAGAGCAGACTAGACACCAGAGATGAATTACTCTTGTGCAACTTACTGCTTTTAAACTAAGTCCCTGCTCTCAAACTGGGAGAGGGATAGTGCAGCGGGCACAGTTAACAATGCTTCCATCAGGGGCAAGCAGCTTGCTAACCCGGATTGAGGAGTAAGCACGCTGATGCGGATCATGGGCGGGCCCTTGAAATCCTTTACACTTGACCAAACCGTGGGGGTAGGGGCCCCCTAGTTTACAAGAGGCTGTAGACAATCAACCAGCGCAAGTGCCTTGCACAGGTTTGGCACCACACTCCTTTAAACTGTTGGGCAATGACGCTACGCCAAGGTATAAAAACGCTATACTTGAGCGCCCCCGTAATTGCTTGGCCCGACGAACAGCCGGATCACTTTCAAGTTGGCCTGAAAGCAAGGCACGAAAGTGTCACGCTAAATCATGCATGAAAGAGAGCTCGAGGGCGTGGTCGAAGGATAACCAAGCCAAAGCGTGTCAGTTGACCACCTAACGGATCCTGTGACGTGTGCGGTGCAAGGCTTCCCCTCCTCTGCTGTTTGCCTCGGGCATAGTGCCCTGCTCCAGAGGATGTGGCATTTTGGGAGCCTGCATTCATGCTGGGGGCAGTACGCGCAGAACGGCTCAGGGATCCATTTGAATGCCCGGGCATGCCGCGGTGCTTAATGCGGTCCCGATTTGCATGGCTGCACAGCCGTGTTATGTGGTAGAACTTGGCTTATGTGGCTGCCATGGGGTGGCAACGCTTGTCGTCTGGCGCACCGTAACGAGGGGCTCATAGGTTGGGCCG
Organism: Calotriton arnoldi; assembly: GCA_963921515.1. Lineage (NCBI taxonomy): Eukaryota > Metazoa > Chordata > Amphibia > Caudata > Salamandridae > Calotriton > Calotriton arnoldi. The sequence goes on from CAWUFW010013157.1 coordinate 40,370, forward strand.
CGGCGCAATGTTATGCGGAAAACCCTCGCATGGGTAGCAGGCGCTTTACATTGTTTGCCCGAGCATATGTTGTGTTGCCTACAATGGCTGTTTCCTCGCCGCAATGCGCAAATGTTTTATTTGGGCAGTGCTTGATACTAAAGGGCGACCGCAAGTCGATGACAACTGGCCTCGGTAGCCGGCAGGCGAAACTGGCTCCTGGATTGGCTGGTAGGACACCGCAATGAACTGGGAGAATCCGCAGGGCCACGAGGCCAGAGAGAGACCCCCCCTACAGTCCCAGCGCGGTGGGCTCACGATGTCCGCCATGCGTGACTCATACGCCAACCCCAATCAAAATGTACAATCTGGGTAATCTGCCATAAGAACACCCACGACTGTCTCCCCATCAGAGCAACAGTTTGGACAACATCAATTGAAGTAAGCGTAATGGACAATTATCTGCAGCTCATAAGTCGTGGAATGTGGTTGCCCTCCCTGTTCTAGAGCACGTGCAACGGCTACAGCTCCGGCCTAGAGGGAGCACACAACCAGCGTGCAGCCCAACTGGGTGGCGGGCCACACCCCGCCGACCCAAAATTACTCTTGCCCGAAGTACCAATCTTTTGCGCATTTGCGTACACCTGATCCACACTTACCCGCGCCTGCCAATACTAATCCTTTTGTGTTCACATGCCCCCAAAGATCACCGCACTACATCTGCAGTGCTCAACCAACAGTAGATCCCAGGCATGCCCGGTACTCCCCCAAGGGTACCGGTCGCGCGTACCCCACACGCCCTGCTGCTTGTTGTGCCACTCCAGTCCCCCAAGAGGACCAGGCCACAATGCCCCTTGAAATCAGCGAGGAGCCGGGAGTGCCTCGAACCCCACACTCCTCGGGACCACTCAGAAGCTAGCTCCTCCCTATCACTTCCAGGCGCTCTGGCTTTAAATTATGATTTCCCGATGGTGCCTCCCGAGGTGGAGAATGCCGGTGTGAGGAGTGGGGGGCTGCGCATGGAGCCACCATGGGGCCTATCGTGGACTGCTGAGCGCTGCAGCACAGCCCAACCCCCGAGATGCCAGTCCTGCGAGAAGCGCAGCAGGCCACCCGGAAAGGTCCGACAGAGGTAAAGGGCTTTAGGGAGCCATGCCGCGGCCCCCAAACTGGTGCCCCGCATGGGTCTCTTCCCCAGGACCACCGCCAGGCCCCAGGACAAGCGGCTGCCCCGCCGCACTGCATTCCGTGCAGGGGAGGACCCGCGGTCCTAGCGCCGGGGCCGCTGGCATAAAGGAGACAAGTGACCAGGCCCAAGCCCCGCCACCCGGGAAGAGCCGCGCCGGCTCACCGCATGGCCTGGCTGCTCCAGGGGTTGTGGGTCTTCCCTCGCAATCGTGCTCGCGATGCTGCGGGCTGCCCCCGCCACCCACCTGGTGCGTAAACAGGGGGGGCGTGTATGGCGGACATCAGGAGGAGCCAGAAACGCTCCTCGGCCTGCGGCCGACCGGGCAGGCCAGCGCAGCATGCGGCCGGGAGTCAGACCCCCCGTTTACCCTGCCCCCGCCATAACCCAACCTGCAGGTCCCGGCAAGGCGGGCCTCCTGCGGGTGCCAGGCCAGGGACTTGCACTGGGGCGGGGTCCCACACGGACCATGGCCCGCATGGTGGGACCCGGGGGGGAGTGTGGGGGATCCGGGTGAGGCTCACCTCGCTTCCAGCTCGCCCGACCACCAAAACGATTCCCGCATCAACTCAGCTGCCCGACCAGCAAGACGGCGTGTCCAGCGCAAAGAGGACGCCAAGATGGCCGGGGGGAGGCATAAATACCTCCCCACCTCCTCTGCGTGCCGGAAGTGACGCGTCTGGTAGGGGGACTCCTCCTTGAGTCCCGTACATCATTGGGGGGTGGGGAAGTGCCCAAATGGCACTAAAGGCGCCGCCCGTTTAGGGTGGCCCCCTGCGGGGGCCGCGGGCAGCCGCATATTGTGACTTGTAAACATTTGCATAGGGGAAACGTTAGTGGATATGAAACATATCTGAGCAGTGGAAAGTCATGTAGATGACATTAAGCATCCCGTTTTTTACATAATAATCTTGGGACATCTGAAACCTCGGTCTGGCTTTAGAAATGTCATACAAAACAACACATATGCAGGCATATATTTACCTAAGTGGCGGTACTTATATTACATGGATTCTGCCTCTAGAATTTGTATTACACATATCTTGAGTTATAAATATTTTCATGAGGGGAACGTTTAGGGGGATGTGTTCCTCCCGTTCTTTTTGCATGTTAAATTGTAGACATTAGGTTCATCTGAGGCCCAAGTCTTACTGTAAAGACATCATACTAAAAACAGATCAATGGCACTTGCTTAGATATAAAAAACAAATTGTGGTGAATAGCAAACGTTGATCACATGCGTGAGAGTCACTTATCAGTAAGAGGAGGTCATTGTATACATCAATTTTAAGAAAAACAGACATATTTTGATGCATAATACAAGCGTTAGAGGTGAGTGCTAGCTGTAAGGTCTCAATGGTAATGGCGTGTGGGGGACACAGTTGTGTCTGAAAATTAACAATTATTCAGTAACAAGGACGGAGACTGGGCATTGGTGCCATCCAGTTAATTTAATCCATGATTCACAGTGTCCAACTTATGCATCCACTTGCATTCTCTCACGTTCATAATGGAGGTGATGTCGCCTCCCCTGCTTCCCAAAGATACTATCTCAAGGACTAGCCATCTCAGTGATTCTGGTGTGTGTGATTTGGCAGTGAAATGTTCTACAAGTGGTGCACCTGCTGTGCCGCATCTGATTCTGCTACAATGTTGTAGTATCCTTGTTTTTACTGTTTGTTTCGTCTGGCCAATATACAACTCATTGCAGGGGCAAAGGATGCCATAAATCACATCAGATGTGTTGCAATTGGAATGTACTTTAAGGTTAATAGTGTGTTGTTTATAGCAGAATGTCTTGGTCTCAATGGTCAGCTTGCAAGCTTTGCATTTGGTGCATTTAAAATGTCCAACTACTTCTGGTAAGTTCCAGAGTGTCTGAATGGTTGGTTGTGGTGGAGTGTCTAGCAGGAATCGGACCACATGATCTCTGACACTCTTGGCTTTCTTGAATGAGTGTAATGGAGGTTCATGGATGTCTATGTCTTCAGATACAAGATTCCAGTGTCTGTTAATGATCTTCTTTATTTCATTGCTCTTCGTGCAGAACGTGGTTACACAGATCATTCTCGAAATGTCGGTGGGGCGTTGCTTAGGTGTCAGGAGCGTATCTCGGTCATAGTACCAGGCCCTCTTTCTTGCTCGTTTAACTAACCTTCTCGGGTATCCTCGTTCGATGAGACGAATGATCAGGTCGTCTGATTCTTTGAAATAGTCATCTTTGAAGGAGCAGTTCCTCCGTATACGGAGGAACTGACCAAAAGGTAGATTATCACGTAGGCTTCTTGTATGGTGACTGGAATATCTTAATAGAGTGTTCCTCTCAGCTGGTTTTCTGTATAGTGTGGTATACAGATGGTCATTCTCCACTTTGATGGTAATATCTAGAAAGTCCATAGTATCCTTATGCCAATTCATAGTGAATTTGATGTCGGGATGCTCTTTCCATGGATTCTATTGCAGGTTGCTGAGGAATACTTGTGTACAGGGACACAATGTCCAGTGTCACAAGTAATTGGGTCTCTTTGTCAAATGGTATGCCGTCAATCAGGTTAATCACTTGCATAGTGTCTCGTAAGTATGCCTGGGTCTGTTCAGCGAGAGGCTTTAGGAAAAAGTCAATGTATTTACCAGTATGTAAATACATTGACCTGATTGACGGCATACCATTTGACAAAGAGACCCAATTACTTGTGACACTGGACATTGTGTCCCTGTACACAAGTATTCCTCAGCAACCTGCATTAGAATCCATGGAAAGAGCGTTGGATAAAAGAACTCAACCAGCGTGTGTCCCAACAGAATTCATTATAGAACTGTTAGAGGTGGCCATGATGAAAAACTTCTTCCTATTCCAAAATGAGTTCTTTCTACAAACCAAAGGAGTGGCCATGGGTGCAGCCTTCGCTCCGGATCTGGCCATTCTCTTCATGAATGAGTTTGAAGAACATTTCATCTTCAATCAGAACAATCCCCACAAAACCAGGGTGACACAGTGGCGCCGCTACATAAACGACGTCCTGCTCATTTGGACAGGAGATGAAGGAGACCTCCAAGATTACTTTGAATGGCTTAACACCAGATCTCCCGACATCAAATTCACTATGAATTGGCATAAGGATACTATATGGCCATATATATGGCCAATTATGGCACTGCATGCACTGTGCTGGAGCAACAGGTGGGCAGATGGACGGAGATGGCACTGTCCTTAGCTGATCGCATTGCCCTCATTAAGATGGTTGTTCTGCCTCGCTTTTTGTACTTGTTCAGTAACATACCAATAAAATTGACCAATCAGTTTTTTCTAATGTGCGCTCGCTGCTGGTGCAGTTAATCTGGGGAGGAAAACAGCCTTGTGTGGGTTGCAACACACTCACCCTTGATTATAACAAAGGCGGCTTTAGTGTGCCAGATTTGCATTTGTATTATCTCTGCGCACAAGCGCAATATGCATATTATTGGTACAGCCATCATGACTTTATTCCACATGTGGCGGTGGAGGATGGAGATGCGCACCCGATTCCATTAAAGTATATACTGACACATTCACAGAGAGGTACCCCTAAACATGAAATCAACACGATAGACACCACAATTGCAGCTTGGCAGTCTACAGGACAACTTGCTGCGAAGCTCCCACTATATGCCCCTTCGCTCCCATTGGCGCACCATGCTGCACTCTCGACACAAGAGGAAGGTGCAATGCACTCCTTGAGACGGGCGGGTATAGACACAATGCAGGACCTGTACCCAAATGGTAGTTTTCTCACCGCAGAGGAGCTGCAATATATAAAAAACACGTCGCAGCTATTCAAGTTCATATTTCACAGGCTAAAGCTAGCATTGCAAGCACACTACCGCACATTTCCTGCAGAGCCACCTATACTGCAAACTTTACAGATGCTATTGGTCAGCCCTACATGTCATAAATTAAACACTAAACTATATAGGGCAGCAAGAGAAGAGAAGGTTGGTGTTATAGATAAAAGCCTTGCTCGTTGGAATACAAGACTTAATCCTCCACTAACGCAGAAGGAATGGGAATACTGCTGCCAACTTACCAGTGCATTCACGCCAAATGGCAATTTGCGCATCATTCACTTTGAATATATTCACCAAGTATACCATACACCACTTAAGCTGCACAAGTATGGTCTCCGTGATAGTAACAGATGCAAAAACTGTGGGGGATCAGGAAGCAGATTTTTGGCACCTAGCCTGGGAATGCAGGCGTGTGTCCGAGTTCTGAGTGGAGGTGTTGCAGCGAATGCAGGTTATGACTACTGTCACTTTACAATGTAATCCGAAGGTCTGTTTATTGTGCTTCACACGGTTCAATTACATTAACAACTCATCAAAACACATAACAATACATATAAGGAACTCAGTGCAACTACAATGTAGCTCTATTAAAAGGTATAGATTTTATTTGATTATTTTTTTCAAAAATTATATATATAAAAGTTTTAATAATTTCAACATATCTTTAGTGGACTATAAATCGAAATTCATAAAAAATACCAAACTTCAATATCAGTTATTACAATTGATTTGAAAACGATACCATAAAACAATCTATAATAAAGTCATACAGATATATATAATAAAGAGGTGGCTATACAGTAGATCTTCTCAACGCGCGTTTCGGCGCAAAGGCGCCTTCTTCAGGAGTGCCACGACTGTATCCTAAAAATAAAAACTTTATAAACATACACTACTAAAAATACAATTTAAGAATACACTGAATTCCAAAGTTTCAAAGTGCTTTTTGTTGCCACATATTGCCAAGGAGGTAGAGTATAGAAATAGAACATGAACAACTATTTCATGCTTCCACCCAATGTGCAAAAAATTTTTTTTATTGAAAACGCAAAGCGTTGTGTAAATGTCACAGAATTAAGATAAGTGATAATAAATCTAAAGACAGAAAAAAAGAGAAAAAGAAAAATAGGAAATTTGAAACTTTGGAACTCAGTGTATTCTTAAATTGTATTTTTAGTAGTGTATGTTTATAAAGTTTTTATTTTTAGGATACAGTGACTGCCTAGGGTTTTTGCATACAATTATAACATTGCCCTGCCCTAGGAGTTCTAGAGTTATTGCAGGGGGTCCTTGATATTTGGATTATTGTGCTTCACACCGCAGCTGAAGGGCACAGTGGGCAAATTTATTAGAATTGCACTGTTACTGGCAAAGCGAAGGGTGGCGCTGACATGGGAGAGTACTCTGGCCCCACTGCCAGAACATTGGATAAATGACTTGGTATACTGTAGGGAGAACCTTGAACTATATGCGCAGGAGCTACCATCTTCCTCATGACCCAAGGACATTTGGGAACCACTAAGGCAATACCTACGTACAAGAGACCAACCAACACTCTTGAATAATGAAGATTGATAACGCTAGGCATGTATTCTTTCCGACCTGACAAAGATATCAATCAAACTGTGTGTTTTAGAGGGCAAATGGGTTAAGGGTTCAGCTGACCACATGTTGTTTGTTTTTGCATTGTTACTGTAATGTATGCTACATTGGATGTGTACATAATCTGAGAATCAATAAAAAAAATTTTTTTTTAAAGTTCAGTATGCTGAAAATGGGGAGTAGTTTCTAGTGTCTGAGAAAAAACTCTCCCCAGGTAGGTTTACGTCTTTACAACCTCTACTGGGCTTCCTCCAAGCGTCCAGACAAAGCGGCTGGAATGCCTCCTTCCCCTAAAAGGTACCACTTTTGTTTTTGAGATGTTTACCTTTAGGAAGTTAGCTTCGGTATATCTAAAGAGAGCATCCATGTTACTCTGAAGGCCAATAGGTGTAAGGTCAAAAATGACCACATTATAAGCGTACATTAAAATATCAATATTTTGTGATGCTATTTTTGGCGGGTAACTATTTACTTCTAAAAAGCAATCGGGTAAGTCACTAAGAAATAATGAAAACAGGAGTGGGGCGAGTAGGCATCCCTGCTTAAGAACATTCCAAGTAGGAATCTTCTGGGTGAGTTCTTTATCCCCACCCATCTGTACTCTACACCATGTAGATGAGTGGAGAACTACTATTAATCTTAGCAGAGCTGCTGGGACTCCTTTATTTGTTAGTTTCTTCCACAAGGTGGGTCTGTCTACCCTGTCGAATGTTGTAGAAAAGTCAACGAATACGCTATATGCCACCTGTGATTTAATAGTCACATATTTATCGATTATAGTTTTCAAAATTGCAATATTATCAATCAGAGAGTGGTTTAGCCGAAAGCCTGCTTGAACCATGGGGATTGCGCTCCTGGACGAGGCCCAGTCTTTTAGATGGTCTAAGACGCTGGCTGCAAAGATCTTCCCCATTGCGTCCAAGAGAGCAATTTGGCTCTAGTTACATGGAGAAAGGCGGGAGCCTTTTTTAAAAGTGGAACGACAATGCTGCCTGTCCAAGAGCTTGGAATATGGCCAGTTTCATAGCAGTAGGCGAAGAGAGGGGCCAGAAATTTGCTCCATTCTTCCATATTGCTCTGTAAGACTTTTATGGGGATCATGTCCGGACCCATTGCTGCAGTCGCTCTCGCGTTCCTAATATAACGGTCAATTTGTTTTTCAGATGGTGCCATTCTTTGCTGGTAAGATTTATGCTGTGTCCTGAAGATGGAAGATTTTATATTGCCGAAATTAACTGAGTTTTTTCCATACGGTTCGGAGAGGTAATTTACCCATTCCTTCTGAGGTGACGTATTCAGTGTTTTTTGGCTTCCGCTCACTCTTGCATTTAGTCCCCAAAAAGCCTTACTGTTTTTTTTGCAACACTTCCTCTTGAAGGCCAACCCATTATATCTCTGCTGTATTTCGTACGGATTCTCTTCCGTTTTTTCTTGAGAATAGAGATTTCTTTCATCCTGGAGAGAGAGAATTCGATAAACTGGTCTAATTAATTTATTCAGCTTACTTGAGCACAGATCACTGCTATAAAAATGAGATCTTCCTGTGAGCTCTTTATGTGTACCAATGACACTGCAAACACACAGGGAGTTCATAGCGGACCTGATGTGCTGACTTCATATGGTAAGGGGAAAAAGACAGGGTTAGCAGACACCAATGTATGTTGACCATAAAACAAGGTGGGATGATGGGTTTCTCCAACCCTCTTAACTTCAGCTATGAAGAACAGCAACGTATTCTCGTTAACCTACCTGAAAGGAAAAGAGATAAAGGTTGGTGTATGATGGATCACACCTTCAAGGTGCCCATTGTGGAACATTTCATGGAAAACCAAATCTCAAAGAGACCCCAAGCTACATAGCTCCCTGATCACGAGAGCTCCACTTAAAACAGGGATATCCTGCCTACGAGAAAGTGCCTGACATTGTTTCATTTGATGTTAATGCCCCTTTGGGGGAACAGTGAGTTCCCACAGGGACTGTACAGAACTGCCACCCAATACCACTGAGAGGATGTTGTAAGACCGTGCTTGACATACTCCACTTGGGGTAAGTGAAATCTTTTGGGCAGTTGAAACTGGAGTTTTGGATGCAAGAGACAAAACATTTTTGCTACCTATTGCTGAGGCATTGGGCCCAACAGCTGAGAATCAAACAGGGGGCAACAAGAGAACCTACTCTTTTTGAAGATAATCTCCTAACATGCGATTGTGAGAAACATGCACTCTTAACAAATTTACAAATTGCTCAACAAAGCAAATGTAAAGGCAAAACTACGCTTTGAAATATCATGGGAGAAAGCCTGAGGCTATATATTGAATGGAAAGCAATGAAATGATAGCCTTTTACAAGCTTTTCATTTTGAGACTCACACAGGAGAGAAAGAGACCTTATTGAATTAAGACGATAGTGCTAGGGTCTTTAGAATTCTTCTCTTGCTAATGGAACACTTAGGGGCATATTTACAAGAAAAGTGATGGAGCGGTGCAATAGCCTTCTTGGCTTAAGGCCACGCTCCTCCACTTTTGAAACGCAGGACTGCACCGTATTTACAACAATACGGTGCAGCCCTGTGTTTCCCCTTGCGTTGGCGCTAATTACAGCTGCCTAGCGCCAAAGCAGCCACCCTTGCACCAGAGTGCAAGGGTGCCTGCGTTGTGGGAATGATTGTTTATGTGCAGGATGGTGTCCCTTCCTGCACATAAACAATCTTCAATGGAGATTTGTAACTTCTATGTGTGCTGCTTGGCGTGGCACACACAGACATTGCAACTCGTCATTTTTAAAATGATTGTTTATGTGCACATAAACAATCATGAATGGTGTTTTGCTGTTTTTATGTGTGCTGCACAATGCAGCACATATAGAAACAGCAAAAACTAGGAGAAATAAAGCATTTCTCCTCGTTGCGCCATGTTAAGACCAAGGGGCATATTATCAAGCGGCAGCGATAATTATCGCTGGCCGCGCTTAGCGTGAAATTTGTTATCGCCGGCTATCACTGGTAATTATCGCCATGCTAGCGCTGTATTAACAACGCATAGCGCAATAGCGATAATTATTCCAGCGATAGCGGTGTTTTCCATGGAACATCGCTGGTTTTCCAGCGATGTTCCATGGAAAACGGCGATAACCTTGCTGATCCGACCCTGTGGTCATATCAGCATAATCCACCCCCAATGTCAAGTATACGTAAGTCAGCATTTTAGCAGACGTTAGTTTTTTTTCGGTCTTAATTTTGGCGCTGCACCATATTTACGCCACCCTTGTAAATATGGGGCATCATCAAAATCAATAGGTGTTGCGGTTGAACGACCACCGCAACACCCATTGCCCACCCCTTTCACGCTATGTATAGCATGAAAGGGTGCCTTATTCACAAGGTGGCGTTAAGCCACATTAAGGGTGAGAAGTACAACCGTTTTTTGCGGTCGGGCCAGATGTACAACCGTTTTTTGCGGTCGGGCCAGATGTACAACCGTTTTTTGCGGTCACAAATGGGAAATTGGCCCGTTTGCGACCGCAAAAAAGGGTGCTGGCATGTACAAACACTATTTTGTGACTCACAAAATAGCCTTTGCGACTCTCGCTATTAGGAAGGGGCGTCCCTTCCTGATAGCGAGTCACAATGGAATGTGCCATTGTTTTGCAAAACACTTGCAGTTTACCACCTACTTCAAGTAGGTGGTAAGCCACTCGCAAACGGGAACGGGCCCCCAGGGGACCCCTTCCCCTTTGTGAGGTTGTACGAAAATATTTTTTAAGAGCAGGCAGTGGTCCCAGGGACCACTGTCTGCTCTTAAAAAATGAAACAAACGTTTCATTTTTCTTTTTTAAATGCATCCAGTTTTCCTTTAAGGAAAACGGGCTGCATTTGAAAAAAAAGACTGCTTTATTAAAAAAGCAGTCACAGACATGGTGGTCTGCTGACCCCAGCAGGCCACCATCCCTGTGAGTGCAGGCCATTCCTAATGGGGTCGCAAATAGCACCTGCCTCATGAATAATAACGAGGCAGGCAATTTGCAACCCCATTAGCAATCGCTAACAGTGTCTGAGACACTGTTGTAAATTGCATTTTGTGAGTCGCAAATTGCGAATCTCAATGCGACGCAATTTGCGAGTCGCAAAATGTAAGGGTCGTACATCTGGCCCTAAGTGGCTTAAAACTGCCTTGTAAATAATGTGAAGACCGTATCACCACAGGAACATCGAAAAAAGTGACGTTCCTGTGGCGATAGAGGCTTGTTAATATGTCCCTTAGTATCACTATGCTGGTTTCCACATCTCAAGGGCTATAGTCGATGCAGTGGTGCGTCTCATAGGTATGCACATTTTCCCATCTCTTCTTTCAGCTCCTTCTTCTTCACTCACTTTCTGTCTTTGCCTGACTTTCTTTCCCCCCTTTTTCTGATTTGCCACCTTCGGCATCTTGGGACATCTTTTGGTGTTTATCTTTTTCTTTAACTAGTTACTCCAAGGTTACAAATATTATTATTTTAGGACATCTGTGATACCTCTGAAAGGGCCGAGCCCATAAGTTCTGAACCTGTTCTAGAGACACAATCTAATGGTTCTTTTTAGCAACATGTAATCGTAGAGGGAAGAACATTTACTGTTAAACCAATCAATGAACTCAGAATCCTCTTGGACACATAGTAACCACAGACAACTACATAAGATTAGTTAGATTTATTACAAAGCCAAAAATAACTGAACATTAAGACATCTCAATACGAGAGTGTAGAAATACATTGGAATTAGCATAAAGCCAAATCTGCGTATCCAATTAAGACAAGGTACCATGAATAATACAATCAATTTAAGAAGCAGGATGCAGAGGATAAGAAAGCATGAGTCCAAATTTCCCTGCATCGAGGACTGATGAGTTAAAAGCATTAATCTATCCCTACACTAACACTAAAGTGACAACCCTACTTAAGCATCTTCAGGAAAAGGAATAAAAGGTGTCAGCATGTGGAGTCTTCCTAAGAAGTCTCTCCACCATCGATGGGTCAGATAGCATAAAGCTATAGAGACAGAGCTTGCTCTCAGATGCTCTCTCTCTCCGAAGGTAGAAGAAGAAGTGGGCACTTTTCCTACTCCTCACATCACATTATTTGTAGGTAACTTTCCCAAGATTCATTGCGGATCACTCCATCTGCTCTGGGTACAGTCCTAAAGGTAGTTTTCCAAAGGACAATGGTGTAATTTCTTTGCAACATTTTGTTCTTGGTTCCCAGACCTACTTTTGGGTGAAGCACAACAACCTTACTTAATCCACTCAAGCCACATGATTCTAACGTCTTCTCTCCTTGCCTGACTAGTGAAACAAAGACAATATTCTAGCTAACAAGAACACGTCTTGCACCTGCAACACAAACCTGAGAAAAAAACAAATTCCACAGCACACATGAAATTCAAACTGTTAATCCTAAAGCGAAAGTATCAAGGGAACTGCATTTTAGGCCTACGAAATTCAGCTAACATAAGAAAACAGCATATGAGCTTTATTGAATTGCATGGAAAATAAGGCACATTCAATTAGTGCATTTACCTACGTTTCAGATGACACAACTAATAAACACATTTAGTACGTGAATAATTGTCAGTTTCACAACACGAGTTCTTCACATTCCGTTTTTCTGCTAATTACATTCACTTTCTACATTAATCCTCCATGATACTTCTCAATGACCTAAACGCATCACGTTTCAGGTTAATACATTTCACAATTCTAACACTTCATGTTAATACATCAAAGGATTATCTGTGGGTGCGCTCTACACATGTGATTATAATGCACCCCTACAATAAAAATGCAATTTCCGCTACATCACCTCTGTGTGATAAATGTGTCCTTCATTATATACCTTTATATGTTGTGCCATGAGACTCAAACTACATACTCTGCAGTATAATTTTAGTGACTGTACTTGCATCAACATTAATATTCCATTTCATGTAATTGTTGCAAAAAAACAAGAAGGAACCCTTATACAGCTAAAGATGAGATTAGTAATAATGATGGCAGTAAGTTTCTTGTAGAAGTATGCAAGATAACTATAACTCCAGACCCACTCAGACCTAGAGGTCTAATGGGGAGAAGAAACTGGAAGTAGATAAAGGGTGGTCCACAAAAGGGCCCTTGTCAAATCACCCTTTCCAAAAATAAATAAACAAAACCAATCCCACTTCATACACTGGGATTGTGGCATGGGTGAAATCTTGACTCATAACCACTAAAAGCATGAATAGTTTTAATTAACTGGGGTGATGCCCAAATACAGCCTGTTGCCTACAACTAATATGAGCCTGGTCAACCACCAAGGATCAATCACTGAATCAGGATATAAGCCTTTATTCTGTTATCCCGTGGGGCATGGAAAATCTCCATACAAACTTTGAGTTGTCTTCAATCAATGAATTGTCTCAAACAAGGTGCAATAACTCAATCCTCTAGGTGATTCTTCTTTAAAGATCTAATTACTGACATAGGAGGTAAGAGTACAGCAAACATTGATTATTTGATGTTCAGGGTCTCAGCAGAAAATTAAACAAAATCATCTTGCACTACATTTAACGAAAATCTTTGTTCTCCTTTAAATTAGTTGCAGACACTTTGTAAACCATCCATACCCTGGGACAACTGGTCGCTGCCCATGGGAGAGAATCTACTCACAAGAAATCCCTCCTGTGAGTAAAGGTTTTTATAGATTTCCCCTTATTGCCTGCTTGTGGCATAATTGGGGAGAGGATGTGATCTGATGGCTGGTCTGATGGCTAGACTGCCGACTCTGGAGCTGGGAAACCAAGGTTCGAGCCTCGGGATCAACTCCACATCTGTGATTCTGGGCAAATCACTTAGGGGCATATCATCAACGAGGCGATAAAAAATTATCGCCGCTTTTGCGTCCGTTTTCAGACGAAAAGCGGCGATAATTTTATCGCCTAATCAGCAAGGTCACGCTATCGCGTGAAACCTTGCATTAGCGCCTGTTCTCTGAACGCCCAGCTTTGCATCTCTAATGAGATGCAAAGTGGGCGTTCCTGCCCTGACATAACTGGAGAAATGTCGCTAAGCGACATTTCTCCAATTATCAATGGGCACGCTAACCTGCAGAGCGACAAGCAAAGTAGCGATAACCTCTGTTATCGCTACTTTCCTTACGCCTGCTTCAAGACTGACTTAGCCATGATATCCTATGTAAGGTGGATATCATGGCTAAGTATGCCTTGCCCTATCATCAAGCTATCGCCAAACTTTGTGAGATTATCGCTGGATTTCCAGCGATAATCTCACATTTGGCAGTTAGCGCTGGAATTTTATCGCTTTGAGATAAGCGTTGCTAATAGCACGCTATCTCAGCGATAAAATTCCACGTTACCCGGCGATAATTATCCTAGCGCTAAGTGCGCTTAGCGATAATTATCGCCGGTCCTTGATGATATGCCCCAACATCTCCTCGTGCTACCAAAAAAATGAATGTGTCCTTGTGTAACGTAACTGGTGCTCATGTAAAGCGCTCCAATACCTTCGGGTCCAGTTCCCGCTATATAAATCTGCAAAAAAAAATAAAAAATGCTGCAAGCACCAGTCAAGCACATCACTTTGAGCAGAGCAAAGCCACGCTCCTCATTGATGGAGGCAAACAGTACCCCACTTCAGTAGCTGGTCTAAAATCTTCAGTCTCTAAAAGGGCTCTTCGAGGCAGGGCCAGTAAGGCCCCTCTGATTCTCCATTGGCCTCCCACGTTGGCCCATCCCAAACTACAACCCAAGTGGGTCAATACAGGATTCACCATCAAAGGCAGCATTAGACCTTTCTGTGACCGAGTTATTTCTACCTGTACTTGCTCCATGGCAGCTTGCTTGGGCTTTCCGGGGCAGGGCAAAACGACGCCCACAAAGTTAGATGCAATGTGTGACAGCACCTACTCTCCCAGGGGCATTTAAACTTTTCTGTCAAGGAGTGAGGACCCTCTAGCACATAATGATAGAAGAGGATTATCAAGACCATCGCTCAGTCAAAGTGTGTCACACGTTGGAGTCCGCCGATGCACACACTCCACACAGGCACACATTGCTCTATTTAATAAAGTAAACAATACTGAAATCCTCAGGGAATGTTATCCTTTACCTGGGGCAAGCCTTTGTGAATATTGGGAGCAAGACTGTGAGCAAATAATGCACAGAAGAAAAAAATCTACAGCCGAAAAACTGAATATGTGTGCGCAGGGCAACAAAACGAGCTCTGCCGAGTCCAATGTATTGATGTTGAAATAAAGAGGCTAATGGAATGTTGCTGATTTAAAGTCCAACTATTTCAATAAATTGAATTAGGCTTTTTGTTGTGTAGTAAGTTGCTGGGGTTAATTGTGTTACTGTGACCACAGAGGGAATCAATTCTGAGAATCTCTAAATGTTGATCAATGTAACATAAGACTGCAAAACCTTTAGCAACTTTCCAATGTTATTTTTAAATCCATTGAGCCCGTAGCTAGAAGTATACGTTTCGGGCGGCATGGCCCCAACTTATGACAACAATGTAAAAGGTATTTTGGCGAGGTGAGCCTAGATTCTCCTTGGGAATTTTGATGAAAATGTAGCACCATTGTCTGATTTTTAAACAGTGCAATTCAATTCATTGTATTTTATAAATATTATTATTAAGGTATACCTAAGAAAAATATTTGGACAACATTTTACAATAAAGTGTATTTTAAAATACATTGTGCTAGGAACATTAGACAAAAGAAAATTGAATTTTACAGAAGGTTCCCTTTGTGAATTTTGGGGGCGTTTGTGGCAGCTCATAGGTGTTAAACCACTTTAGGCTAGTACAACTGGTGAATGCTAAAAGGAAGAAAAATCCAAGGGGCATATTATCAAGCGGCAGCGATAATTATCGCTGGCCGCTGTTAGCGCGAGGAATCCTATCGCCGGCTATCGCTGGAAATTATCGCCATGCTAGCGCTGTATTAACAACGCTTAGCGCAAAGGCGATAATTTTCCAGTGATAGTGATGTTTTCCATGGAACATCGCTGGTTTTCCAGCGATGTCCCATGGAAAACGGCGATATCCTTGGTGATAGGGCCTGTGGTCTTAGCCACACAATCCACCCCCCATATTAGGTATGCCTTAGTCAGGAATTTAGCAGACGTTAAATTCCTGCGTTAAGGCATACTTAACGCTATTGCAAATATCGCTAACCCACGTTGTTGATATGGCGATACCTGGGTTAGCGATATTTCCCCATGTTGTTTTCACAGGCACGCCCCCTTTGCATCTCATTAGAGATGCGATGGGAGGCGTGCAGAAAACGGACGCTAATGCAGGAATCACGCGCTAGCGTGTCCTTGTTAATTAGGCGATAGAATTATCGCCGCTTTTCGTCCGAAAACGGACGCTAAAGCGGCGATAATTCATTAACGCCGCCTTGATAATATGCCCCCAAGTTTGTAAAGGGGGGAATAAGGATCTCCCTCAAATAATTTTGTGGGAAAACGAGTGGTATATTGTGCTATTAGGGACAGATACATTGGTCTGCGAAGGGGGGAGGGTGGGGTTTCACCCCAGGTACTTGAGAAAATGCAAGGCAAGTGGTGCCTTTTTAATCACACTACATTTCTGCCCGGAGCAGGTAATGATAACAATTTCAGACTACTAAGAACACATTTCAACAGTGATACCAAATCCATAACGGGATAGAACCAACACGTTTTTATCAGTTTTGCTTTCCATTTTATGAACCATACCAATACTTTTCAGAAGAGCTGCCATACTTTTAATGGGAGTATGAATATTTCTTACAGGTATGCTATGATTCAAAAACTGTACTGTGAAGTAAATTCTCATGGGGGCTGCTGTGCATTTATTGGGACAGTCAGTCGCGGCTCGCAATTCTCGCGGGGGGGGTCTCGCGGGGGTTATCGCGCGGGGGTTACCGCCAGGGGAGTGGGGAGTAAAATAAAAATAAAACTTACCTGACCGGTCCCGCGCCGCCTCTGCTCCTGGGCCGGGTCCGCGTTTTCCTGCTCTTGACCAGGAACAGGCATGCTCCCTCCCCTCCTGTAAGCCAATCACAACGCTGCAATGGCAGCGTTGTGATTGGTGCGGCGTCCCGGACAGTGCACAGTCGGGCACCTGTAAGGAGGCCATTTTCTCTATGTAGGCTGCATTCAGCCTACATAGAGAAAATGTAGAGTGCGAATGACTGCTTTGGTCGGCCCCAGGGCCGACCAAACAGTCAGGGTACTCAGAGTGGTGCAAGCCACTCCTCCCAGAACCGCCCACCCGCCTCCCCTCAACCAGGCCTATCCTCCCTCCCGCCCGCCCCAATCAGGCATACCCCTGCTTTCTGCTTTCTCGCAGCGCGAGAAGCAGAAAATAAAATGGTATTTAAAATTATTTTCTGCTTCTCGCACTGCGAGAAAGCAGTGGGGCGGCGCTCCTCCGCCCTAATGGAGGAGCCGCCCAAGGGGATAGTACAGCTATCCTTAAGATGGGCCTCCATACATCTTTTTGGCAGTGCCATAACAACACAGCATGGATATGTTTCTATGTACTGCCAGAAATAATACTTATGGGTCTAGCTGACCAACATGTCTTAGCTGGGTGAAAAAGAGATATCCATCTAGCAGCTGAATTGTACAATGTGAAACCAGAAACTCTGGGATCAGTCCCGGCTTTCCAGCTTTACCAAATTGTTTCATCCTAGGCAAAGCTTTATTTCATCAAGATTCTTTTTTCTTCATTATCACACAAGTGTACCTTCAAATACACTAGTTCATGATGTATGCTGTGCAAAAACATCTTATTTGTAATATAATAGACTGCATTGTTTCACTATGTATAATAAAACAGGACACATATAGGGTACAGATGACAACTGACTTGCTTCTTACTTCACTAATGGCATTGTCATCAGGGTAGGGTGGCAGATATGATTTACATTTTAAAAAACTATCACTTGTAATGTGAAAGAAATATACTTTTGTGAAATTTCAAGAGGCTTTATCATATTTTTATAGGATGTTTGATGCATGATTTACATGCAAAGCATTTTCATGTCTCGGCTCATGCCCGAGCTCTTAGAGCCAAGTCAGACCCTTAGTTCTTCTTGGCTCAGCTCTCTTTGTTAATTTTTTGACTTGCCCACCTCTAGCTTCTATGCTTTTCACGGACACTGCCAGCACTCCTAAGCAGGGATGCCATGATTTTCATGGGCAATAACAATATTCCCAATATTCCCAGCACAGTGGTCACACTTTTAGTAGACAACTTCACCATTCCTCTGAAGGAATTTCACATCGTTTTTGGACAGAACTATCACTTACAGGCACACATTGTATAATGCTTTTGGATTGTACCAATATCCATAAATGGTGGCTCAGTGGAATAATGCCAGAGTCGGTTTTGACCCGCTGGTCATGGATTTCAAGCTTGTAAGATCCACTCAGCCTTTCATCATCTGGAGTTCAATACAACAATTACCACTGAGTTGGATAGCAATAAACAGCTGCCAATAGTTCAAGAGACACTGTTAGACCTGTCAGCCTTAGGGTGGTCTTCCCCCAGACTTTTTGCCTCCTCCTCCATTTTTACTGATTTTGTTTATGCTGGCCTTAGGACGCTATGCACTTTACCACTGCTAACCAGTGCTAAAGTACATGTGCTCTGTCCTTAAAACATGGTTAACATTGGCATGTCCCCAATTGGCATATTTAAATAACTAATAAGTACCTAGTAAAGTGGTACTAAATGTACCCAAGGCCTGTAAATTAAATGATACTGGTGGACCTGCAGCACTGATCGTGCCAAACACTTATGTAGCCCTATAAACATGTCTCAGACCTACCATTGCAAAAATAAACATTTTGCCAGGCCCAAACTTTTATTTTTAATACATCTAAGTGACCCCTAAGGTAGGCCCTGAACAGCTCAGAGGGCAGGGTGCATTGTATTTGAAAAGTAGGACATGTACTTATAAGTTTTTTATGTCCATATAGTTAAACATTCTTAAATTCGTTTTTTCACTACTGCAAGGCCTACCTCTTCTATTGGATGACATTGGAGTTACCTTATTACATTTAATAAGCTGTAACTTCCAAATGGGAACAGGTAAACAGTTCATGGTTGGTGTCGTTGGAATGGCAATGAAAAACCCTCTTATATGGCAAAAATGGATTTCTGATTACAATTTTAAAAATGGCACTTTAAAAATTTGCCATTTTTCTTCCTTAGTCATTTAGTGCTTGCAACCTGTCTCTGGGCCACCGGACTGGGTGTAGTTGGCAGTGGGTCTTTGTGTATTCCTCCTAGATAGCCACACACAATGAGAGTTTCGGTATGCTTGGATGGGCTATCACTGTGTCCTGCCTCTACACCCTGTAGGTAGTCTGGATCCAGGGCAAGAGAGGCCAGAAACCTGTGTACTTTAAAGTGAAACCTCTAGAAGCTATCCCACTTCAAAGGAGGCACCTGGTATGAATTTTGGACCTGAGACACCAACTCTTCAGTACGCTTCTGGATCTGTGAAGACTCTGCCAGGCCGAAGGACTGCTGTGCTGCTGAAATGACTCCCAATCTGCTGGACTACTACCTTGCTGGACTGCTGCCTGCTGTGGTAACGTCTTACCTGGGTTGAAGGACTGGACCTAGAACCTGTACTTAGGACTACCAGACTGACTCCAAGGGCTAGTCTGTCATAACCAGCACCCTTGGACTCTGTATCAGGGAGTTCTACTCTGCCAAGTGGTACCACCCCAGTCCTGGACCATTTGGAAGTGGACCTGAAGATGCTCTGCCAGCCCATCCAAGGATCCAGCAGAACTGATGCATTTTCTCTGTGCAGCAAAACCCCGAGCAGATCCGATGCATCTCCTCTGCTGCATGGAGTTTCCCGATGCAAGGACTTCACATTGCAGCCTCACAGCTCCAGTGGAATCGCCTCTGTGTGATGTATTCCCTGATGGAAGACCTTGCATCGCAAGCCTCTCATCGATGATGATGCAGGACCTTGAATCGCAGCCTCACAGCTCCTCAGAACTGACACATCACCTTTGCTGCGCATTGCATCCTCAATGCCAGACTCGCAGCTCCTCTGGACCAACACATCACCTCATCTGTGCAACGCATCCTCAATGCTAGACTCCACAACTCTTTGCAACCAGGATTTAAGGTACTCCTGTTCAGCGGATGTAGCTGGGTCCCTATAGCTGCTCCATCGCAGTCCGCCTAAACTTGTGTGACTTTTTCCCTGTCTAGTGTGACCAGATATCCACAGATGGCTCTTTGTGCTTTTTGAAGCTATTTTCACTTAAACCTTTGAAATTGCATATCTCCGGTTCTACTAATTGGATTTTTTTGCTTTGGTCTTGTTTTATTTATTAAAATCTACTCTATTTTTCTAATCTGCTGTGGGATCCTTTTTGTGGTGTGTTTTCACTTTGTTGCTCTTTGAAGTGTTGCACAAAAACTTTACACAATGCCTCTGAGTTAATCCTGACTGTTCTTTGCCATTCTAACCCTGGGTAGAGCACAGGTTAATTTGGGGTTTGCCTGTTACTTACCCCTGACATGGATTGTAGTTTCTGCTTGGGGAAGGCTTCACCCATCCGCCCCAACCAGTAACCCAATTTCTTACAGACACTTTGAGGTGAATGTGCGTTTTACATAGGTCACATTATGTCAGCAGAGCAGTATACTTTCATTAACTTCCTGCAAAATGCTCCTCGATGGAGTGGAAAGAGTTGTAAACTGGACCCTTGTCTTGAAGGACATTCACAGTCAATAGTTACTTTTTAGCCATTACTGTCCTCTTACTCCACAGGATGTGCACTGTCTGAGTTATCAACAAACCTCAGACCTTCTATCCATCATGGCTGGAATATTTATTGGTGACAACAATTGGTAACAACACTTCTCTGTGTCTTATGAGGGTGATGAAATTCAGTGGAGGATAGTACAGTGAGAGCCAGACTTAACAAACAGGACCAGAGAATAATAGATATGACAATCTATTTTTCCTGTTACATTTGTAAAGTGAGCTATTTGACATTGTTATTGACAATGAACTTTGTAGGACTGCTGTTTACCCGGGGCCATGTGTTTACTTGTTCTGATGTCCATGCACACTTGTCCATGGTCTTTTTTCATGCCTGTGACTCTATCTCATGGTGTAGTCTCATTGTCCCTATTCAATGTCCCTCTGTCAGCTTTCTTTTTCACTGTGTGCTGGTTTAGTATTATCTGTTTCATTGTCCCCATGCCTCAGTATCAGCATCCTGATAGCAGTGCCCCAATGTCACTGTCCCTGTGGCAGTGCCTTTTTTCACCTGTGTCCCTCTGTGCTATGATGCTTGTGTGACATGTCAGTGTTGCCATATAATCATCCCTATCTCAATGCCACAGTGGCAGAGGCTACAATACTCTTTGTTCATGTTTCCAGTTCATTGTTCCCAGGTCAGTGTCACATCATCTGCACCACTGTCCCAGAGCGAGTCTCCCTATTACAGTGCCAGTGACCCCCATAAAAATGTCATGATATGAATGTCAACTTGCCACTGCCCCATGTCAATCTATGTCCCAGTTATTAAACAATGCTAGTGTTCTAGCGTCGGGACTGCCAGGCCAATAAGGTCTGTGCTCAAAAGGAAACAACAATTTTACAGAAATTCTACCATCTCTTTTCCCATTATCAGCACTTCAGAAAACAATGCAGCAACACAGCACGCTTTTATGTTTATTTTACAAACATTTATTTTCATGACCTTTTTTATGTTTATTTTACAAACATTTATTTTCATGAACGTTTGCCTCTAGCTAATTATTTAGCTTAGGCTGGCCTTGGATGGGATGCTGTAGTATACATCAAAAAGACACACAACTTCCTTCTCCTGTCAACAAAGATATATTTCAAAGATGCCTTTTGCAAACATAATCTTTGCAACATACAAACCTTTACGGAATAAAGTTGAAAAATGTCAAATGTAGCTATAACGGTAACATATTTACTCATGAATATGCAGTTCAATGTGAAGGCCAAGGACAGGCGGTTTGTGGCTATTTAATTTTGTAGAAGATGGTAGTGCATAGAGCCAGAACATCTGACCGCAAAGGACACGTCTAATATTGGAAAGGAAATTAAATAATGCATTTTTGCGAAACTGCAGACTTCTGCGCGTGGAGGTCAGCGTGACCTACCACATAAGGGAACGTTTACTACTTGCCATGAATTCCCATCTCCAGGGTCGATATCCTGCTCTGCTTATTATTCAAACGATTCACCATCTACGCCAACTGTACCCAAAGAGTATACATTAAGTGTTTCTTTTTAAGGCTATTAATGGGATTGGAAGGAAGGGCACTTGAGGCAGGATGCTGATGAGTCTTTTACTGCACTGTTATCATTAGGAGCATAGCTCTACATCATGTGGGCACTTAACATGCATGGAGGGTTCACTTGAGTCTGTGTTTAGCTTCACGTGCACTCTTGAGATGTTGTCCATACTTCTCGAAGAATATGACCTTGAAAAGATATTTGTACTTCTAACTATTCACGTACACGCCGCTTCAGTAAGAAATATAATCTTGTAAATTAAGCATACCTAGATTTTACTAAACCATTTTCTAACTGTACATACAATTACAACTAGTTTATGGAGGTCCCATAGCCACTCGATCAATGAGGAAGGAGCACCAAAGGTCAGCGAGTTTAGGGAGGTCCCATAGTCACTCGATCAATGAGAAAGGGATATTGAAGGTCAACTCCAGGGAATAATGGTCTTGGACAATATTCTAGGTCGAAAGAATAAGAGACTAGAGTGGTCTGATAACTTGCTTCTAAGGTTGTGGGGATTATTATATGTTGCCAAAAGTGCATTCTTGTTCTAGGAAAGCCTATGAGCAGTGTTGAAAATGGTAGACCTGAACTTTTAACTTCTTAGATGGTAAACTGGAAGCAGGTTTAAGAGAAGTGATCACAATAGAAGCCTATACTACGATTTTCTGGTGGCACAATGTTGTTGGATGACAAATCATGTGTCCCGTAGCTATAAGGAAGTGTGACCCTCACTGGTCCTAAATATTCACTATTTGGGAACCAGTGTTTTGCCCTTGATTCGGGGTGAAAAATTACGCAGTGAGTTTACACATGGGTAACAATCTACATAATGCGGTAAATAGATTTGCAACTCTTTAACCTTTTAACTCTCTCTGGGAATTTCCCTTGTTTGAGGGTAGTTATTTTCGAGAGATGCCCACTTATCTTCTTTCGAGGTATACAATACTCCACACAAAGATCATGGCTGACATTTTATCAATGTTTAATAATGGCAGCTTGACTCTTCATGTTACAAATATAAAGCGGTTCTCCATGATTTTGCATCTTGGAATGAACATCTTTGCATGTAAAACTATTTATTTGGCTTGGTATCTCTTGCCACTCTGTCCAGTTTTCCAAACTGGATGGATGTGTTTTACTAAACTTCACTCCAAGATGGTGGCCATTGCGTATAACCGCTTTTCCCAATGTTAACCTGATGCTGATGTTGAAGGAAATATCACAGGAACGTATCCTGGCACACCATATAAACACCAGTGTGGGCTGCCCTCTCATACTTTGTGAATAACTCAGCTCACATGGAATGAATTGGGTTGAAAGTTTAGTAATGACCATCATCATAGGACAAGACTAGAGTATCGATTTATGTAGTGGTATTTGTATTGCATGAACTTAGCGAGGCATCAGCAGAGTCCTGAACAGGGAACGTTGCCCTGAGATATGATTCTGGGTCATCTGCAATGAAGCAGAAAATTCATGGGAGGTTGCTTCCTATCCAGAAAGGGCAGGAATCTCTGAAAGGTATGCTTTTAGTTCCCTTCTTAATTGAAGGAATGTTGAGGCAGAGGCAATCAGGGCAGTTGGGGCGGAGGACTCTGCACATAAAAAGAGAGGCCTGTCATATCATTTATGTCTGGAGTTTTGTACACAGCCGTAGTCTCCATATTCGTAAACTTACTATTAAAATGCAGTTTTGTGAATATTGAAAAAGCGTAAACTTTCACAAACGTGTGAGTTACCTTTGTGAATCAGGCCCCTAGTATCATGTACAATGCCCTTATCAATATCAGCTTCGCCTCAACTCTCCTGCAATTCAGAAAGGAAATAAAGACACACCCAGGCGTGTAGATAAAAAATGTCCCACTGCTGTTTTTTTTTTTTTTTTCTCATTTCTTTGTTTCCAATCTGGACATGTTCTGGCTCATGGTGCTGCGCTGCTTGCCTCAGGAATAATTTTCCAGGTGTGCTGGTGGCATACGTCTTGAATGTGCTGTAGATAGTTTTGAGTATGATGTGGGCTTATAGTAGGAGCTAATATAGTTTCTTTGGTTTTAGTGGTGATCTGGTGAAAATTCTTCAGGCATTTAATGAGAAGTACTTCAGCATATGGGATACCATCCATGGAGCCCAGAGTAATGTCAGGGAGGCATTTGAGAAGGGAGTTGCCTCGATCAGAGAGAAGTTAAACTGTTACTCTGAAGTTGGCTTCAGGTAGGAATGATTTCAGTTTTTCTGGAGGGACAGCTGTGTTGTAGTGAGCCTCAGCAAGGCCTACCAGTGCTTAGGGGTTCTCCCTTCTCTGCACAGAGTCCTCAGACACTTAGGAAGAAGTTGGCACAGAAACTGGAAATAGAAAAGACAGAGTTTATTAAACCTCATGAGGTGGAGCTAACATTCGCACATCACCCTTCAGTAATGCATGAAGTAGCACACTGAATGGAAGGATCCTGGTCCTTTTATACCCACACAGGGGCTCAAATGAAGGCGGTACTAACACAAATGCTGGTTTTAGGTACATATAAGGTCATACAGAGAATGCACAGTCGACAAGTGGGTGGAGCTAACAGTTTCTACTTTTAGCAGACACATCCTGACATTTATAAACTCGGAACAGCTGCAAGCTCAACTGAGCATGTGCAAAGCAAGAGGAACTAAATATAACTTGTCTCTAGGCAGATTTCAAGAGCAGTTGACAGGAAGGTAGGACAGAGCACATGGCGAGCACATGGTAGCACATGGCAGCCAAAATGGCTGACAGAAATACAAAATGGATTCCACAAAGCGGACAATTTAGCCTCTAAATACAGGCTGTCTTCAGTTAATGCTTAACTTAAATGCTGCCAAATTACAACAGACGACCCTTTCAGCATTGGCTGAAGACATTAGTTTATCTGGGGTAATCTAGATATTCATCCCGTACATCTATTAACATTATTTCGGCCACCTCTTTATTCAACATTTGTTGGGCCTTTGTTTCAGCAATGTTCCCTCTGGCAGGTATACAAGCAGAGATGCAAATGGAGCAAAGCATTGGACCACATTGGATACATACGCAGCATGTAAAAAATATTGTAATTATTACACACAGGATAGTCAGTAGCTTCCAGCCCCAAGCAGAAACAAGAGTCCAAAACCATCCAGCAAAAGTCCAAGTTCCAGTCTCTGGATGAATTTCTGCAGCAATCTTATGCAGTTTTGATATTGCGTCATATACTGAAGGTGAGTGATCTGGTATGAATACACAACAGCTGCTACCGATGATGCGACATGCACCACCTCGATCAGCCAAAATCACGTCTAGCACCATCCTATTCTGGAGTGCTACAATCCTTGCAATCTGTAGTTCCTCTGTAATGTTCCCAAGTGCCATAGCTGTCTGATTAGTAACAGCTTCCACAACACGAGTCAGTCGTCGGATTTTCCTGCTGTTTAATGCAGCACCCACAAAGAAAAATAAGCCCAAGTTGAAATCAACATATTGTTGTAGGGTAGTGTCGGTTTGGTCAACTTCATCCATACTTATTGTCCTCTTATTTCTGTTTGTGGAAATGTCATTGTACAGTTTAAAATCACGGTGATACAATGCAGGTGCCAGAAACACAGGGGGCAACAGAAAAGATACATAGCAGATTCCTGACCACCCAACAGGTAATTGATAATATCCGTTATTTCCGCACACAAAATACGTATTATGCGAGGCTGTGAAAGTGCTCTTATTGGCACCTTCAATGGTCAGGATTACAGTACACTCGCTCCTCCCCACTGGAATTCTTCCAACACTACAAATACACAAATCTGCTTTAGCTTTTGTCACAGAAATCACAAAAGGTCCAATGTTCTTTATTATTCTCACATTTGTGAAAACATATGGTGTTGAAATATTGTCCGGTTGATACTCTTCCCATTCCCATTTAGTCCCTTTGGCTTGTGGATAACCTTCTTTATTTTGATAACACACTTTATTAAGTTGAAAAATAATCCCACCTACTGAAGGCTTTCCATATGCAAACAAGAGCGCATACCAAGCTTGACAAGAACCATTGTGAGAAAATGGAAGAGGAATAAAAGGTGTTCCTCCTTTCTTTTGATGTGCAGGTATCATCCCACACACCCAACAGTTGGTAGTATTCGTAGCATTGTGAGTATGGTGCAACATCTGGATAAAAGTATTGTTCAGGTAAGATTGTCGATGCTTTTGCTCATGGTAAGGAAGAGTAAAGTAGTGGTGTTCCACGGGTACTGGCGTAGTGGCAACAAAAAGCTGTCGAACAGGAGCCACCTTCTCGATGTACCATGTAATTGCTGCCATAGCCACCATAGCAACAACAAACCCTACAGCACAAATGATTTGTTTTTTCATTTTAGCAGCAGTAATGATTGATCTTTCTGAAAACTTGTTGAAAACAGTCGTTGGAGCTCTTCTCCCTGGGCAGCCGCTGATTTCTTCACCATGGGCCAAAGCGGGTGTCACTACACTAATACAGGGCTGATCCCCCTCCCCTTGCCACAATGGCTCTCCGTTTCACTAACCCAGGGTGGTAGCTCAACCAGTCTTTTTCAAAACTGCAGATCCTTTCCTCGGTCTCAATTGATATCTGGATACTCCAGTGATCGTGTGGTCCGGGAAGACTTCCGCAGATTCGTCAGGTGAGATAGCTTGGCCTTTCTCCGTCTCCAGAATCTCTCGATGGTCGGTCAACACAGCAGGTTCCACCAAGGCAGGCGACACACGTTTGCAGTGTGTGCTGTGGATCCAATTCTTTCTGTTTGTCACTCGAACTGCTGTCCTTGTCGCAAGGAGCACCTGCTCTGGTCCTCGCCACCTTGGCTCCAAGCTGTTCGATCTGTCAAAGACCTTGACCATTACATGGTCACCAGGACGGAGTTCGTGGGCCTCACCTGTAGATCTGTCAGGAAGAGCTTCTCGAACCTGTTGATGAATAGAAATCAAACTGTCAGTTAACTGTGCCAAATAATCATTCATCAGAACACAAGGAACATCATGTATGGGGCGTGGCTTAGGAATTCCCCAAATGTTCATTGGTCTCCCAAACACCACCTCATAGGGGGTAAGACCTGATCGTGAATGTGGCACCGATCTTATGGATAGTAATGCCAAAGGTAGTGCATCTGGCCACTTTAGGGACGTGGAAGCCAGTATTTTCGCCAACTTTGTTTTTAGAGTAGCGTTATACCTTTCCACCAATCCTGCTGATTGCGGGTGGAAAACTGTATGGAATTTCTGTTTGATCCCTAATCCTTTCAGGACATGCTCAACAACTTGCCCAATAAAATGAGGTCCATTGTCACTCCACAAAAGTTTACAAACACCGTATCTAGGGAAAAACTCCTTTAGAAGCACCTTTGCTGTGGTGAGAGCAGTATTATCCTTCGTAGGGTATGCCTCTATCCATTTGCTAAAGGCACATACCACCACTAGGACATATTTCAAATTATTGCAGCGTTCGAGTTGGATGTAATCCATCTGCAAAACTTCAAAAGGTGCGGTTGGTGTAGCAAACCCTCCTGTAGGAGTTCGTGTCCCTTTTCCAGGATTATACTGCCAACAGATCAAACAGGACTGTACTACCCTTTTGGCTGTGCTAGCAATTTCAGGATGCTCCCAAACTTGTGTAAGCAATGTAGTTATTGCTAGAGCTCCAACATGTGCCAGCCCATGTGCCATTTGAACCATAGGTTGTAAATAGGCCGCAGGCAATTTCCACTTATTCATTTCTTTGTTACGCCAACAACCCTCATCATCTAATATTCCTTCTTTAGACCATTGCTCAAGCTCTTCCACAGAAGCAGATCTCTGTATATCCAATACTTCCTCTCTAGCATCATGCCAACGCTCAGCTTGTGATTTCACTACGTACATGGGTGTAGTGCTTCGCTGCATCGCAGTCTCACGGGCTACGCGGTCTGCAAAGGCATTGCCTTGTCCTATTTTGTCAGTCACTTTCTTGTGTGCGCTACACTTCATAATAGCAACTCTCTTTGGGTATGTAAGTGCAGTCAAGAGATTATGCACTAACTCTCCGTGTATTATCTGCATCCCATGGGATGTAAGAAAGCCTCTTTCCTTCCAGAGTAGGCCAAAATCATGAACCACTCCAAAAGCATAGCGGCTATCCGTGTAAATGTTCACACACAAGTCAGTGCTAAGCTCACATGCTCGTGTCAAAGCTATTAGTTCAGCTGCTTGAGCCGACTTCTGAGGTATGCGAGCTGTTTCCACTACTGTCTCAAGCGTGGTAATTGCATAAGCAGCTGAAGTCGTACCATCTGGTAACTTCAAACAGGACCCATCAACCCACAGTTCCCCATCTACATCTGGAAGGGGCGTATCTTGCAAATCGATGCGACCCTTTGTCTGTTCCTCAGTAAGGAATATACAATCGTGAGGCTCCTTTGGCTGAGACTGAGTCGCAGGATATGGCAACAAAGTGGCGGGGTTCAGTGTCGCACATCTTTTCAAGGTAATATGAGGTGCTAGCAGTGTCAATTCGTATCCTGTCAAACGAGCACTAGTTAAGTGCTGAGTCTTAGTCTGATTCAAAAGGGCATCTACTGCATGGGGTACTAGCACCAACAGTTTGTGTGACAAAACTATCCCTTCACTCTGACGTATGGACACAGCCGTCGCTGCAACTGAACGGAAACACCCAGGCAATGCACGAGCAACAGGGTCAAGAACTGCAGAAAGGTATGCACAAGGACGCTGTTTGTCCCCGTGTGTCTGTACTAAAACTGACAATGCACATCCTTCTTTCTCATGTACATAGAGTGTAAAAGCCTTCGTGTAATCTGGTGTGCCTAACACTGGTGCAGAGCAAAGAGCTTGTCTCAACTGACAAAAAGCATTTTGACATTCATCTGTCCATGGAAGGGGGATCGGAGTGTTTTTAGTCAAAAGTGCTAGCAAGGGTTTAACAATGTGTGAAAAACCCAATATCCATTGCCTGCAAAACGAAGTCAGACCAATGAATGCACGGACATCTTTCTGCGTGGAAGGTACTGGGGTGTCTAAAATTGCTTGAATGCGATCTGGTGTCAGTGCACGGCCCTCCTTAGACAGAAGGTGTCCTAAATAGGTCACCTTCGGTCTACAATATTGCAATTTCTTTCGTGATACTTTATGGTGGTGTGTAGCAAGAAAAGAAAGCAAAGACAAAGTGCATTTCTCACACTGCTCAGGTGTATCGGCTGCCAACAAGATGTCATCGACATATTGTATGAGAGCCACTCCTTTAGGCAAGGTAAAGGAATCAAGCTGTCTCTTTAATGCTTGACTGTAAATACTAGGACTCTCAGTATAGCCTTGAGGAACTCTACAAAATCTGTATGATCTATTATTCAAAGTGAAACCGAACAAATATCGGCTATCAGGATGAATAGGAATCGAGAAGAAAGCGTTCTTCAGATCAATTACAGAAAATGTAGTTGCTGTTGGAGGGACCAAGGTAAGCAATGTCGTTATGTCAGATACTACAGGGTACTGTGGTACTACAATCTTGTTGACTTCTCTCAAATCGATAATAAATCTATAAATCCTAGTGTCAGTATCTTTTTTCAAAATGGGAAGAATCGGACTATTGCAAATATTGTAAGGAACTTCTTCCACAACCCCCACCTTAATTAAATCATGTACAATACGTGTGAGTGCTTCTTCTCCTTCTCGAGAAATTTTATACTGAGGCAGTCTTGGCAATAAAGCGCCCTCCTTGACACTAATATGTACTGGTGGAATAACCATTTGCCCTACATCAGTGTCCGAAGTAGCCCACAAAGTACTAGGGAGTGAGGCTAGTGCAATGTCCTCTTTAACAATACAAGATCTCTCAATCATAGGGTAGTTGTCATTCAAAATAACCCGTACTCCTTCCGGAGAACACCGTATCGTAGCCCTAAAATATTTAAGCATATCAAGACCCACAATATTGTCTGGTGTGTTTGGAGAAAGCAAAAACGGACATGGAGCAGTAAACTTATCAATATCAAATGCAAGTGGTTGTGACAATGGGCTAAGGGAAGGTGTTCCATCGAAACCTATCGATGTAATGGTTAAGCCAGACAGGGGAGCCCTTGGAACCAATTGTTTAGACAAGGCGCTACGAGTAGCTCCTGTATCAACCAGAAACTGATCAGTAGAACCCAAAACATGTGCTGTAACATAGGGACCCCTCTGATCTACTGGAACTTCAACTGATTCCTTACCCCGTCCTAGGCAATCCTATGCATAAGCAGAATCTTGAAAATCAGAGGGCGCATAGTCAGACATTTGATATTGGTTCCTTCTATCAAAAGTGTTAAACCCATTCTGCCCACGTGTATTAGCATCAAACCGAGCACGATCATTCGCGCTTCCTCTAGGCCCTTGATATCCTGAACGATTTCTCATTTGTCCCCGACCACGTAGATTCTGCTGAGCACGCAGCACTGGACAATCAGAAAGCCAATGTCCAAATTTTTTGCAGTACGCACACTGATCAACAGACAAATTCGAACGGGCAGAGGAAGGAAAGGACGAACCATAAGATCCACGTCCACCTCTATCATTACCTCTAGAAGGCGGACCATAAGCTTGAGCCAACATAACCTTTGTTTTCAACTCTTTAGACTTTTTGTCCTCATTACCTTTGGCTTCTAATTCTTGCCGCTCATAATACTGGGCCATAGTTAAAAGAGAAACCGGAGAAGATGTAGTCCATGAACTCTCACTGGCCTTTAAGCGACTAGCTATTCCTGGCAAAAGGTTTGCGACATATTTATCGACAAACAGATGCCTACCCGTGTCATCTGTCAATGACTGGCCACTAAAATCGTGAAATGCTTCTTCAAAGCGTGTGAAGAAGTCAGAAACTGATTCATCTACCTTTTGCTTGCAAGACGCTAGCACTGTCCAATCTATCTTTTTAGGGGGAATGATCGTCTTTAACTTAACTAATATAGCTGCCGGAAGATTTAAAATTAACTGACACGGTTTCTGTGCAGGTTCTCTATCTTCATCTAACCGCTCTAAATCTTTCCACAATGCTCCAAATGTCGCATTATCATCTATTTTACGCACAGTTCTCCACATATCAGGCGGTAATATTAATCCAAAAAACAAATCAATATCAGACAGAGTCATAGTACAAGAGCTGATTGCACCCTCAACTTCCTCATAAAAGGCTGCTGGATTCTTTCGCGGGTCAGGCAATGCATTTTTAAGGGCCATAACATCTGCTCTATTCCAAGGAGTGTAAACCCAATTATAAATAAAGTACCCTTTCGCATTAAGAGAAGTCTTATCATCCTCTGTACCCGTTCCTTTAGGAGGAACATATAAAGGCGCGGCTTCCCGCATGGGTTTCACATGAATTACAGCATTCTTATCTGTTTCAGGAGTAGAAGTTTGTGCCATGCTGATCTGAGATGCTAGTGCAGCTGTTTCTGCTGCCTTTTTCTCCTCTCGCAAACGGGCTGCTTCAACACGCAGTTTAACCAAGCGTCTGATCGTGTCAGCCACCTGGGAGAAGACAAAAAGACCGTCACGTAATTGTTTACAATCAGCTGCTACATCATTGGGCTCCACTTCTACCGAATACTTCCTAAATTGTTCAATAACCTCTGCAGCAAATGTATCGGTAAAATATATTTGCTCCCTTTCCTGCCATCCTTTTATACTATCTAAAAGTTCAGAGGCAGTGGTAGTACTACGAACGGCTTTACGCGCAGTAGATCTAATGTCAGATGCACGCTCAGCAGATAGCATGGAACGAGTTTCTCGAGCTTTGTCCTGGTCTGAAAAAGAGTCCTCATCTGACTCATGAGGAGCAGCAAGAAAAAATATACGGAGGTGGAGAACGATCTAATAAGAAATCATCTTGTGGTTTATTAAGGATAGGATAAAGGGGCTGCCTAACAGCGTATTGGCCAGTCACCTGTAAATGGCGTTCCCTATCTTCCCTCTCTTTAATTTCTCTCATCTCCTTGTTTTTGAACTCTAATGCTTTCGCATAAATGGTCTTTCGCTGTTCTTTGTCAATCAAGGCTTGCTCACGCTTCATTCGCTCACGCACTTCTTTCTCCCACATTCGCACACAATCAAACATATCTTGCCTAGTCTTTCGTTTAAACATACATTGTTCCACATACTGAATTTTTCGCAAATCAAATGACCCATACATAGGCCAACGCAACTCAGGATCTTTACTAGTATATTTGTTCCATAACGTGCAGTACATTATAGAAGAAATACCATACTTAATATACATATCCCTATTAGGCGTCCCCTCCGGGGGGCTGGTTGTGCTTCGTCAAGTCTCAAATTGGTACCACTACAAAAGCAACACATCCTACGAAGTGTGCTGAAAACAGGCATGCCAAAAAATAGTGCAAAATATGCAGTATTATAATCAAAGTAGCGCTTAAGGTACTCTTCATACGTTGCGCTGTTCAAACAATTTTAAATAGAGAAAAATCTCCTCATTACCTGCCTATATGTATTGCAATACATATATAATTACAAAACAGATTCCAAAATTGGCCAATTATACAAACAAAGCCACAGTAAGTGTTACTAAAACTACCTTACCAATCAAAGGCATCAAACCAACAGCAAGTGCCGCAAAACGGCTCTTACCAATCAAATGGTGTCCAGGTTCCAACTGCCAAGTTCTCAAATCGACCAAATGGTCACTGCACGGCGAATCAACAGAAGAGATCTCAGTCAAGGACCGGCGCCGCCGGGATGGTCAGATCAGAAAGAAAGGAAAAACGCCGTGGGTGCCAAGACTCTGGTGTCTCCTCAGGCAGCGATCGCGTCCAAAAGCGAGATTCCAATCCTTCGTCGCGACCAGTCCTTCGGGCATCCG
Source organism: Calotriton arnoldi (assembly GCA_963921515.1). Classification (NCBI taxonomy): domain Eukaryota; kingdom Metazoa; phylum Chordata; class Amphibia; order Caudata; family Salamandridae; genus Calotriton; species Calotriton arnoldi. The sequence continues at coordinate 73,166 of CAWUFW010013157.1, forward strand.
AGTCGTTGATGAGTCCCACGTTGGAAGCGCCAATTTGTTGTAGTGAGCCTCAGCAAGGCCTACCAGTGCTTAGGGGTTCTCCCTTCTCTGCACAGAGTCCTCAGACACTTAGGAAGAAGTTGGCACAGAAACTGGAAATAGAAAAGACAGAGTTTATTAAACCTCATGAGGTGGAGCTAACATTCGCACATCACCCTTCAGTAATGCATGAAGTAGCACACTGAATGGAAGGATCCTGGTCCTTTTATACCCACACAGGGGCTCAAATGAAGGCGGTACTAACACAAATGCTGGTTTTAGGTACATATAAGGTCATACAGAGAATGCACAGTCGACAAGTGGGTGGAGCTAACAGTTTCTACTTTTAGCAGACACATCCTGACATTTATAAACTCGGAACAGCTGCAAGCTCAACTGAGCATGTGCAAAGCAAGAGGAACTAAATATAACTTGTCTCTAGGCAGATTTCAAGAGCAGTTGACAGGAAGGTAGGACAGAGCACATGGCGAGCACATGGTAGCACATGGCAGCCAAAATGGCTGACAGAAATACAAAATGGATTCCACAAAGCGGACAATTTAGCCTCTAAATACAGGCTGTCTTCAGTTAATGCTTAACTTAAATGCTGCCAAATTACAACAGCTGGATACATCCTGTCTTTGTTTTATTCACAATGTGTTAGATGAAGATACGTGTTGTGAGTGAATCCAAGTGATTTGGAGTTGGATGTCAACTGCCAGGTTCATTTCGGTTAGCCTTCTTGAATCTGTGGTGCTGTTACGGAACAAGCAGAAATCTGTTTTGGTTGGGGTGAACTTTAAGTAGGTGTTGGACATGGCCCTTCTTATGGGTATTCCCTAAAACCTTTTGCTTTTTTCCTCTTGGTTTTTGCTGATTCTTTTTTCGTGGCCTTAGGACTCTGGGCACTTTCCCACTGTAATGCAGCGTGGAAGCACACACGCCCTTCCTACACATGCTAGGAAGTGGTGCTTACCTGATTGGTTTAGGTGCTATACCTGTGAGTACCCTATAAATAGGTATACCACATACCCAGGGTAGGTACTGCACTGGCTACTAGTGGGCCACAGCACTGATTGTGCCACCAACAAGAATAGCCTTTCAAACATATCTCAAGCCTGCCATTGCAGGCCTGTGTGTGCCCAGTCGTACTTATGCTCAGGTTGGCATTTCTAAACCATTAGCCAATGCTGAATGGGCCATTCACTACCACTAGCACACCCCTAGGGAAAAGCCCTGAGGGGTGGGGCAAGTGGTAGGGAAAAGGCAGGGCAGGTAGGTACACATGTGTGTTCCCTGCCCAGAGGTGAGTAATCCCCATGTGGGTTTTCCCTACCTAGGAGCTCTGCTTTTCCCATGGGTCAACATGGGGGAGTTGCTGAATGACTTTTAAACTACAGTTTTAGCTAATGGCATGGAGTAGCCTCATGGTGTTTTCAAACATGTTTCAAGCCCGCCATTGCAGGCCTGGGTGTGCGCATATGCACTTATGCTTAGGTTGGCCTTTCTAAATCATTGGCCAATGCTGAAGGTGCCTTTCACTAACACTAGAGCACCCCTAGGGTGGGCTCTGGAGGGGGGTAGAGAAAGTGATAGGGGAAAGGCAGGGCAGGTACACATGCGTGTTCCCTGCCCAGGTAGTGAAGAACCCTCAGGTGGTTGAAGTATACCAAGGTAAAACTGATGAAATTATAAATCGATGGAAAATTCCATTTAGTTTTGGTTCATAGTCCATTTATTTCTACAAAATCCGGTAGACACCAGTGAATCGTTATGGCCAGAATCACTAGTGTTGGGAAAAAAAGAAGAACCAGAAAAGCCAACATGTGTTTCGCCCCCTTTTTTGGCTTACACTCCTGGGGCATTTTCAAGGCTATTATACATATACAAACATCAGTCCAACATACAATGATGGTATAGTGAAGAATAAGTACAGAAATTGGTATTAACCAAAGCGCAAAACCGAAATAATCCAGCATTCATATAACGCAATCATGTACAATTCCATTGGACGATCGTGATATCGTAAACATAATTGTCATATAATATTAGGCACATAGAAAGGTGTGAACCAGTGACATGTACCAACCAATACCAAACGAAGGAAAGTGTAATATTTAAATAAGCACCATCAGTCATAAAGAATTCCAAATACATATGTCAAATGTATATTCAGCAGCAGGTTAATGATGTTGTCCAAGAGTCAAAAATGGAAAAGGAACGAAGTAATAATAAATACATTGATTTCAAGCTTAGAATATTTACTATCATTGCATCAATTGTTAATAATCTTCTAGGTAACCATACTTTTAAGTCCACAGTACTCAATTTCAACCACAAAGTCACCAATCAGGTGTCCCAACAGTGAAGCAGTAAGCTTATGTGGTAAAAAAGCAGTGTGATAACAAACCTGAGCAAGAAGGGAAAGGAGAAAGGAAATGGTGGAAGGAAATGAAAAGTCATGCCCATGTAGGTCTGAAAGCAGTTAGTTACACTTATTGAAAGATCCAGCAAGGAATGCATGTCCGACATAACCATAGTGCGTAGACCTTCTGACCAAAAATATATATAAAGAATTGAGTCCCTAATAGTCTTACTCGTTATAAGTAAGCCCCTTGATGAGAATCTTAATGGGTTGGGTACAGCATCAAAAATGATGTGGAAATTAAAATAGCTTACCGCAAAAAATGTCAATATATACACTGTTGTGGCATCATGGATGCTTTAATATCCTGCTGCAAGTAACGGACGGTAAGAATCAGAAAAAATATATACCGAAAAAGTACATCCTTAAACAATCTCCATTGTTAATGTGAAACGATCTGACAAACGTCTTCCTACCTGTTCAATATTTCAGAAAGGAAACATGATGACCACTAAATTAGGCATATCTTTGTTTGCGGTCTGTAGCTCGTCCCTGTAGGCCGCGGTCCTGTATTAATTCAAGGTATCGTGCGCGCCATAGTGGTATTGAACTGACCCGCATGTGGGCCGGAAGATGACATACACCGGAAGTTGAAATAAACTTGTCCTGAAAAAGATAGCCGCAACATAATTTGGGTGCCATCTTTGGAGTATCGCTCCAAACATTACACAACTAGGTAAGTATTAATGCCAGTTAACATGCAGATAGGAATGATTAATTGAAAGGTAATATATAATTTGTTTAGAAGTGGGAAAATAGAGAAAGAGAAAAATTAGAAAGAAAACACAAGAAAAAACGGAAGAAAAAAACAAAAAGAAGGGAAAAAATGAATAAAAAGAGAAATAATAAGAAAAAACAAGACGAAAAATAAGGAAAAGATAACAATTATAGCTCTCATAATCTGAGTGGTAATAACTTCCAAATAGATATTCATCTATAATAATATGGAACAAATTGAATCTCTCATGTTTTTCATAATGGGTTAATTTGTTGCACTTAAAAGGTATGAGGAAACAAGCATTTGCAATGCAATAGGTCTCGCATTCACGCAAGTTTGAGCTATTGGCATTGTAAATGACAATGCCTCTTATTTATGTTTTGGGTTTTAAAACATAAATAAAAGGCACTGTCATTTACAATACTAATAGCTTAAACTCTTGCAAATGCGAGACCAATAGCATTGCAAAAAAGGGCCTTCTCGACCGCTTGTAAGATTGTAAATCTCAGAGGAAGAGACCAGCCTGCGTCGTCTTCAAAGTAGTGATAAATAGTGCAGTGAAGAAGATGTGTAAGTGTTGTAAATTACACAGACACAAAGTGTGAAGTGAGAGTTGCATATGACCTGAGCTATAAACACTAACAAAGCGCTACAACACCTTTCACTCTGTGATTATACTGTAGTGGCTCAGGAGGAAGAGCGGGAGGGGGGCTTTTTCCTGCCCTCTCTTTGATTTGAGTGTGCAGTGTGGCATTGTGTAATGTCATTGCTATCTTTGGCCTAATAAAAAACACTCCAGCTGTAGTAGGGCCCTGGCTTCACCTCCTGGTGCAGGGCGGGCTGTGCTTTATGGCAGGCATGGAGGGAGTGAGGGATGGTCTTGGCTGCAGCTCCGGCCTCGTACTGTGCCCCTGCTATTACTAGTGAGCGAGAGGTGCTGAGGTGGTTGTATTGGTATTGGTGGTGGTGGTGGTATTGGTGGTGGTGGTGGTATTGGTATTGGTGGTGGTGGTATTGGTGGTGGTGGTATTGGTGGTGGTGGTATTGGTGGTATTGGTGGTGGTGGTGTTGGTGGTATTGGTGGTGCTGGTATTGGTGGTAGTGCTGGCATTGGTGGTATTGGTGGTGGTGGTATTGGTGGTATTGGTGGTGGTGGTATTGATGGCATTGGTGGTGGTGGTGTTGGTATTGGTGGTGGTATTGGTATTGATGCTGGTATTGGTATTGGTGGGACTGGTATTGGGTTTATTGGTGGTGGTGGTATTGGTGGTGGTGGTATTGGTGGTGGTATTGGTGGTGGTGGTATTGGTTGTGGTGGTGGTATTGGTGGTGGTATTGGTGGTATTGGTGGTGGTATTGGTATTGGTGGTATTGGTGGTGGTGGTATTGGTGGTACTGGTGGTGGTATTGGTATTGATGGTGGTGGTATTGGTGGTGGTATTGGTGGTATTGGTGGTGGTGGTGGTGGTATTGGTGGTGGTGGTGGTGGTATTGGTGGTATTGGTGGTGATAGTGGTATTGGTGGTGGTGGTATTGGTGGTGGTGGTATTGGTGGTGGTATTTGGTGGTGGTATTGGTGGTGGTATTGGATGTATTGGTGGTGGTGGTATTGGTGGTGGTTTTGGTATTGGTGCTGGTATTGGTGGCAGACGCGGTCCGTGCAGGTAACAGCGGTGAGGCAGTGGGGTCGTGTAAGGGGGGATTTCGAGGGACGATGCCAAGGGAAAATTAATTATTTATTTAATTTTCCCTTAGCATCGTTCCTCGAAATCCCCCCTTACCCAGTCCCACCGCCCCACTGCTGTTACCTGCACAGACTGCAGCTGATTGCTGGTGGTGGTATTGGTGGTGGTGGTATTGGTGGTGGTGGTATTGTTATTGGTGGCATTGGTATTGATGGTAGTGGTACTGGTATTGGTGGCATTGGTATTGATGGTAGTGGTACTGGTATTGGTGGTGGTGGTATTGGCATTGGTGGTATTGGTGGTGGTACTGTTGGTTTTGGTGGTATTGGTGGTGTGGTGGTATTGGTGGTGGTGGTGGTATTGGTAGTGGTGGTGGTATTGGTGGTCTTGGTATTGGTGGTGGTGGTGGTATTGGTGGTGGTGGTATTGGTGGTATTGGTGATGGTATTGGTGGTATTGGTGGTGGTGGTATCCGTGGTGGTGTTGGTGGTGGTGGTATTGGTGATGGTGGTGGTATTGGTGGTGGTGGTGGTATTGGTGGTGATGTTGGTGGTAGCATTGATGGTGGTGGTGGTACTGGTATTGGTGGTGGTGGTATTAGTGGTGGTATTGGTGGTGGTGGTGGTACTGGTGGTGGTGGTATTTGTGGTGGTGGTATTGGTGGTGGTATTGGGGGTAGTGGTATTGGTGGTATTGGTGGTGGTGGTAATATTGGTGGCGGTGGTGGTATTGGTGGTGGTATTGGTGGTGGTATTAGTGGTGGTGGTATTGATGGTGGTGGTGGTATTAGTGGTGATATTGGTGGTATTGGTGGTGGTATTGGTGGTGATGGTGGTATTGGTGCTGTTATTGGTGGTGGTGGTATTGGTGGTGGTGGTATTGGTATTAGTGGTGGTAGTATTGGTGGTAGTGGTGGTATTGGTGGTGGTGGTATTGGTATTCATGGTATTGGTGATGGTGGTATTGGTGGTGGGATTGGTATTGGTGGTGGTGGTATTGGATTGGTGGTGGAATTGGTGGTGGTGGTGGTATTGTAGGTGGTGGTACTGGTGGTGGTGGTATTGGTGGTGGTGGGGGGGTATTGGTGGTGGTATTGGTGGTGGTATTGGTATTGGTGGTGGTGGTATTGGTGGTGGTATTGGTGGTGGTGGTATTGTTGTTGGTGGTATTGGTGGTGGTATTGGTGGTGGTGGTGTTATTGGTGGTGGTGGTATTGGTGGTGGTGGTATTGGTGGTGGCATTGGTGGTGGTGGTATTGGTGGGGGTGTTGGTATTGGTGGTGGTATTGGTAGTGGTGGTATTGGTGGTGGTGGTATTGGTGGTGGTGGTATTGAGGGTGGTGGTATTGGTGGTGGTGATATCGGTGATGGTGGGGGTATTGGTGGTGGTATTAGTGGTGGTATTGGTGGTTTTGGTAGTGATGGTAGTATTGGTGGTGTTATTGATGGTGGTATTGGTGGTGGTGGTATTGATATTGTTGTTGGTGGTATTGGTGGTGGTGGTTTTGGTGGTGGTATTGGTGGTGGTGGTATTGGTATTGGTGGTATTGGTGGTGGTGGTATTGGCAGTGGGATTGGTATTGGTGGTGGTGGTATTGGATTGGTGGTGGTATTGGTGGTGGTGGTATTGGTGGTGGTATTGCTGGTGGTATTGGTGGTGGTGGTATTGGTGGTGGTGTTGGTATTGGTGGTGGTGGTGATATTGGTGGTGGCATTGGTGGTGGTGGAGGTATTGGTGGTGGTGGTACTGTTGGTGGTGGTCGTATTGGTGGTATTGGTGGTGTATTGGTGGTGGTATTGGTGGTATCGGCGGTGTTGGTATTGGTGGTGGTATTGGTGGTGGTATTGGTGGTGGTGGTATTGGTATTGGTGGTGGTACTGATGGTGGTAGTGGTGGTGGTGGTATTGGTATTGGTGGTGGTGCTATTGTTGGTGGCATTGGTGGTTGTGATATTGGTGGTGGTATTGGTGGCAGTGGCGAACGAAAGTTGAGGGGGCCCCCCTGCAAGGTACATGGAGGGCCCCCGCTCTGGAATTAATCCGGAGCTCCCAGGCCTGAGTACTGTGCTGAGGGGGCCTCCAGCAGCTCGGTGGCCCCCTGCTCTGCAGGGGCTGCGGGGCCCTGTGTTATGCCCCTGATTGGTGGTTGTATTGGTGGTGGTGGTATTGGTGGTGGTGGTGGTATTAGTGGTTGTATTGGTGGTATTGGTGGTGGTGGAGGTATTGGTGGTGGTATTGGTGGTGGTATTATATTGGTGGTGGTGGTATTGGTGGTGTTGGTGGTGGTGGTATTGGTATTGTTGGTGGTGGTATTGGTACTGGCGTGGTGTTGGTATTGGTGGTGTTATTAGATCGGTGGTGGTGGTATTGGTGGTGGTTGGTGGTGGTATTGGTGGTAATGGTATTGGTGGTGGTGGTGTTGGTGGTGGTATTGGTGGTATTGGTGGTAGTGGTATTGGCTGTGGTGGTGGTATTGGTGTTGGTGGTGGTGGTGTAGTGGTATTGGTGGTGGTGGTATTGGTGGTGGTATTGGTGGTGGTATTGGTGGTATTGGCAGTGGTGGTGGTGGTATTGTTGGTGGTGGTATTGGTGGTGGTGGTGGTATATTGGTGGTGGTAGTGGTGGTATTGGTGGTAGTGGTATTGGTGGTGGTGGTATTGGTGGTGGTATTGGTGGCAGTGGCATAACGAAAGTTGAGGGAGCCCCCCGCAAGGTACATGGAGGGCCCCCGCTCCAGAATTAATCTGGAGCTCCCAGGCCTGAGTACTGTGCTGAGGGGGTCCCCTGAAGCTCGGAGGCCCCCCGCACCGCAGGGGCTGCAGGGCCCTGTGATACGCCCCTGATTGGTGGTTGTATTGATTGTGGTGGTATTGGTGGTGGTGGTGGTATTAGTGGTGGTATTGGTGGATTGGTGGTGGTGGTGGTATTGGTGGTGGTATTGTATTGGTGGTGGTGGTATTGGTAGTATTGGTGGTGGTGGTGGTGGTATTGGTATTGTTGGTGGTGGTATTGGTATTGGCGGTGGTATTGGTATTGGCGGTGGTATTGGATCGGTGGTGGTGGTGATGGTATTGGTGGTGGTGGCGTTGGTGGTGGTGGTGTTGGTAGTGGTGGTATTGGTGGTATTGGTGATGGTGGTATTGGTTGTGGTGGTGTTGGTGGTGGTATTGGTGTTGATGGTGGTAGTGGTGGTGTTGGTATTGGTGGTGGTGGTATTGGTGGTATTGGTGGTATTGGTGGTATTGGTGGTATTGGTGGTAGTGGTATTGGTGGTGGTATTGATGGTGATGGTATTGGTGGTGGTGGTGTTGGTGGTGGTGGTATTGGTGGTGGTGGTGGTATTGGTTGTGGTGGTGGTATTGGTGGTGGTGGTATTGGTGGTGGTGGTATTGGTGGTGGTGTTGGTGGTATTGGTGGTGGCGGTATTTGTGGTGGTATTGGTGGTGGTGTTGTTGTTAATAAAATAGGCTTTTGAAAACAACCCGTCAGGTGTCTTTAGTGCAGATGACATGTAACACAGATGTGCTGTTGTCAGCTTCAGCCCATTAGCACACGGTTACAGCTGCGGTCCATGCAGGTAACAGCGGCAGGGCGGTGGGGCTGTGTAAGGGGAGATTTCGAGGGACGATGCCGAAGAAAAATTAATTATTTATTTAATTTTCCCTCAGCATCATCCCTCGAAATCCCCCCTTACCCTACCCCACCGCCCCACAGCTGTTACCTGCACAGACCGCGGCCGCACGATTATGTGCCACCTGGAATTCACACGACTTAATTCGCTAATCATTTCTAAATCCATTTTACTTGGGGGGGTGAAAGAGACACGAGGTAATGATGGGTTAAAGTGATTGAAAGCAGGCGCCCATGTTACGGGGGCGGCCGTGCTGCTTTAAAAAACACAAGCAGTTTCAGCTGAAGCAGCACATGTCCGGCCTGCAGTAAGAGAAACTCAATAAAGTAAATAGTGCTTAGAGACTAAATAACAGGTCCCGTGTAACAACCAAAGTAAAGGGGCCAGTAGCCATGGGGCGTTACAAATGAAGGGAAGGCCATACTAAGGAGGGATTAACAAGCCTATTAACGAATCCGAAGGCAGCATTTACGAAAGACAATGACACAAGCCAATGAAAAATATGGGAGGAGAGTGGAAGTGGCTTCTCTCCCATACTCTACTACAGCTGTCTCGCAGAGCTAGCAGCGCATGCGCGCTGCCACTAGGCTCGACCTAAAAAGGAGGTTAAAGAGTGTGATCAGAACAACAATAAGGATATTGAAATATCTTGGACGTAACAGTAATGGTCTACTTCATAAGATTAAAGCCAATGATACTGGAAGGACCTGTACAATATATCATTTATAACATTCTCCCAAATGGATACTGCTAGATGATTAGACTGAGGTCCATTCTAAATCATCAGGATGGATACTCTGAATTATTCATCTAACCAGTAATGCATTTCATATTCCTTATTTAGTCCATTAATGACTGTATTGTATTTCAGAATCAGTTCACTCTCCCTTCTACGCAATTTCAGTTCATGGTTACCACCACGTCTGCTTCTATGGATGATCTCAATACCTAAAAAGGTGAATGATTTTTTATTTGGATGTTTCTCATGGGAATGATCCGTAAGCTGATACCCGGCAGTAAATTTGTTTATATTTCTATAATGCACTTGGATTCAAATCCGTAATGGTCGAATAGTACTCCCAATATATGGTCTATTACAAGGGCAAAAGATAATATAGATCACAAACTTGCTGTTACAGTCAATCCATTCTGAGATGTTGATTGGTGGTCCATTTTTCAAAGAGGTTTCATAAGTTTTGTTTTGACCCTGTTTACACGTTACAGTTATGACATATATGGAAACCCGCCGGTCTATCCAAGAATGTGCTTGTTTTTTTCCTTTCATCAATAAACTCTGATCTACATAATAATTGTTTAAAGTTGGGTGCTCTACGGAAACTCATATTGGGATAGTTGGATACTTTGGTGTCAGGAAAACCTTGAAGTAAATGACAATGGCGTCTGAGTACAGAACGTATTCTCTGGTGTCCATTATGATAGTCAGTAATGAAGCGTATTCTATCAGTTGTACGGGTGAAAATCGATGGCTTCGTGGTAGATCTGTCATTTAGGGAAATCGTATTCATTGTTGACCTCAAATGTTGTGATTGATATCCTTGATTATTTAGGAGTCTGATCAATTCCTGACCTTTCTCCATAAATAATGTGTCCTCACTGCAGTTGTGTCGTATCCTCATGAATTCAACCTTTGGTATATTACGGATGTTGTGTTGGGGATGACAACTGTCTGCTCTCAATATATAGAGTTGACTGATGTGTCTTTTTGGAAGATCTTACTATGAAGTTGTTCATTCTTGATATATAGTGTCAGATCCAGAAAGTTGATCTCTGTTTGGGAGTAGAACTGAGTAGTCTTGATGTGCCAAGGCTTTTCATCTAGTTGGTACAAGAATTGTTGGAGTTGATTTTCTTCACCGTGCCAGATGCAGAGAATATCATCTATAAAACGACCCCAGTATTCAATGTGTGTGGTATAATCAGAAAAGCTTGTATCCCAGAGCCAGAATTTTTCCACGTGGCCTATCCTCATTAAGTAGGACGGGCCCAGAAATGGATCTTACACCCCCTCCAATTTGTCGCAGTGAAGAACCCCCAGGTTTAGTTTTACTACCTATGGGGTTTACTCTTCCCATAGGTCAAGATGGGGGAATGGCTGAGATGACTTAAGCTGCTGTGGTTGCTTACAGTGGAGCAGCCTCATGTTGTTTACTTTCATTGGACTCCCAATGACAAATCTTCTGTGTTAAAAGATGATTTGTCATTAATAGCTTATAAATGCCACTTCTAGAAAGTGAGCATTTATCTGCTCTAAACTCCTTTGTGTGCAATTGAGCATTCAATTTGAACAACAGAACTCTGCCATTTGAGGACTTGGCTGGATAGATTGGGGGCAGATGTTTTGACACTTGGCTTCTGGGAATCCAGATCACTGCCCGACTAAAAATTAAGATCTTCATTTCAAGGCCACATGGCAGGCAGGACTGAAAGTTAGTGGAGACATCTGTGGTTCAAAGGGGAACCCTCTGAACCGCCCCCAACTGAAAAGGCACACTACAGTATAACTACTGGGGCCATACTTCAGCTGGGCAGAGATACACTTGTGGGGGACATGGGACCAGACATCCTGGACTGCCAGAGAAATCTATTGTGAACAAGGAGGAGATTCCCTTTGGAAGAGACCGTGCACCTGACTACCTGCTGCTGTGTGGCACCCTGAAGTGTGCGCTCTAAGGCTTTTTGTCTTGCCCCTGTTCTTTTTGAAGGTCTCAGGGACATAAAAGACCTCCTGTGAGGGACCTACACCATCTACGTGTCACCACCTGGAGAGCGGTGACTTCTCAAGAGCCTACTCCGTCTGCTGGATCCTGACTGTAGTGCGGTGTGAGCCTGGAACTAAGTATTGTGCCTGGAGATTGGGTTGCCTTGTGCAGAGCCCCCAAACCATGCCTGCATCTAAGGAGTGTGGCCACTGCATTGTGGTTAATCAGCATGCACAAGCGTCTCATTGGTGGTGAGCAGATTCACCGGTAGCGGGACTTAGTGTAGCTCACTTTGACGTTTGTGCTGCATCTCTCTCATGCAACACACAGACTGCATGCTCTTTCTGTGCGGTGTCAGATTCACCAGATGCTGTGCCTCATTTCCAGGGAGGTATGGTGAACCCAGCTTTTGGTTCATTGTGACTGGATTGTCTGGTGCTACTTGTATCATCGCTTACCAGATGTTGAGCCTCATTTCCAGGGAGGTATGGAGAACCCGACTAGTGGCAAATTTTGACCAGGTTGTCTGATGTGAAGCAGATCAACATAAAACCAGGTGTTGGTTGTCTCTTTCCATGGGGTGCGGGTACAGCTGCACCCCCCTATTCACCGAATGTTCTATCTTGCCCTCAGTGCAGTGAATCAACTGCCCTCTCCTCACACGGCCTGAAGACATTGTGCTGCCAGGTAGTTTCACCTGGTTTGGGCTTGGGTGGTGACAGTAATTGACCGGGCTGAGGAACACTTCAGAGAGCAATCAGGAGCTGGTTGAGAGACTGCGTGACCCCCCTGTGCTTCGTAGAACTGGTCTGGTGCCAGAAGGGACCTCTTGATCAAACTGTGACACCATCTAGCCCATTTCTGATCTGCATTAAGTGTGGTGAACTTCCCGAGTGGTGGCCAATGCCTAGGTGCTGTTTTACTTGTTTGTTTCATTACCTAACAAATACTCCATTTTGACATTGGTTTTACCCATGCAGTCTTGGCCCATGGTGCTGCTGAAAAGTGTTATAAATTCCTGTTGTGCACGTTCCTGATCGTGACCTGGGGCGCACCCTAGAAATGTGTGGATTTGAATTGTGTTATTTATCAGAGTGGCCCCAGTTCTGACAACTTATGGCACCGCCTGAGGACACTGGGGTGAAATGGGATTTTTCCCAAGTGTGCATATTGCTGATGTCATTTTGGTTCACTGATAGAATATCGACCCCCAAAATATCCCCATACACAAACATCGAGTTATAAATCTCGATGTCACAAATATCGACATCCTATATTTATAATGGTAAGTACAAAAATATCTATGTAAAAATATAGTTGTACAAAATATCGATTTTAATATATGTATAATATTAAATATATTAAATAATAAAATTAACTTTAAAAAGAAATTAGATTTAATATACATTTTAACAAATATAACAAATAAATTTAATTTAAAAAAATTAAACATACGTATATAAAATGTAATATAAATTTACTTTAAAACAATTAATAAACTATTAATTTTAATTTATTTTATAATTGTATATATGAACATTTACAAATAAATATATATATACATACACCAATAACATAAAATCTAATACAAAAAACATTATATTATAAATTAAAACATTAAACTATTTTAAAGTCTTTAAACTTACAAATTTCCACTTCAGTGAGTGCAAAAGTAGGTAAAGTGTTGGATAGCGGAGGGGTAACAACTACTATTCCCACTCCAGTTAGTGCAACAGTACGGAAAGTGTTGGATAGCGGAGGAATAAAAATGACTATTCCCACTCCAGTGACTGCAACAGTAGGGAAAGTGTTGGATAGCGGAGGGGTAAAAATTACTATTCCCACTCCAGTGACTGCAACGGTAGGGAAAGTGTTGGATAGCGGAGGGGTAAAAAATACTATTCCCACTCCAGTGAGTGCAACAGTAGGGAAAGTGTTGGATAGCGAAGGGGTAAAAATGACTATTCCCACTCCAGTGAGTGCAACAGTAGGGAAAGTGTTGGACAGCAGAGGGGTAAAATTTACTATTCCTACTCTAGTGAGTGCAACAGTAGGGAAAGTGTTGGATAGCGGAGGAATAAAAATGACTATTCCCACTCCAGTGAATGCAACAGTAGGGAAAGTGTTGGATAGCGGAGGGGTAAAAATTACTATTCCCACTCCAGTGAGTGTAACATTAGGGAAAGTGTTGGATAGCGGAGGGGTAGAAAATACTATTCCCACTCCAATTAGTGCAATACTAGGGAATGTGTTGGATTGCGGAGGGGTACAAAATACTATTACCACTCCAGTGAGTGCAACAATAGGGAAAGTGTTGGATAGCAGAGGGGTAAACATTAATATTCCCACTCCAATCAGTTCAAAATTAAAAACAAACAAAAGATCACCAACACAAAATGTTAAAAAAAGAATGAAAAATAAATAAAATATTTAAACAATCTAAAATATAGAAACACATTATAATGTTAAATAGATATGACAAATATCTAGAAATATTATATTAAATAAATTTAAAAATAATTTACAAACAAATACCTCTTTTTAATCAGAAATTATTTATAAACAAAAACATTAATTATTAAATACATTTTGGGGTCGATTCCGATCCCGGTCGGAGGCGCACCTAATACCATTCGGCCGGGAAAAAAGCCAGGCGAATGCGTGTTTCCCGACCGATTCACACATACGTCCGAACGAGCAAGTACGATGCGCACAACTGCCCAAATCCCGACCCAGTCGTACTCACCCAATACAGGTCCTGTTCTCCGACCGAGGTGGATCCGGAAACGCAGAATCGAGTCGCACGGAAGCCAAAATGCAGTCCCGTCCGGCCGGACAAGTACGATGCGCTTTCCGTACGCGCCGAACCCGTCGCTACGCACGGCACGTCAAAGCATCCGGGAGAGGCGCACATAAGCTCCGATTCGCGCCACAAGACGATCCATGGCTACGAGACGAACACGCCAGCGACGAGGACGAGGCGAAGCAAAGAGAAAGACGAACGAGACGAACCAACCATGAATCCCATCGTGCCGATCCTACCAATATTCTACATCTATTACCGGAACAGGCACGGACGCGTACGGCGCAGAAGGTAAGTCAGACACCCACCACACAAACAAACTACACGTACCCGACATATCACACACACACAGAGGGATGCAGAAATTACTTACACCAGCAACAGCAGCACCATAGGGGCGGGATGGCTATCACCAATGCCACATATACACATAGGGGCCTGGATGCCAACAAGACACACCACCCCTACACAGGGGGTGCTAGATGCCTGTCACTACTACCACCTCTACCCATGGGGGGCAGGATGCCTGTCACTACTACCACCTCTACCCATGGGGGGTTGGATGCCTACCACCACTACCACCCCTACTCAGGGGGTGCCAGATGCCTACCACTACCACCACCCCTACCCAGGGGGTGCCAGATGCCTACCACCACTACCACCCCTACTCAGGGGGTGCCAGATGCCTACCACTACCACCACCCCTACCCAGGGGGTGCCAGATGCCTACCACTACTACCACCTCTACCCATGGGGGCAGGATGCCTGTCACTACTACCACCTCTACCCAGGGGTGCTAGATGCCTACCCCTACCACCACCCCTACCCAGGGGTGCTAGATTTCCACCCCTACCACCACCTCTACCCAGGGGGTGCTGGATGCCTGTCACTACTACCACCTCCACCCATGGGGGGCTGGATGCCTACCACCAATGCCACCCCTACCCAGGGGGTGCTAGATGCCTACCACCACTACCACCCCTACTCAGGGGGTGCCAGATGCCTACCACCACTACCACCCCTACTCAGGGGGTGCCAGATGCCTACCACTACCACCACCCCTACCCAGGGGTTGCCAGATGCCTACCACCACTACCACCCCTACTCAGGGGGTGCCAGATGCCTACCACTACCACCACCCCTACCCAGGGGGTGCCAGATGTCTACCACTACTACCACCTCTACCCATGGGGGGCAGGATGCCTGTCACTACTACCACCTCTACCCATGGGGGCTGGATGCCTACCACCACTACCACCCCTACTCAGGGGGTGCCAGATGCCTACCACTACCACCACCCCTACCCAGGGGGTGCCAGATACCTACCACCACTACCACCCCTACTCAGGGGGTGCCAGATGCCTACCACTACCACCACCCTTACCCAGGGGGTGCCAGATGCCTATCACTACTACCACCTCTACCCATGGGGGGCAGGATGCCTGTCACTACTACCACCTCTACCCAGGGGGTGCTAGATGCCTACCCCTACCACCACCCCTACCCAGGGGGTGCTAGATTTCCACCCCTACCACCACCTCTACCCAGGGGGTGCTGGATGCCTGTCACTACTACCACCTCCACCCATGGGGGGCTGGATGCCTACCACCACTACCACCCCTACCCAGGGGGTGCTAGATGCCTACCACCACTACCACCCCTACTCAGGGGTGCCAGATGCCTACCACTACCACCACCCCTACCCAGGGGTGCCAGATGCCTACCACTACTACCACCTCTACCCATGGGGGCAGGATGCCTGTCACTACTACCACCTCTACCCATGGGGGCTGGATGCCTACCACCACTACCACCCCTACCCATGGGGGCAGGATGCCTGTCACTACCACCACCCCTACCCAGGGGGTGCTAGATGCCTACCACCACTACCACCCCTACCCAGGGGGTGCTAGATGCCTACCCCTACCTCCACCCCTACCCAAGGGGTGCTAGATGCCTACCACCACTACCACCTCTATGCAGGGGGTGCTAGATGCCTACCACTACTACCACCTCTACCCATGGGGGGCTGGATGCCTACCACCACTACCACCCCTACTCAGGGGGTGCCAGATGCCTACCACTAGTACCACCTCTACCCATGGGGGGCTGGATGCCTACCACCACTACCAGCCCTACCCATGGGGGCAGGATGCCTGTCACTACCACCACCCCTACCCAGGGGGTGCTAGATGCCTACCACCACTACCACCCCTACCCAGGGGGTGCTAGATGCCTACCCCTACCACCACCCCTACCCAGGGGGTGCTAGATGCCTGTCACTACTACCACCTCTACCCAGGGGGTGCTGGATGCCTGTCACTACTACCACCTCTACCCAGGGGTGCTGGATGCCTGTCACTACTACCACCTCTACCCATGGGGGCTGGATGCCTACCCCTACCACCACCCCTACACATGGGGGCAGGATGCCTACCACCAACAACACCCCCACTCATAGGATGGGTAATGCATGACACAACAAGCACACACCAACATAAGGAATGCAACAAAAAGACATCCCCCAACACCATGACAAGCGTGTGTAGACTGTGTCAAATGCCTACTACACTGAACATGACTTTGAACATACAATGTGACCCCTATCACATGTGTCACACATAAATGTGTGTGGCCCCCACAATGCAAACAGACCATGACCACTGTGGCAATGGGGTCCAACCCCCATCATCACAGTGACCAAAATGTAAGTGTGGGGCCCATAGCTGAAGCACATCTTGAACATTGTGGCAATGGGGTCCAAACCCCCATCATCACAGTGACCAAAATGTAAGTGTGGGGTCCATAGCTGAAGCACATTTTGAACATTGTGGCAATGGGGTCCAACCCCCATCATCACAGTGACCAAAAGGTTAGTGTGGGGTCCATAGCTGAAGCACATTTTGAACATTGTGGCAATGGGGTCTAAACCCCCATCATCACAGTGACCAAAAGGTAAGTGTTGACATTGAAAAAGCTGCAACTGGCAAACTGCATGGATGATTCCTGGTCACAGAACAACAAACACATCAGTGGCAAAGTAGTGCTTGTGTCCCATAGCAACATAGATTCTGTGAGGCAAACAGTGCAGTGCAAATAAGACATACCTTTGGCCATGTGCAGACAAACATCACCCATGGGGGCTGACACTGTCAACATCCATCAATGACAGAAGTGACCATCATAATGCAGACCCACATATTTGCACCAATGGGCACACAAATGTAGATACACTGTGGAGACTGTAGATGTGAGGTGAACAAATAACATACCATGGCAGCAATGGGACACACAAACAATGATCATTGTGCTGACTGATGACCTATGAGTCCCAGGGACAGCAGGTGAAACCCACCAAACAACATACAGCCAATGGCACACTAAAGATATGCCAATGCAGTGGTGCAGATGCACAAACACAAACAGGCAGACCCACACTGCACATCAAACACAACAGGTGAGGGGGTGCCAGTGTCCCCAGGCAACCAAACAACACATGATGAGGCCTGAATACCAATTACACAGATGCACATACAGTGCCACACAAAAGTAACTCATGGATCCAAATCCCCTATGTGGGCAATCAGGCATTGTTAGATGAGAGGGAGCACAAATTACACATGTCACACAAGCTTGTAGGAACAGCAACTAACACAGCAAGAGACAGACCCACCACAGCACTACCCCCAGGGACCCCATATTGTGCTGACACTAGCCTGCATGATAATCCCACTGTGATGACAATGTTAGATGTCGTTCACACTGTGAACCCCAGCCATGTGTCCTGAGCAACTAACTACCATCACACCTACACAAGCTCCAATCAATCAGCACGGCCTGCCAGCCAAGGCCAATATGGAGGTAGGGGTCTGGCCGTGCAACAACTCACTTTTGCACACACTCAACACCACACACCCTGATCTCCACCAATGTGCAGCAGTGAAGCTCACATGGACTGGTGACATTGCACATGCACCCATGACAATACCAGGGGTGGTGGTGGGAACTAAGGTGCAGAAACCCATCACACATGGCCAGTCAACAAGACTCGTCAATGTCTGACACACAGCACAGTATGCTGTACATGGGCATGATGTGAAATCCACCACAATCAATGGGATCCTGGCCATAGTCACACACCAATGAAGAAGCCAAGGTGACACACGAAGAACACACGTACACAACTACCAACATTGCAGCTCTGACCCTGAGGAGTGGCAGCAGTCACACACACAATGTGTCACAATCACTGAAAGCTAACACAAACTGTAAATCACATTACTCGTGTAAACAAGTGCCAAGGGGAATCCTGAATGTGTCCCATCTGCTTTTGCCCACATCCCCAGCACTGACAACAAAGACAACCTGGGATGACAACCTCATGAACATTAGTTTGCCATGCACCCACAACACAGAGAAACCAGGTCCAAGATGCTGGATGAACACAGAACAACTCAGCAAGCATCACAAACAGGAACATCCCTAGGGACACAGCCTGTGTAGGAAAAGGGAAGGGAACACGCACAGACATGCTTACACAACACAGGCCCACGCAATGCCACCAGATCACACACTGCCATGAGGGCACTCCACTCCTGTGGAAGGTCCGCTGTGCCAAACCTTATCTGTGCACGACCCAAACATGTCAGCAGAACACTCCGTCAGTGAGTCAACAACCACAACACACAGAAGGCTCTGCTCACATCAGCCTGGGTACGGGGGTGTCACGTCAGTCATCTGCACACACACCAAACACGTGTCAAGCAAGTTGCACTGTATACACAGATGAGTCCTTCGACATTGATGTGCAAAACTGCATGTCCAGTGGAGCTGGGCACACAGTCAGGGAAATCGGAACATTGAACAGTGGTAAGCCCACCAGATGTGCATCAGTGTAAGACAAAGATGTTCATTTACAAATGCAAAAAGGACATCCCTGTGTCAAATGCTGAACATTAGACCCTCAGACTGTAGCAAAGGATGCCATAGATCCAGACTACAACAGGACACATATCCCATGGACCACATGGAGTCCATCACTGCAACACTTCATCGTCCTGATGTGAACACTATTACAACTGCAAATGCAGGATGCTACTCATCCACATCATGTACATCAAAAGACAACCCAAAAGTAAACAAAAAGAGGCTTTATTCAGCAAATGTCAGGGTAAACACGGAAGTCCAAAAGAAACTAAGGCCAATGGCCAGTCCAAAATCACAGTACCAACAGGGTGAGAAGTGACAACTGGTCACACATTGCTTGCCTGCACTGGTACGGTTGGGGGACATCCCCCTTGGAGGGGCATACAAGGGGCAGGCCAGGCACCGCAGGGACAGGATCAGGGGATGGCAGAGTGAGGCAGTGAAGGGGTGGTGGGTGCAGGAGTGTCACCGGCAACTGCAGTGGAGGTGTCTGACTCAGGGGGGGCCGGCACCACCGTGGTACACAAGTCAGTTGGTGTGGGTGCTGCAACCACTGCAGTGGGCTGGACTGATGTAGTGGACTGGGTACCCACTGCAGTGCCCAAGTCAGACGTGGTGGTTGTGGACTCCACTGCAGTGCATGACTCCAAGGGAGTGGAAGGGTGGGCAGATGAGGTGGGCAGGACAGAGGGGGGGACCCGGTCCCCACAACAGTGCCACTAACAGGCAGAGCGTCTGGGTTGGGGGTGGAAGAGCAAGTGGCAGGGGGAGGGCCTAAGCAGTTTAGGGATGCAGTATCGGTGTGTGGGGGAACCTGGGGCAGGGTGTGGCGGGGGAACCTGTGCAGTGGTGGCCTGGGGGATGGAGGAGAGAGACTGTGCGCTGGAGCTGCATGGTGGTGGTGGTGGGGTCTTGCTCTTCCTGCTCTGGGGGGACTTCCTAATGGGCTCCTGTGTCTGCCTGTGCCTGGGGGAGGGTGTCCGGGGGCAAGGGGCACTCCTCTCTGTGTGGGTGGACTTCCTCTTCCCCTGGTATGCTGGATCAGCAGGAATGGTGGGGAAGAGGCCAAGGTCACACAGGAAGATCTGCTGTGTAGGTGGGGTAGCAGGCGAGGCAAGGGAAGGGGTCTTGGAGGGAGAGGATTTGGAGGACTGCGGAGTGAATGTGGATGCCTGTGTGTGTGTGTGTTCCCCATCCCCTGTGTCTGTGGTATCAGTCCCCTGAGGATGCTTGTGTGCACGTCTTGCCTTACTCTTGGGTGTGTCTGTGCTGCTCGTGTCTGTGTGTTTGGGTGACTGTGCAGGTGTGCATATGCTTTGGACAGGTAGGGGGCAGGAAGTGTGGATGGGGCAGAGGTGGGAGGGGTGAGGGACTGTTGGAGGAGGGACACTGCTGCCGTCAGGGAGGAGTCCATGGACCTATTGCTCCTCTGTAGGGCAGACATACCCGTCGAGATGCCCTCCATGAACGACACCAGCTGTGTCAACAGAGTGGTGTGTGCATGGAGGACACTCAGCATTGCTGTCTGCCCTACATGGAGCTGCCGAAGGAAGTACACAGACTCCTCACTCAGGGCAGCAGGGGACACAGGGGCAGGGGGTGCGGTGCCTGGCACGAAGGAGACACGCTCCCGAGCACGGGAGCCTCCACGGACCTCAGGAATGGGAGCCGATGGCAGGGCGGTGGTGGCGGGGCCAGACAGACTAGCTGGCCTTTGGTGGCTGCCGAGACCCGCCTCCACAAAGGAGTCATCCTCCGAGCTGCTGTGGTCCCCAGCTGAGGTGGATGGTGCTGAGGACTCATCGGTGTGGCTCCCCTCGCCCTCCGTGCCACTGGGTCTCTCTGACCACTCGTCCGATGCTGACCCAGTCTGGCTCCGCTGCTCCTCCTGGTCCGTGGAGCTGTCCCCTCCTGTGGCCGTGGATGTATCTGCAAACAATTAGGGAAACAGACAAACATCAGTCATCTGCACTGACCGCACACACCACAGTAAGTACAGCACATTACAGAGCAAGCCCTGGCATCCTTAGTTGAACATTGCCTAAAGTCCTCACACAGATTCGGGGAAGCCAATTGTCAGTCTGATGGTCAATCATGGGACTCACACCCCTCCTGCCCTTGCACCCATCTGTCTGGTGCCTGTCTGATGGTAAGACCCCAGTGTGGACACATGCACCACCTACACAGTTGTTGGACATTGCAGGGAACACGGTGAAGCATGTGAACATGCACACATCACATCTCTTGCCACTGAGTCAGTGCAGGTGTCCGGATAAAGGGATGGCCAGAGTCTAATTAGAAATGCATGTGATGCATACCAGCACCAGACACCATGATGCACCCATGTCCGGATAGTCAATGCCACAATGGGGTGCATGTTGCACATGTCACTCCCCTGCAGGATCAGTCCCAGGAAGTTGAATGCCATGACACAGGAATGCGTGCAAAGTCGTACATTACTGTCTCAAGTCACATGGCCATGGCAGCCAGCCAACAACAGTCTGCACTGTGTCACAATGCGAGGGCATGGGGAATGCAAGTTATGTGACTGACAAGTGCACATGTCCATCCCCCAAAAACCACATCATCTGTACTACTATTTGTCCACGTCATACCAACTGGACATATGGGGGACATGAAACACAACTCTCTGAACATGAGCACCTCACAGTGTGCTGTGAATGAAAATACAGCTGCCTGAAAGTCACAGTCGCTAACACCTGTGTGCACAGTCAAGTGATCAGACACCTATAAGTCACAGAAGTATCGTCTATCATGGTCACATCTCAAATGGCATGCTGAGCCCCAACCGATAAACATACCAGTAGTCCTGACAACGAAGACACAGCACAATGAGACATAGGCAGACACCTGAGGGTACATTTCACTGATCACAACATGCCAGATGATACACGGGAGTGGGAGTACAGAGTGTATTGTATGCCCTGGAGTAGGCATGACTGTCCAGCTCCACCTGTAAGAGGGATGAGTCCTGGACAGTAGGCAGGTGGCTAAGCATGTGTGACACACTGGATACACATACTCCTGAGGCCCAAATATTGTTCCCACCAGCAGCATGGGTGTGTGCCAAATTCCCCAGGGACATGTGGTGAGTCAGAGCAGCAAGCGGACCACTTATCAAAGTTACACCCAGATCACATGTCAGAACTTAGGCATTGTGTAAGCAATTGACCCACCCATGAATCGCACAACATAGTCACGGGAACAAATGCTGTCCCCCACCTTGAGCAAAGCAAAATGCAATGACACAGTCACCAAATTACACAATTTCCTGACTATAAGGGCCACACATATGCATATCAGGGGAGAAGTGGGCATGTCACAAATGAGGGACATGGGTCCTGGACCACATGACTGATGTACTGTGGAAGTTTAACCAGGCCAGAGGAGGGCACATAGCATGTCAGACAAAGTGCACAGTGCAGTCATGGACTCACCCCTCCTTGCTGCTGTCTGTCCTTCAGCTGCCCATCCAGGTCAGGGAAGACCACCGCCAGGATCCGGAGCATGTGGGGGTCAGGGTTCGGTGTCCGCCCTCCTGCGAGGAGGCGACATCTTCAGCTGGACCCTTGCGATCCTCCGGGTCCAGCCACAAAGGTCCTGCCACCTCTTTTGGCAGTTGCTGATCCTGCGCCTGTAGACCCCCACGGATCTTACTTTCCGGGCGATGGTCAGCCAGATGTCCTGCTTCTGGTGGGCATCAACCTGTGAGGATGACAAAGTGAAAAGGCCATTACTACACATGCAACATATGCGTGCATCACACAGTTGGATATACATGTCTCAATCACAGGGGCATATGATGTACACAGGCAGTGCAACAATGGCTATGAACAGTTTGCCAGCAGTCACTACATGGTATCATTGCATGGGAAGTAAACCTAGTTGGAGTGCACTGTTACTGCACTGTACCAGTTCAGTGCATGTAACTACACACTTTGGGGTGTGACAACTACTCAGTGGGCATGCTAGCCAGTGGTGTGCACACTGAAAGTCCTGCTAGTAAGACAACATGCACAATTAGTGATGCAGTGGACAACACACTAACCTGCTCCCCTGGTTTCCCATACAGCTTGCTGTACTGTGGAAGGAGGCTGTCCAGCAGGGCCTGGTTCTCCTCAAGGCTGAAGGCTGGGGCTCTCTCCACAGTACGTGCCATTGCAGGAGCCAGAGGATGCATAAACAGCAGCAGTGTTGGTGGCAGATGTCGTCCTGGAGCATGTAGTGCAGGCAAGTGAGCTCTCTGGGGAACAGCCAGCATTATATGTGTGCTGCAGAGGCAGATACTGTCCCATGTGTCCAAAGTGATAGGTCCAAGTCGTTTGCATCTTCTGAATCTGACCAATCCATGGAATAGCAGCACTAATACACGCCCACAGCATCCTTCAAATCTTCAACTTCATGACACCCATGATTTTGCAACATTGTTGTGGCTGGCCAACTGAATTCACTGCATCAGACTCGTTGGAGCTTCGAAAACGCGTCCGTTGCCATGCCAGGCCCCAGCCAATGTGTGCGCACCGATCGGTCCATTGCTGTACAACGCGTACCCGGGATACAATGCGTACCCGCCACATTGAATGCAATGGGCCGGCCGGGCACACCGATCGGTCCATTGCAGTTCAACGCTGCACCGGGATACAACGCTGCACTCGGCCACATTGAATGCAATGGGCCGGCCGGGCACACCGATCGGTCCATTGCTCTACAACGCGTGCCCGGGAGATAACGCGTACCCGCTCACATTGAATGCAATGGGCCGGCCGGGCACACCGATCGGTCCATTGCTGTACAACGCGTACCCGGGATACAACGGGTACCCGCTCACATTTAATGCAATGGGCCGGCCGGGCACACCGATCGGTCCATTGCAGTTCAACGCGTACCCGGGATACAACGCGCACTCGCCACATTGAATGCAATGGGCCGGCTGGGCACAACGATCGGTCCATTGCTCTACAACGCTGCACTCGGGACACAACGCTGTACCCGCTCACATTGAATGCAATGGGCCGGCCGGGCACACCGATCGGTCCTTTGCAGTTCAACGCGTACCCGCTCACATTGAATGCAATGGGCAGGCTGGGCACACCGATCGGTCCATTGCTCTACAACGCGTACCCGGGATACAACACGTACCCGATCACATTGAATGCAATGGCCAATGTGTGCGCACCGATCGGTCCATTGCTGTCCAACGCGTACCCGCTCGCATTGAATGCAATGGCCAATGTGTGCGCACCGATCAGTCCATTGCTGTACAACGCGTGCACCGGGATACAACGCTGCACTCGCTCACATTGAATGCAATGGGCCGGCCGGGCACACCGATCGGTCCATTGCTCTACAACGCGTACCCGGGATACAACGCTGCACTCGCTCACATTGAATGCAATGGCCAATATGTGTGCACCGATCGGTCCATTGCTGTCCAACGCGTACCCGCTCGCATTGAATGCAATGGCCAATGTGTGCGCACCGATCGGTCCATTGCTGTCCAATGCGTACCCGCTCGCATTGAATGCAATGGCCAATGTGTGTGCACCGATCGGTCCATTGCTGTCCAACGCGTCCCTGTACAAGTCACTTGCATATGTCACCATGCCTGTCACAGGTGAACATATGCCAGCCACATATACTTCCCAGGGAGTGAGGGGCACACCTACAACACCACAGCCTGTCCACACTGTATCCTAAGGCATGTAAGGCTGCATTACCTATTCCGTGTATGGGGGTGAACATGTTGTTCTGTGGGTGTCACTTGGGGGCAGCCACTCCCAGGCTGTGCACGTGTTCATGGGGACAGAATCCTTGGTGTGTCGTGCACATGACCACTGTGATGTGCAACTGTTCATTCCTGAGCATGTGGCATGGTCACATTTCACGGTGGTGTATGTGTATGTCATGTCACATACCCCCTGAGTCCCATGTGGGACGGTATGTACGTCCCAGGGTGTCCCATTGCCACAATAGTGATGGTCCTCCACAGTCTGTGTGCATGTTGTGTTTACAATGTCTCTGATTCCATGTGTACAATGGGAGACAGTCTCCACATCCACGTTGTTTGTGCATGAACTTTGATGTTGTGCGTGTGTGTGTCACAGACGTCCATGTCTGTCCTGCCTAGGCAACAGGGACCACTACATGTGGGGGTCATGGTTGTTTTGCTGTGGTGTATTCATGATGCACCATGTCATGCCAGTGTCCATGTGGCAATACAGGGTCCCTGGGAATCTACCTGTCGATGAGCTGTGATGCCTGGGGCACATCTGTCCTCACACTGGGGCACATCTGTCCTCACATGTCACTGTGGGGTGTGTTTGGAACGTGGCAGCAGTAGATGGGAACTGTGACACGGCCTCATGATATCCCATGGCACAACCTGGGACTTGTTGATGCCACTTGTTGAACTGTGATGTTAGATGTTGGCCATGTAGGTGCCATACATGTCCTTATGGAACTGCACACATCATGTACTTGTGTCTCATAATGATGTATCATGTGATATTGAGTATGGTCAATGCCACATATGTGGGGTGACTGACAATCTTTCTTTCTTCACCTATGCACTGCAGGGCACCAGCTGTCCATAGACCATTCCCTGACCTTGCATCCATGGTGGAACGGGACTGCATCCGACGGTACCGCTTCACCAGGCTGCTGATTGAGGAATTGACGGTGCGCTTGGCCCCACATTTGCAACCTGGCCGGACATACCCCACAGCGCTGACCCCCTAGGTGAAGGTGATGGCAGCCCTACACTTCTTTGCCACCGGTACCTTTCAACACACTGTGGCGTCTGCTGGTGGGATGTCGCAGACCATGTTCAGCCGTGTGCTACGCGATGTTTTGGAGGCTATGTTGAGATACCTGAACCAGTACATCTATTTCCCTAGACCTCAACAACTCACTGACGTGAAGAGTGACTTCTATGCCCTGGGGAGGATGCCGCATGTCATTGGCTCCATTGATGGGACACATGTGGCTTTGATACCACCACAGGCAAATGAGCAGGCATACAGGAACCGCAAACATTACCATTCGGTCAATGCACTGGTGGTATGTCTTGCAGATATGAGCATCTTACACGTGTGTGCCCGTTTCCCCGGTTCTGCACATGATGCCTACGTGATGAAGAGTAGTCGCATCCCGAGGATGATGTCCCAGATGCGGAACAAGCGTGCCTGGCTTGTCGGTGTGTACTGACTTTGTACCATTGTGTGTGTTCTGCAATGTAGTATTCCACCCTCTTTTCCAACTCAGCTAATGTGCAATTGTCCGTATGTAGGTGACTCCGGATACCCCAACATGCCGTGGTTGCTGACGCCCCTCAGGAACCCTGTGACACCAGCCCAGATGCGCTACAATGAGGCACATGGTCGGACCAGGAGAGTGATTGAGCGGACATTTGGTCTCCTGAAGACCCGCTTCCGCTGCCTGAACAAGACAGGAGGGGCCCTCCCATATGCCCCAGCAAAGGTGTGCAAGATTGTCATCGTCTGCTGCATGCTACACAACCTGGCAGTGCGGAAGGAGTTGCCTCTCATCCTGGATGACGATGACCAACATCCGCCACCTGTGGAGGATCCTGGCCTGGACCACGATGCCAGTGATGATGATGATGATGACGGTGATGTCCGCACACAGCTCATCACCAACTTCTTCAGCTGAATGTGAGTATCCAGAGATGTCATGTCAATGATGTGAGTATGCATGATATGTGTTGGTGGTGCTCTGGTGCTGTTTGAGTGTGGCCATGTGCTACATGACTGTATGCGTGTAGCGATGTGTCCTTACAGGTAGTCTGTACTCCCCAACAGTGTTGACATGCTAACTTGGTTCTGGGTGGGTATCTTGTGACATGTATTGGGCATGAGTATTGCAGTTCTGTCCTGTTCTTCAGTGCTTTTGACTGTGTGTCATTTCTGTCCTTCACAGGGTACTTTCAGAGTAGTTTGGTCAACTGTGATCCCCGACACCGTGATTCGACTTCCAGGGTGGTAGCTGTCGTGTCCCTACAGGTGATGTGCACCACACCCATGGACTTCCTTCCTTCTACACTTGTTGACTGTGTGCCCACTGCCAGGTGGGATTACCTTGCATCTGTAGTGGTTACAACATGTTGCAAATGTGTAATAAACCTGTGCTTCACTTTGTGATGTGCGTTGTCTGTGGTCACACATCTGACTGACATTTGCTTACTGCACCAGTGGGCTAGTTAACAAAGACTGTGAATAGGTGTTGTGTCTGTGCATTGCATCGTATTTCCTGGCAACATCAGTGTAGGCGATGAGTCAGATGGCCTTGGTGTGTATATGTTGTGTAGCCCTGGTGGTGTGTCTCCCTCATATGTGTCACGTTGCCATGACTCACATGACGGTGTTGTACTTGCTGTAGCAGTTAGCATGCACAGTGTAATTTCGCAGGTCATCATCTCCATGACAGAAACCACGTTGGAATCACAACAGAGGCAGGTATGGTGTATTAGTGTGTTTATTGTCATACATGTGTGAGTATAGTGCACAGGATGGTGGGTGCTGTACATTGTGATTGTAATCCAAAGTTCCTAGATGATTTGGAAGTCCTGGTAGCAGATATGTCCTGAGTAAAGTCCACAGTCATCTGATACATTGGTCCAACTTGTACTCCCCATGTCATGTGGGGGAGTTGTGTTGCATTCAACAGGGTGAACAGTTTGCGCACAAAGGTGATTATCCAGAACAGGTGTTGGCTTCCTGGGGGTTGCGCATGGCCATCGGCCTCTCAGTTGCCCTTCCTCGGATAACCCCTCTTCTTTGGGGGGGGACCCTCAACTGCAGGCTGCTGCGGTGCAGGGGACTCTCCGCCAGAGTCATCCTCCCTCCCTGTGGCAGTTGCAGTTGTTTCAGCACCAGATGTTGTGGGCACACAGGGAGGTGCTGACATGTTGCTGCTCATCTGGCGGAGGCATTGTAATATGTCCCTATGCACCGCCGTCATTTCTTGCAGTGTGTCCCACTTGGACTCCATGCAGGACATGTGTAAGTAAAAGCGGGCATGATGGGCAGCCTGCTGCTGTCATATGTCCCTGAGGATCCCCACTACCTGCCTGAGCTCTCCGGGTGCTGGTCTGGCACGCATCGGCTATGCGTACCAGTTGTGGGTCATCATGCAGTCCAGACCCCTCTGCGAGCAGCTGACCTATGTCTACCACCCCTCCCACCACCCCTGGCGACACGTGCAGTACCTGAGGTGGCACGCACAGGTGACCCTGGGCCCCTTGGGGGTTGTTGGTGGTGTTGGTGTCCATAGCCCCACGTTGGGCCAGGGTCCGTGTGCTGGTGGTGGTGGTGCTCCTTGGTCTGTCCGTGTCGGCAGGGGTGGTTTGTGTGTTGTCAGTCGTTGGAGGGGTGGGTGCAGGGGGTGCAGCTGGTGGTCCTGCTGGTGCTGCATGATGACTCGCTCCGGAGGTGCCAGGTAGGTCTTCGTCATCCGTGGAGGGCAGAGGCTGTTCCACACCAGTGAGCTCCGTTTCCCAACTGCAGGGTCCGACTCGGTCAGAAGAACGTCTCCTACATGCACAAAAAGTACAAAGGGAAAAACACAAAAAAAAGGGGGAAAACAAGCAATTACAAAGCCAATAAATACTGGGGGGGGACATGGAACAAAGACACAACCACAACTCCACCCATATAAAGGACACAAATCCCTACCATGATCCTTTCAAAATCTACTGAGCTGCCAGCACTCAACACCAACAGACAGCAACCACACACACACTCACAGCTCATCCATCACACAAGCCACACACCATCAGCACCTCAACAAATAGCACCCTCACATACACCCAGCAAAACACACACTCACACACCCTCACTTGCACACCAACACCCACATCACTCAAAACCACCACCACCCATCATCATGCCCCCAAAGAAGAATCCAAAGTTCCTAGACAGTGAATTGGAAGTCCTGGTAGATGAGATCCTCAGGGTAGAGCCACAGCTGTTTGGTATACTGGTCCAACAGACACCCATGTCGCAGAAAACCAAGATGTGGGAGAGGATCGTCGACAGGGTGAACGCACAATCACCATGTTTGCGCACAAAGGAAGACATCCAGAACAGGTGGTATGATGTGTGCAAGAGGGTCAGGGACCTACTGAAGAAGGATTACATCTTGAGCCAACACACCGGCAGTGGCCCTCCTGCCAAACCAGTATACCTCAGGCCCTGGGAGGAGAAGGTGCGGGCCATCCTACCACCAGTGAGCGTATATGGACTATCAAACATCCCAGAGCCTGGTGAGTACACAACAAATATACCCAATATCATGTGACAACATACACACATCACTGTCAAGGGGATAGACAAACCATGCACCCTTAGCAAATCCACAGCAACAAAACCAGAATCATCCCAAGATGTGTATGTCAGTCAGATAAACACAATACATGCCATCTCATAGTGATATGTAACTGTGTCATGACATGTACAAACCCTACAACAAATAAAGCTAGGCAGTGGCACAAATCTAACCAACAAACACTGTCAGATATGTAGCCACCACTAGAACACCACCACACAGGGAATCCCACAGAAAGGAAGGAATTCTGTGTATGCTGGTCAAGTCAGTGTAGCCAATAGCATCATGGGAGTTGTAGTCACAGATATTGCCCACCCTCACAATACACCCATCAACACCACTCTGAACCATGCTCACATCACAGGGAGTGGAAAACAACTGACAAGATGGCTGACACTGGCTACTGCTGTGGGGAGCACAAGGCCCTGCTGGGAACTGTGCACCAACCAACAGCAGGACACCATTGACTGACATCCTGAAAGACAACTTGCACTCCCTGCAATGGATGCACGTTCCATGGTGGGATATCTGGCTGGGTGGGAAGGAGGACTGACAGCTCTGACCATAGTTACCAGCAGCTCTTCTCACACACACCCCTAACACAAACTACACACAACTCACCTGGGAAAATGCATTGCCTCACACTAAAATTAATTATCCCACAAAGAACCACCACCCTGGGTTATGCTGTAGGAAGCACAGTGACACACATGGGACTTGTAGCCAAACAAACGCCAGGACAACACTGTCAGCCATCCATTCAGCACAGGCACACTACCCCACAGGGAAGCAGAGTCAGAAGGAAGGAAGTATGGGCAAGCTGGGAAGGGGGTGTAGGCAATAGCATGATGGGAGTGGTAGTCACAGCTCAACATCCCCCACCCACATGGCCCAGCAAGCTCACACTGAAGCATGCACACCTCACAGGGAGTGGAAAGCCCCATCAAAGATGTCTGACACTGGTGCTCTGTTGTGGGGAGCACAAGGCCATGCTGGGAACTGGCCACCAACCAACAGCAGGACACCACTGTCAGCCATCTTGCCATTGCTGTCACACTCACACACAGTGAAGTCCACTCAAAAGGAAGGAAGTATGGGCATGCTGGGAAGGGGGTGGAGGCAATAGCATGATGGCAGTGGTAGTCACAGCTCAACATCCCCCACCCACATGGTCCAGCAAGCTCACACTGAAGCATGAACACCTCACAGGGAGTCAAAAGCCACCTCAAAGATGTCTGACACTGGCCTCAGCTGTGGGGAGCACAAGGCCATGCTGGGAACTGGGCACCAACAAACAACAGGACCACACTGTCAGCCATCTTGCCATTGCTGTCACACTCACACACAGTGAAGTCCACTGAAAAGGAAGGAAGTATGTGCATGCTGGGAAGGGGGGTGTAGGCAATAGCATGATGGGAGTGGCAGTCACAGATATTGGTCACCCTCACAATTGGACCATCAACACCACTCTGAACCATGCTCACATCACAGGGAGTGGCATAGAACTGACAAGATGGCTGACACTGGGTACTGCTGTGGGGAGCACAAGGACCTGCTGGGAACTGGGCACCAACAAACAGCAGGACACTACTGTCAGCCATCTTGCCATTGCTGTCACACTCACACACAGTGAAGTCCACTCAAAAGGAAGGAAGTATGGGCATGCTGGGAAGGGGGGTGTAGGCAATAGCATGATGGGAGTGGCAGTCACAGATATTGGTCACCCTCACAATTGGCCCATCAACACCACTCTGAACCATGCTCACATCGCAGGGAGTGGCAAAGAACTGACAAGATGGCTGACACTGGGTACTGCTGTGGGAGCACAAGGCCCTGCTGGGAACTGGGCACCAACAAACAGCAGGACACCACTGTCAGCCATCTTGCCATTGCTGTCACACTCACACACAGTGAAGTCCATTCAAAAGGAAGGAAGTATGGGCATGCTGGGAAGGGGGGTGTAGGCAGTAGCATGATGGGAGTGGTAGTCACAGCTCAACATCCCCCACCCACATGGCCCAGCAAGCTCACACTGAAGCATGCACACCTCACAGGGAGTCAAAAGCCACTTCAAAGATGTCTGACACTGGTGCTCTGTTGTGGGGAGCACAAGGCCATGCTGGGAACTGGCCACCAACCAACAGCAGGACACCACTGACTGACATCCTGAGAGTCAACCTGCACCCACTGCAAGGGTGGCATGCTTCATGGTGGGATAACTGGGCTGGAGGGAGAAGGATGTCCGGATGTCAACCAAATACCACCAATGCTGGCCATGCACACACCTCAACATTCACATTGAAATGCTTCATGTTGTCAGGACAATGCGCTACACCAATATCAACATCTGACTGTGACAACTTAGGACAATGCAATGTACAGGCCCGCATCCAGAGGTACAGTCACAACTGTCAGGTGTTTGAACCATTGATGCCTGTAGAACCATAACATACATTGTGTGTCTCTTCCAAAAACAGGTGATGATGGGGACACAGCAGCAGACGCTGAGGAGTCCCTGTCCCAGGCTCCGGGGGACACTGAGCTCACTGGTGTGGAACAGCCTCTGCCCACCTCGGATGACGAAGACCTACCTGGCACCTCCGGAGTGAGTCATCATGCAGCACCAGCAGGACCACCAGCTGCACCCCCTGCATGCACCCCTCCAACAACTGCCAACACACAGACCACCCCTGCCGACATGGACAGACCAAGGACCACCACCACCAACAGCACACGGACCCCGGCCCAACGTGGAGCAACGGACACCAACACCAGCAACAACCCCCAAGGGGGCCCAGGGTCACCTGTGCGTGCCACCGCAGGTCCTGCACATGTCACCAGGGGTGGTGGGAGGGGTGGTAGACATAGGTCGCTGCTTGCAGAGGGGTCTGGACTGCATGATGACCCACAACTGGTACACATAGCTGATGCATACCAGACTAGCACCGGAGAGGTCAGCCAGGTAGTGGGGATCCTCAGGGACATTCAACAGCAGGAGGCTGCCCATCATGCCCGCTTGGACTTACACATGTCCCGCATGGATTCCAAGTGGGACACATTGCAAGAACTGACGGCGGTGCATAGGGACATATTACAATGCCTCCGCCAGATTTGCACCAACATGTCAACACCTCCCTGTGTGCCCACAACATCTGGTGCTGCAACAACTGCAACTGCCACAGGGAGGGAGGATGACTCTGGCGGAGAGTCCCCTGCACCGCAGCAGCCTGCACTTGAGGGTCCCCCCAAAGAAGAGGGGTCGTCCGAGGAAGGGCGACTGAGAGGCCGATGGCCATGCACAACCCCCAGGAAGCCAACACCTTTTCTGGAAAATCACCTTTGTGCGCAAACTGTTCACCCTGCCGAATGCAACACAACTCTCCCACATGACAAGGGGAGTTCAAGTTGGACCAATGTATCAGATGACTGTGGACTTTACTCTGGACATTTCTGCTACCAGGACTTCCAAATCATCTAGGAACTTTGGATTACAATCACAATGTACAGCACCCACCATCCTGTGCACTATACTCACACATGTATGTCAATAAACTCACTAATACACCATACTTGCCTCTGTTGTGATTCCAACGTTGTTTCTGTCATGGAGATTATGATCTGCGAAATGACACTGTGCATGCTAACTGCTACAGCACGTACAACACCGGCATGTGAGTCATGGCGACGTGACACATATGAGGGAGACACACCACCAGGGCTACACAACACATACACACCAGGGCCATCTGACTCATCGCCTACACTGATGTTGTCAGGAAATACGGTGCAATGCACAGACACAACACCTATTCACAGTCTGTGTTAACTAGCCCACTGGTGCAGTAAGCAAATGTCAGTCAGATGTGTGACCACAGACAACGCACATCACAAAGTGAAGCACAGGTTTATTACACATTTGCAACATGTTGTAACCACTACAGATGCAAGGTAATCCCACCTGGCAGTGGGCACACAGTCAACAAGTGTAGAAGAAAGGAAGTCCATGGGTGTGGCACACATCACCTGTAGGGAAACGACAGCTACCACCCTGGAAGTTGATTCACGGTGTCGGGGGATCACAGTTGACCAAACAACCCTGAAAGTACCCTGTGAAGGACAGAAATGACACACAGTCAAAAGCACTGAAGAACAGGACAGAACTGCAATACTCATGCCCAATACATGTCACAAGATACCCACCCAGAACCAAGTTAGCATGTCAACACTGTTGGGGAGTACAGACTACCTGTAAGGACACATTGCTGCATGCATCCAGTCAAGTAGCACATGGACACACTCAAACAGCACCAGAGCACCACCAACACATATCATGCAAACTCACATCATTGACATGACATCTCCGGATACTCACATTCAGCTGAAGAAGTTGGTGATGAGCTGTGTGCGGACATCACCCTCATCATCATCATCATCACTGGCATCGTGGTCCAGGCCAGGATCCTCCACAGGTGGCGGATGTTGGTCATCGTCATCAAGGATGAGAGGCAACTCCTTCCGCACTGCCAGGTTGTGTAGCATGCAGCAGACGATGACAATCTTGCACACCTTTGCTGGGGCATATGGGAGGGCCCCTCCTGTCTTGTCCAGGCAGCGGAAGCGGGTCTTCAGGAGACCAAATGTCCGCTCAATCACTCTCCTGGTCCGACCATGTGCCTCATTGTAGCGCATCTGTGCTGGTGTCACAGGGTTCCTGAGGGGCGTCAGCAACCACGGCATGTTGGGGTATCCGGAGTCACCTACATACGGACAATTGCACATTAGCTGAGTTGGAAAAGAGGGTGGAATACTACATTGCAGAACACACACAATGGTACAAAGTCAGTACACACCGACAAGCCAGGCACGCTGGTTCCGCATCTGTGACATCATCCTCTAGATGCGACTACTCCTCATCACGTAGGCATCGTGTGCAGAACCGGGGAAACGGGCAGACACATGTGAGATGCTCATATCTGCAAGACATACCACCAGTGCATTGACCGAATGGTAATGTTTGCAGTTCCTGTATGCCTGCTCATGTGCCTGTGGTGGTATCAAAGCCACATGTGTCCCATCAATGGAGCCAATGACATGCAGCATCCTCCCCAGGGCATAGAAGTCACTCTTGACGTCAGTGAGTTGTTGACGTTTAGGGAAATAGATGTACTGGTTCAGGTATCCCAACATTGCCTCCAAAACATCGCTGAGCACACGGCTGAACATGGTCTGTGACATCCCACCAGCAGACGCCACAGTGTGTTGAAAGGTACCGGTGGCAAAGAAGTGTAGGGCTGCCATCACTTTCACCTTGGGGGTCAGCGCTGTAGGGTATGTCCGGCCAGGTTGCAAATGTGGGGCCAACCGCACCGTCAATTCCTCAATCAGTGGCCTGGTGAAGCGGTACCGTCGGATGCAGTCCCGTTCAACCACTGTTGCAAGGTCAGGGATTGGCCGATGGACAGCTGGTGCCCTGCAGTGCATAGGTGAAGGAAGAAAGATTGTCAGTCACCCCACATATGTGGCATAGACCAGACTCAATATCACATGATACATCATTACGAGACACAAGTACATGATGCGTGTGCCGTTCCGTAAGGACATGTATGTCACCTACATGGCTAACAACTAACATCACAGTTCAACATATGTCCTCAACAAGTCCCAGGTTGTGCTATGGGATATCATTAGGCTGTGTCACAGTACCCATGCACTGCTCTCACGTTCCAAACACACACCACAGTGACATGTGAGGACAGATGTGCCCCAGGCATCACAGCTCATCGACAGGTAGATACCCAGGGACCCTGTATTGCCACATGGACACTGGCATGACATGGTGCATCATGAATACACCACAGCTAAACAACCATGACCCCCACAGGTAGTGGTCCCTGTTGCCTCGGCAGGACAGACATGGCCGTCTGTGACACACACACGCACAACATCAAAGTCCATGCACAAACAACGTGGATGTGGAGACTGTCTCCCATTGTGCACATGGAATCAGAGACATTGTAAACACAACATGCACACAGACTGTGGAGGGCCATCACAATTCTGGCAATGGGTCACCTTGTGACGTACATACCGTCCCACATGGGACTCAGGGGGTATGTGACATGACATACACATACACAACCGTGAAATGTGACCATGCCACATGCTCTGAAATGAACAGTTGCACACCACAGTGTTCATGTGCACAACACACCAAGGATACTGTCCCCATGAACACGTGCACAGCCTGGGAGTGGCTGCCCCAAGTGCCACCCACAAAACCACATGTTGACCCCCATACACGGAACAGGTGATGCAGCCTTACATGCCTTAGGATACAGTGTGGACAGGGTGTGGTGTTGTAGGTGTGCCCCTCACTCCCTGGGAAGTAAATGTGGCTGGCATACGTTCACCTGTGACAGGCATGGTGACATATGCCAGTGACTTGTACAGGGACGCGTTGTACAGCAATGGACCGATCGGTGCGCACGCATTGGCCATTGCATACAATGTGAGCGGTTACGCGTTGTATTCGCAATACGCGTTGTACAGCAATGGACCGATCGGTGCGCACGCATTGGCCATTGCATACAATGTGAGCGGGTACGCGTTGTATTCGCAATACGTGTTGTACAGCAATGGACCGATCGGTGCGCACGCATTGGCCATTGCATACAATGTGAGCGGGTACGCGTTGTACAGCAATGGACCGATCGGTGCGCACGCATTGGCTATGGCCTGGCATGGCAACGGACGCGTTTTCAAACCTTCAACGATTCTGATGCTGTAAATTCAGTTGGCCACACACAACAATGTTGCAAATTCATGGGTGTCATGAAGTTTAACTTTTGAAGGATGCTGTGGGCGTGTGTAAGTGGTGCAAATCCATGGATTGGCCAGATTCAGAAGATGCAAACGACTTGGACATATCACTTTGGACACATGGGACAGTATCTGCCTCAGCAGCACACATATAATGCTGGCTGTTCCCCTGAGAGCTCACTTGCCTGCACTACATGCTCCAGGACGACATCTGCCACCACCACTGCTGCTGTATCTGCATCCTCTGGCTCCTGCAATGGCACGTACTGTGGAGAGAGCCCCAGCCTTCAGCACTGAGGAGAACCAGGCCCTGCTGGACAGCCTCCTTCCACAGTACAGCAAGCTGTATGGGAAACCAGGGGAGCAGGTGAGTGTGCTGTCCACTGCCTGACTAAATGTGCATGTTGACTGACTAGCAAGACCTACAGTCTGCACGCCACTGGCTAGCAGGCTCACTGAGTAGTTGTCACCCCCATAGTGTGTAGTTACATGCACTGAACAGGTATAGTGCAGTAACAGTGCATTTAAACGAGGTTTTACTTCCCAGGCAATGATACCATGTAGTAACTGCTGGCAAACTGTTCATAGCCATCGTTGACTGCCTGTGTACATCATGTGCCCCTGTGATTTAGACATGTATATCCAAATGTGTGATGCACGGAAATGTTGCATGTGTAGTAATGGGCTTTTCACTTTGTCATCCTCACAGGTTGATGCCCACCAGAAGCAGAAGATATGGCTGACCATCGTCCGGGCAGTGAGATCCGTGGGGGACTACAAGCGCCGGATCCACAACTGCCAGAAGAGGTGGCAGGACCTTCGGGGCTGGATTGCACAGGTCCAGCTGAAGCTGTCGCCTCCTCGCAGGAGGGGCGGACACCGGACCCTGACCCCCCACATGCTCAGGATCCTGGCGGTGGTCTTCCCTGATCTGGATGGCAGCTGAAGGCCAGAGAGCAGCAAGGAGGGGGTGAGTCCATGACTGCATTGTGAACTTTGTCTGCCATGCTATGTGCCCTCCTCTGGCCTGGTTAAACTTCCACAGTACATCAGTCATGTGGTCCAGGACCCATGTCCCTCAATTGTGCACTGCCCACTCCTCATCTGATACCCAGGTGTGGCCCTTACAGTCAGGGAATTGTGTCACTTGGGTACTGTGTCCTTGCATTTTGCTTAGCTCAAGGTGGGGGACAGCATTTGTTCCCCTAACTCTGTGGTGGGCATCATGGGTGGGTCCATTGCTACACAATGCCTGTGTTCTGACATGTAATCTGCGTGTTACTTTGATATGTGGTCCAATTGCTGAGCTGATCCACCACATGTGCCTGGGGTATTTGGCACACACCCGAGCTGAGGGTGGGAACAATGTTTGGGCCTCAGGAGTATGTATATCAAGTGTGTCACACATACTTAGCCACCTGCCTACTGTCCAGGGCTCATCCCTCATTCACGTGGGGCAGGACAGTCATACCTACTCCAGGCCATACAATACACTCTGTACTCCCACTCCCGTGTATCAGCTGACATGTTGTGCTCAGTGATATGTTCCCTCAGGTGTCTGCCTCTGTGTCATTGTGCTGTGGCTTCGTTGTCAGGACTACTGGGGTGTTTCTCGGTTGGGGCTCAGCATGCCACCGGAGATGTGACCATAGGAGACGATACTTGTGTGACACATAGGTGTTTGATCACTTGACCGTGCAGACTGGGGGATGCGAATGTGAAGTTCAGGCAGCTGTTTCCCATTCACAGCAGATTGTGAGGTGCTCAGGTTCCGAGGGTTGTGTTACAGGTCTCCCATATGTCCAATTGGTATGACGTGGACAAATAAGAGTTCAGATGATGTAGTGTGTGGGGGATGGACATGTGCACTTGTTCAGCTCCAGGACTTTCATTCCCCATGACCTAGGATTGTGACACAGTGCAGACTGCTGTTGTCTGGCTGCCCTTTCCATGTGACTGGAGACAGTGATGTATGACTTAGCAGGCATGCCTGTGCCATGGCATGAAACTTCCAATGAGTGATCCTGCAGGGGAGTGACATGTGCTACATGCACCACATTGTGGCAATGACTATCAGGACATGGGTGCATCATGGTGTCTGGTGCAGGTATGCATCACATGCATTTCAAAATTGACTCTGGCCATCCCTTAATCCGGACATCTGTACTGACTCAGTGGCAAGAGTTGTGATGTGTGCATGTTCACATACTTCACCGTGTTCTCTGCACTGTCCAACTACTGTGTAGGTGGTGCATGTGTCCACACTGGGGTATTGCCATCCCACAGACACCAGACAGATGGGTGCAAGGCCAGGAGGGATGTGAGTGCCATGGTTGACCATCAGACTGTCAATTGGCTTCTCCTACTCTGTTTGGGCACTTTTGGCAGTGTTCAACTAAGGATGCCAGGGCTTGGTCTGTAATGTGCTGTACTTACTGTGGTGTGTGCGGTCGGTGCAGGTGACTGATGTTTGTCTGTTTCCCTATTGTTTGCAGATACATCCACGGCCACAGGAGGGGACAGCTCCACGGACCAGGAGGAGCCGCAGAGCCAGACTGGGTCAGCAGCCGAGGAGTGGTCGGAGGGACCCAGTGGCACGGAGGGCGAGGGGAGCCACACCGAGGAGTCCTCAGCAGCATCCACCTCAGCTGAGGACCACAGCAGCTCGGAGGATGACTCCCTTGTGGAGGCGGGTGTCAGCAGCCACCACACCCCAGCTAGTGTTGCTGTCCCCGCCACCACCACCACCGCCCTCCCATCGGCTCCCATTCCAGAGGTCCGTGGAGCCTCCCGTGTTCGGGAGCATGTCTCCTTCGTGCCAGGCACCGCACCCCCTGCCCCTGTGTCCCCTGCTGCCCTGAGTGAGGAGTCTGTGTACCTCCTTCGCCAGCTCCATGTAGGGCAGACAGCAATGCTGAGTGTCCTCCATGCCCACACCACTCTGTTGACTCAGCTGGTGTCGTTCATGGAGGGCATCTCATCGGGCATGACTGCCCTGCAGAGGAGCAATAGGTCCATGGACTCCTCCCTGACGGCAGCAGTGTCCCTCCTCCGACAGTCCCTCACACCTCCTACCTCTGCCCCATCCACACTCCCCAGCACCCTACCTGTCCCAAGCACACACACACCGGCACAGGCACACACCAGCACAGACACAAGCAGCACACAGACACACACGCCAAAATCCAGACGCACACGCACGCACAGTCAGGGGACTGAAACCACACTCACAGGGGATGGGGCCCAGGCACACACACACATCCACAGTCACTCCCCAGTCCTCCGATACCTCTCCCTCCAAGGCCCCTTCCCTTGCCTCACCTGCAACCCCACCTACACAGCGGGTCTTCCTCTGTGACCTCGGCCTCTTCCCCTCCGATCCAGCTGATCCAGCATACCGGGGGAAGAGGAAGTCCACCCACACAGAGGGAGTGCCCCTCGCCCCGGACACCCTCCCCCAGGCGCAGACAGACTGAGGCACCCATCTGCAAGTCCCCCGGACCCGGAAGAGCAAGACCCCGCCGCCGCCCTACAGCTCAACCACCAAGTCTCTTTCCTCCATCCCTCAGGCCCCCACTCCACAGGTGCCCCCACCACACCCTGCCCCAGGTTCCCCCACCCACAGATACACCATCCCCAAAATGATCCGGCCTTCTCCCCCTGCCACTTGCTCTTCCAGCACCACACCCCCCGCTGCGCATGTCTGTGCCACTGGTGTGGAGACGGTGTCCACCCCCTCTGTCCTGCCCACCTTACCTGAACCCCATTCTCCTCCCCTGGAGATAGGCGCTGCAGTGGAGTCCACTACCACCCCGTCTGACTTGGGCACTGCAGTGGGGAACCTGTCCACTCCATCTGCACGGCCCACTGCAGTCGTGCCAGCACCCACACCATCTGAGTCATGCCCCCAGTTGTGCCGGCACACACCATGTCAGACACCTCCACTGTAGTTGTCAGTGACTCTCCAGCACCCACCACCCCTTCCCTGCCTCCTTCTGGTGAGCCCTGATCCTGTCCCTGTGGTGCCTGGCCTGCCCCCCCTGGTGTGTAGCAGTGCAGGCATGCGAAGGGTGACATCTGGCACTGTCACCCTGTTTGGACTAATATTATGGACTGGCCATTGGCCTTTGTTATATATTTTCTTTCACTTCTCTCACCCAAATGCTGAATAAAGCAACTTTATGTTCTCTAGTTGTTTTGCTTCTGATGTACATGTTGTTGATGATGCTAACCGTGCCCTTGCTGCAGTGATGCTGATTTTTGGTCTCATGAAAATGAAGTGTTACTGTACAGGAACCCATGTGGTCCACGGGGAATGTGTCCTATCCTGTAGTGTATCCATGTCATCCTTTGCAGCATATGAGGGTGTCATGTTTCCAAGATTTGGCAATGGGAATTCCGAGGTTTTATTGGCAATATAACATCTGTGGCTTACAGCCCTGCACATCTGTTGTGCTTGCCATTGTTCAATTAGTCTACTTCCTGACCGTGTGGCCATCTCCACTGGACATGCAAGTTTGGGCATCAATGGGGAAGGACTCATCTGTGTTATCAGTGCAACTTGCTATACATGTGTGTTGGATTTGTGCTGATGATTTCGGTGACAGTCCCATGACCAGGCTGATATGATGGGAGCCTTCATTTGGTGCTAATTGTTGACTGTGTGACCAAGTGTTCTGTTGACATGATGGAGCCCTACTGAGGCAACGTATGGGCCAGCTTTCCTCACACAGGAGTGGGGTCCCCTCATGGCAGTGTGTAATTCTGTGACATTGCCTGAGCCCAAGGTGTGTGTTGTGTGAGCATGTCTGTGTGTGTTCACTTCCATGTTGCTGGACATGCTGGGATCCCTAGTGATGTTCCTGTTTGTGATGCTTGCTGAGTTGACCTATGTTCCCCAAAGTCTTCTCCCTGGGTTCTCTGGGATGTGGGTGCATGGCACATTACTGGTCATCAGGGTGTCACCCATAGGTGTGTTTGCTGTCAGGGCTGAGTTTGTGGGCAAACGCAGATGGGACACAGTCAGGATTCCCCTTGGCAGTTGTTGTTTACACCTGTCATGTAATTTCCAGTTTGTGTTATCTTTCAGTGATTGTTACACGTTGTGGGCCCGATTCACAGAACTAACTTACGTCAAAATCCTAAACTTACAACAAGTTTGGTATTCACAGAATGAACTTACACATTTGGGTATTCACAGAATGAACTTACACATTTGGGTATTCACAGAATGAACTTACAACAATTTTGGTATTCACAGAATGAACTTACAACAATTTTGGTATTCACAGAATGAACTTACACATTTGGGTATTCACAGAATGAACTTACACATTTGGGTATTCACAGAATGAACTTACTACCATTTTGGTATTCACAGAAGGCACTTACACATTTTGTGTAACTTACACATTTTGTGTAACTTACTCATTTTGTGTAACTTACTCATTTTGTGTAACTTACATATTTTGGTATTCACAGAAGGCACTTACTCATTGATGAGTAAGTGCCTTCTGTGAATACCAAAATGAGTAAGTTCATTCTGTGAATACCAAAATGGTAGTAAGTTCATTCTGTGAATACCCAAATGTGTAAGTTCATTCTGTGAATACCCAAATGTGTAAGTTCATTCTGTGAATACCAAAATTGTTGTAAGTTCATTCTGTGAATACCCAAATGTGTAAGTTCATTCTGTGAATACCCAAATGTGTAAGTTCATTCTGTGAATACCAAAATTGTTGTAAATTTAGGATTTTGACGTAAGTTAGTTCTGTGAATCAGGCCCATTGTGTGTGACTGCTGGCACTCCTCAGGGTCAGGGCTGCAATGTTGGAAGTTGTCTATTTGTGTTCTTTGTGGGTGACCTTGGCTTCTTCATTGGTGTGTGACTGTGGCCGGGATCCCATTGGTTGGTGTGGTATTGCCGTCATGTCCATGTACAGCGTACTGTGCAGTGTGTCAGACATTCAGGAGTCTTGTTGACTGGCCATGTGTGATGGGTTTCTGCACCTTAGTTGCCACCGCCACCCCTGGGATTGTCATGGGTGCATGTGCAATGTCACCAGTGCATGTGATCTTCACTGCTGCACATTGTTGGAGATCGAGGTGTGTGGTGTTGAGTGTGTGCAGATGAGAGTTGTTGGCCGGCTATGCCCCTGCCTCCATGTTGGCCTTGGCTGACTGGCCGTGCTGATTGATTTGTGTTTGTGTAGGTGTGATGGTAGTTTGTTGCTCAGGACAGATGACTGTGGTTCACAGTGTGAACGACATCTAGCTTTGTCATCACAGTGGGATTCTCATGCAGCCAAGGGTCACCACATTGTGGGGACCCTGGGGGTAGTGCTGTGGTGTGTCTGTGTCTTGCTGTGTTAGTTGCTGTTCCTACATGCTTGTGTGACATGTGTGATTTGTGCTCCCTCTCATCTAACAATGCCTGATTGCCCACATAGGGGATTTGGATCCATGAGTTACTTTTGTGTGGCACTGTATGCGCATCTGTGTAATTGGTATTCAGGCCTCCTCATGTGTTGTGTGGTTGCCTGGGGACACTGGCACACCCCCTCACCTGTTGTGTTTGATGTGCAGTGTGGGGCTGCCTGTTTGTGTTTGTGCATCTGCACCACTGCATTGGCATATCTTCGGTGTGCCATTGGCTGTATGTTGTTTAGTGGGTTCCCCTGCTGTCCCTAGGACTCCTAGGTCATCAGTCAGCACGATGATCATGGTTTGTGTGTCCCATTGCTGCCATGGTATGGTATCTGTTCACCTCACATCTACAGTCACCACAGGATATCTCCATTTGTGTGCCCATTGGTGCAAATATGTGGGTCTGCATTATGATGGTCACTTCTGTCATTGTGTCATTGATGAATGTTGACAGTGTCAGCCCCCATGGGTGATGTTTGTCTGCACATGGCCAAAGGTATGTCTTCTTTGCACTGCACTGTTTGACTCACCCAATCTATGTTGCTATGGGACACAACCACTACTTTGCCACTGATGTGTTTGTTGTTCTGTGACCAGGAATCATCCATGCAGTTTGGCAGTTGCAGCTTTTTCAATGTCAACACTTACC
This sequence comes from Calotriton arnoldi, assembly GCA_963921515.1. Taxonomy (NCBI): domain Eukaryota; kingdom Metazoa; phylum Chordata; class Amphibia; order Caudata; family Salamandridae; genus Calotriton; species Calotriton arnoldi. Next base: position 116,350 of record CAWUFW010013157.1, read on the forward strand.
TTTTGATCACTGTGATGATGGGGGTTTAGTCCCCATTGCCACAATGTACAAAATGTGCTTCAGCTATGGACCCCACACTTACCTTTTGGTCACTGTGATGATGGGGGTTTAGTCCCCATTGCCACAATGTTCAAAATGTGCTTCAGCTATGGACCCCACACTTACCTTTTGGTCACTGTGATGATGGGGGCTTAGACCCCATTGCCACAATGTTCAGAATGTGCTTCAGCTATGAACCCCACACTTAACTTTTGGTCACTGTGATGATGGGGGCTTGGACCCCATTGCCACAGTGGTCATGGTCTGCTTGCATTGTGGAGGCCACACACATTTATGTGTGACACATGTGATAGGGGGTCACATTGTATGTTCAATGTCATGTTCAGTGTTGTAGGCATTTGACACAGTCTACACACGCTTGTCATGGTGTTGGGAGGCTGTTTTTGTCTTACATTCCTTATGTTGGAGTATGCTGGTTGTGTCATGCATTACCCATCCTATGAGTAGTGGTGGTGTGGGTGGTAGGCATCCGGCCCCCCATGGGTAGGGGTGGTAGTAGTGGTAGGCATCCAGCCCCCCATGGGTAGGGGTGGTAGTAGTGGTAGGCATCTAGCCCCCCATGGGTAGGGGTGGTAGTAGTGGTAGGCATCCAGCCCCCCCTGAGAAGGGGTGGTGGTAGTGGTAGGCATCCAGCCCCCCATGGGTAGGGGTGGTAGTAGTGACAGGCATCCAGCCCCCCATGGGTAGGGGTGGTAGTAGTGGTAGGCATCCAGCCCCCCATGGGTAGGGGTGGTAGTAGTGGTAGGCATCCAGCCCCCCTGAGTAGGGGTGGTGGTAGTGGTAGACATCCAGCCCCCCATGGGTAGGGGTGGTAGTAGTGACAGGCATTCAGCCCCCCTGAGTAGGGGTGATGGTAGTGGTAGGCATCCAGCCCCCCATGGGTAGGGGTGGTAGTAGTGGTAGGCATCCAACCCCCATGGGTAGGGGTGGTAGTAGTGGTAGGCATCCAGCCCCCCCTGAGTAGGGGTGGTGGTAGTGGTACACATCCAGCCCCCCATCGGTAGGGGTGGTAGTAGTGGTAGGCATCCAGCCCCCCCTGAGTAGGGGTGGTGGTAGTGGTAGGCATCCAGCCCCCCTGAGTAGGGGTGGTGGTAGTGGTAGGCATCCAGCCCCCCATGGGTAGGGGTGGTGGTAGTGGTAGGCATCCAGCCCCCCCATGGGTAGGGGTGGTGGTAGTGGGAGGCATCCAGCCCCCCATGGGTAGGGGTGGTAGTAGTGACATGCATCCAGCCTCCCCTGAGTAGGGGTGGTGGTAGTGGTAGGCATCCAGCCCCCCATGGGTAGGGGTGGTAGTAGTGGTAGGCATCCAGCCCCCCCTGAGTAGGGGTGGTGGTAGTGGTAGGCATCCAGCCCCATAGGGGTGGTAGTAGTGACAGGCATCCAGCCCCCCTGAGTAGGGGTGGTGGTAGTGGTAGGCATCCAGCCCCCCATGGGTATGGGTTGGTAGTAGTGGTAGGCATCCAGCCCCCCATGGGTAGGGGTGGTAGTAGTGGTAGGCATCCAGCCCCCCTGAGTAGGGGTGGTGGTAGTGGTAGGCATCCAGCCCCCATGGGTAGGGGTGGTAGTGGTAGGCATCCAGCCCCCTGAGTAGGGGTGGTGGTAGTGGTAGGCATCCAGCCCCCCTGAGTAGGGTGGTGGTAGTGGTAGGCATCCAGCCCCCCATGGGTAGGGGTGGTAGTAGTGGTAGGCATCCAGCCCCCCATGGGTAGGGGTGGTAGTAGTGGTAGGCATCCAGCCCCCTGAGTAGGGGTGGTGGTAGTGGTAGGCATCCAGCCCCCATGGGTAGGGGTGGTAGTAGTGACAGGCATCCAGCCCCCCTGAGAGGGGTGGTGGTGGTGGTAGAGCATCCAGCCCCCCTGAGTAGGGGTGGTGGTAGTGGTAGGCATCCAGCCCCCATGGGTAGAGGTGGTAGTAGTGACAGGCATCCAGCCCCCTGAGTAGGGGTGGTGGTGGTGGTAGGCATCCAGCCCCCCCCTGAGTAGGGGTGGTGGTAGTGGTAGGCATCCAGCCCCCCATGGGTAGGGGTGGTAGTAGTGGCAGGCATCCAGCCCCCCCTGAGTAGGGGTGGTGGTAGTGGTAGGCATCCAGCCCCCATGGGTAGGGGTGGTAGTAGTGACAGGTATCCAGCCCCCCCTGAGTAGGGGTGGTAGTAGTGACAGGCATCCAGCCCCCCATGGGTAGGGGTGGTGGTAGTGGTAGGCATCCAGCCCCCCATGGGTAGGGGTGGTAGTAGTGGTAGGCATCCAGCCCCCCATGGGTAGGGGTGGTAGTAGTGGTAGGCATCCAGCCCCCCATGGGTAGAGGTGGTGTTAGTGGTTGGCATCCAGGCCCCTATGTGTGTATATGGCATTGGTGATAGCCATCCCGCCCCTATGGTGCTGCTGTTGCTGGTGTAAGTAATTTCTGCATCCCTATGTGTGTGTGTTGTCTGTCGGGTACGTGTGGTTTGTTTGTGTGGTGGGTGTCTGACTTACTCTTCTGCGCCGTACGAGTCCGTACTCAGTTCCGGTAATAGATGTAGAGTATTGGTAGGATCTGCGCGATTGGATTCATGGTTGGTTTGTCTCGTTCGTCTTTGTCGTTGCTTCGCCTCGTCCTCATGGCTGGCGTGTTCGTCTCGTAGCCGTGGATTGTCTTGTGGCGCGAATCGGAGCTTATGTACGCCTCTCCCGGATGCTTTGACGTGCCGTGCGTAGCGACGGGTTCGGCGCGTACGGAGTGCGCATCATACTAGTCCGGCCGGACGGGGCTGCATTTTGGCTTCCGTGCGACTCGATTCTGCGTTTCCGGATCCTGCTCGGTCGGAGAACAGGAGCTGGATTGGGTGAGTGCGACTGGGTCGGGATCTGGGCAGTTATGCGCATCGTACTTGCTCGTTCGGACGTATGGACGAATCGGTCGGGAAACACGCATTCGCCTGGTTTTTTTCCCGGGCGAATAGTGTTAGGTGCGCCTCCGACCGGAATCGGAATCGACCCCTCAGTGTATTTATTATGTGAGAGTGCTGAGCCATTGCTTTACACATTGCCTCTGTGATAAGCCTGACTGCTCAGTGCCAAGCTACCCAAGGTTGAGCGCAGGTTATACAGTGAATGTAATCACCCACCCCTGATGAGAGTGGTAGGTTCTGCCTGGCTAGGGTATCGCCTCAGCCAACCAGAAAGTACCAATTCCAACAATAGGTGCTTGACATCCAGTTCTGGTTGAGAAGGTTTTGAGTTGGTGAATGTTGTGATCCAGAGTTGTGTGCTCTCAGCCTACTGATGAAGCATGATGCGGGTGTCAGTGCATGAATTTCCAAGGTATATTTACAGAGGTTGAAGTTGATAGGAGACAGGTTAGAGACCATAGGTATTTTCATTGATGGGATGTTGAGCTTCCAATTTGGATGTGTATTTGTGGTTGTTGGGGAGCTGCGAGTCGAGCATTGCAGGACCATGTCATAGAAGCCAATGCATGATTCTAGGGTATAGAGCAGTGCTTGGTGGTTGGTTGTATTGAAGGGTACAGCGAGATTAAATGATTAGGCGGGCAATGTTCATTACCTGGAGGATATCAGTCTCAATCCTGTAGTATGATATTAAGCTGGATTGGTAATCCTTTTCATGAGCAGATCTTGTAGTTCTGGAGTTCATGGACTTTGCTTTCTCATTTGTTTTACAGATAAAAATCAGGGGCACGATTCACAAAAGTAATCTGAGACAAAATTCTAACTTTACGACTTTCGGTATTCACAAATGGCATTTAGGAGTAGTAAAGGTAGGATTCCTAACTTTACTACTCCTAAACTGAGACAAAATCCTAACTTTATGACTTTCTGTATTCACAAAAAGAATTTAGGAGTAGTAAAGTTAGATTCCTAACTTTACTACTCTTAAACTGAGATAAAATCCTAACTTTACGACTTTCGGTATTCACAAAAGGACCTTTTACAAGGGGCATACCTGTGGACAGAGATGAGCCAATTGTGGGTACAGAAGTACAGCTTTGGGAAAGAACACAGGCCCTCGGAACATGATTGGCAGGGACCCAGGGAACACCAAGTCAAAAGTGCATCATTTGTCAGGCAAAAAGTAGGGGGTAACCATGCAAAAATGTGCTCTTTCCTACATTTATCTTCTTACACTTAAAGGGGCATATTTACGTTCCCTGGCGCATCCCTGCATATCAGCAGGGATGCGCCAGGGAAAATGCGTCACGCAAGTTTACCCTTACGCCACGTCCGATGCGCCGCATTTACAATGCGGCGCATCATGGCACAAGGATAAGCAGATGCGTGACGCATCTGCCGGCGGAAGGTTGGCGCAGTGCTGAAGTCGTGTTGCAAGCGCGACGCAACTCCAGCACTGTTCCAACCTTCCCTATCCCTAACATGGTGCGTCACTCCTTACGCCTGCTTGAAGCAGGCGTAAGGATTTGGCGCACCAGCGTAGGAAAAGTGACTGCGTGAAATCTTGTAGATTTCACTACGTCACTTTTCCGAGGCGTACCTGCGCCGGAACGCCCCCTGCGCCGGGAGCGCCCACATGAAACCTGACGCAGGTTTCATGTGGCACAGGGGTTTACTACGTGACGCATCTCCCTAGATGCGTCACGTTGTGAATATAGCGCAACGCGGCGCATGAGTTATGCCGCCGCTGCGTCACTTGCGTGACGCAACGGCGGCGCAAAAGTGGCGCAAGGGGCTTGGAAATATGCCCCAAAATGTGTTTTGTATATTCAACAAAGGTGCAATATTAGGCCTTGATTATGGTTGAATCATATTTTCCCTAAAATTTGCATTTTTACAGGTTGTTTTATTAAATGTTTATATGTGAGTTTTTCAATTCATATATTAATATACTAAATTTTCTCATGATTCATATTTATTCAGGCAATCCTTGTTCTTGTCACACATATAGTAACAAGAACAAGCAATGGTTAGAGAAGCATCATAAAACTGAGAAGTGGTGAATTTTTCTCCCACCGTGGCACCTACCTTGAACCTCATTAATATTTTCTGGTGTGTAAGTGGTCAGTCACTAACTCTTGAAGAAAGTGCCAATGATAAAGCAGCAGTGAGCTAAGACATGTTGACCGTAATTATCATAGGCTAAGAAGAGCGTGGGTTATGTTTTTAAATTTGCAGGAGTTGAATTGCTACAATATTATTTTCAGGAAGCCATACATACACACATTTTTTTAAAATATAACCACTCACTACTCCTACATAGATAAACTTTGAGGGGTCCATTTCATAAAGCCATCTGTGTACATGCAGAACAGTATGATGTATGGATTCAGTTAATATCAATGTTCAATGCACAGGGACTCATTCCGAAACATTAGTGCAATAGCAGCATGTCTACAGTGTTTACAATGTTATGCTACTTGTGTGGAATAATACAAACACAAAAAATTACTTCCTAATTATCAATATGGGTGTGGCCAGTGGGAGAGATTCAACGTGGGTGTATCAGGGGGAAAATCAAAGAGGGCTGGGGAGTGCCATGCAAATCCCCTAGCACATCTGCAAATGCAGAATTCAGACATAAGTCACTAAAGTTACACCCAATAGTACTCCATTTGAACTGGCCAATAGTTATTACCCCTAAGTTGTGTAGAGCCTTGAATGTGTGTATGAGGAGTTTGAAATAGGCCTTTTGTGTATCGGAAGCCAATAGAGGTGAGATGTGGTGTCATGTGAGTTCTGTGTGGGAGGTGAAGGATGAGTCTGACTGCTGACTTCTGCATGGTTTGTAGTCTTCTGACGAATTGATTGGTGATCCCGGTGTTGAAGGTGCCCCTGTAGTTGAACTTTCTGGTGACTAGGGTCTGAGTGATGTTTTTTCTGGTGTTGCTTGGGAGCCATTTGAAGATCTTCCTCTTCAGGGTGTGGAAACAGAATGCAGTGACAATGGTGACTTGTGCGGTCATATCCATTTTGCTGACAATTACGATTCCGAGGTTCCATGCCTGGCCGTGGATGTGGGTCTGAGTTCGGCCGGCAACCAGTTGGAGCCCTATGACAGGTTTTCTTGTCAAGCATCACTACTTCTGTCTAGTCGGTGTTGAGGTTGAGATAGTCAGATTTCTATTTGATGACTTCGGTAATTCAGCCAGTGAACCTTTTTGTGCGGGGTGTCTTGTCTGAGAAGAAGAGTATGAGTTGCATGTGATCAGCATAGGACAGGATGTTGATGTTGTGTGTGCACTGACTGGTGGGATCATATACACGTTGAAGAGGGAGGGGCTGAGCAATGAACTTTAATGCACTACGCAGATTAGTTTGTGAGCTTCCAAGGAGTAAGGTGCCAGGCTGACAGCTTGTGCTCAATCCGTTAAGAAGGAGCAGATCCAGCAGAGAGTGGGCACTTGGATGCCAAACATGGAGGCGCCTGATGAGGATGGGGAGTGAGACTATGTACGACTAGGTAAAATGCTACAACAAGCTCCAGGAGAATGAGACCTGCATTGTCTCCTCTGTCAAGGATCATGGGGATGTCATCTGTGGTGGTGATTAGTGCTGTTTCAGTGCTGTGATTGGGTCTGACTCAGTCAAGAAGATAGTGGTTGCCGAGGTGGTTGGTGAGGCATCAATTGATTAGTTTCCCTAAAACCTTCACCGGGTGTAGTAGGAAGAAGATGGGTCTGTAGTTAGAGTGTTGCGAGGTCAGCGGATGGTTTCTTGAGCAGGGAGGTGACAGTGGTGTGTGTCCATGTTTCCAGGAATGTGGCTAAGTCAATGGAGGCGTTGAGGATGGGAGTTAGTGTTTCAGTGATCAGTGGGAGTTCTTTGGGGAAGATGTGGTAGTGGCAAGGGTCAAATGGGGCCCCCAAATGAATGGTCTTCATGGTAATGGTAGTTTTGACAGTGGTGACATCGGGCCACGAAGTCAGGGTTCATTCTTCATCTGTGATGGGAAGTCGAGTTTCAATGTTGATGGGGTCCGGGTGAGGGTCTAGGTTGCCGTATATGGAGGTGATTTTGTTACAGAAAAATTTAAGAGCTTGTTGCAAAGTTCTTGAAAGGGGGTGATGTTGCCCGCGGTGGTAGGAAGTGCAGTGAAGTGTTTGATGATGGTGAAGAATTCCTTGCTGCGGTTTGTGCCAGTGTGGATGCAGTCTGCTGTGCTCTTAGTGTTCCATATCTGCTGGTGGTAGCATCTTAGGGCAGATTTGAAGATGTCTTTATCCTTAATATTTCGATTTCTACTCCATTTGCAATTGAGTTGCTTGCCTCAGCCTGATGTTCTCTGTGTACCAGTTGGCCTGTGGTCAGTCTCTTGCTGTTGTTTTGCGCTTGAGGGGAGCCATTGTGCTGGTGCATGCAGTGAAAAAGGTATTGAGGTGCTGAGGTCCTTTATGGCTTTCAGTAAGTTGATGGTGTGTTGAGTCTGGTGCGTGGAGAGGGAAGAAGCCCATTCCTCTTCTGTGATGCTTTTCTAGTTGCAACGGGTGGGTCTGGTAGTGGTAGGTCTGTTATGGTGGAGGATGGGTATGCTAAAACTGACGAGGGTGTGGTCTGTCCAGGTCATACTTGCTGGCTTGTAAGCTGAGATGTTGCTAATTGAAGAGAAAATCAGGTCCAATCGATGTCCAGGTTTGTGCGTGGGTTTAGTATTGTGTGGGGTAAGCCGGAGGTTTTGTAGAAGGGCCGCAGAGTTTGGGTCAGTGCAGTCTTCTAAATGAAAGTTAAGGTCTATCAGGATGATGGAGGTGCTGTCATTGATGATGAGTTGTGCGATGAAGTCCACAATGTTGCTGGCAAAATTGCTGCAGGGTTCTGGTGGTGGTGTGTATACCAGGGTTGCGCCCAGGGAGAAGTTGGCTGTGATGCCTATCTTGAACATGAGTTGTTTCATGTAGCTAGTGGATGTGTCTGTGTAAGTGGTGCAGTGGATGGTGTCTTAAATATGACGGTGACTCCGCCCCTGGGCATTTGATGACAGTCTTTCCTGGTGATCTTGCAGCTGACGGGGATGGCTGTAGTGATGTCTGGTTCAAAGGTTGGGTTTAGCCATATTTCAGTGAGGAAATGTATGTCTGGAGAGTGGCCATGTAGTAGATTCCATACTACTGTGGCGGGTTGGATAGAAACATGCATGAGTGTGGCATCTGTGGGAGCATGAACGGGTGGCTGGTTTGTATGAGTGTGACCAAGTGGGATGCTTGGTGCTGTTGGTGCCTGAGTGGTGAATGTAGGGTGTGGGAGAGTCCATGAGAACTTGCAGGAGACGAATGTGAACTCTCCCTCCATGCTGTGTGGTGCAATTGCAGTATGAGGATATCTGGCTGGGGTTAAGAGCTCGGAAGAGAGCAGCGGGGCAAGCAAAGTGAAGGGGAGGATCAGGGTTCCTAACAATAGGGTCGGTCCCAGTGCGGACAGGTGAGGATGGGCGCTAAATCCACTATTAAGTAAATCCTAGGAGGCAGGAGGAGCGCAGTGCATGGTGGGTAAAGTACTGATGGATGATGGGAAATTAATTTCACTTACTTGGCTTCTTCTTCTAAAGATGGGTCTGGAAGGAAAATAGTGGTGTCATTTTCTGTGCAGCTAAATGATGAGAAATGAAGTGATGCCACATCCTGTGCAGGTGGATGATGAGAAATCAAGTTTTTATCTTTTTTTTGGGGTGTATGCTTGTTTGATTTCAATGTTTTATACTATGTTTTATTGCTCTTTTATTGCTTACAGCATAAATAAATATTTGAAAGCAAAGAAATCAAGTCTTTTTGCTTTGCTTCTTCTTTTGAAGATGGTATTACTTTAATAATTAATAAATTAATGTTTTTTGTAATTCATTGTATATTTTGTTAAACAATTTTTCACAATCTTTTTGTTTAATGTTGATTAGTTTGCAATATGAATGGTAACATTTATGAACCCAATGAAAAATATTTTCTACAGTGTTGTTTATTTTGGATTGGGATTACTTCATTTGACACTCCCATGCACCTTTAGAATCAAACACTTTATCCAACGATGTTTAGTTTAGAGTACGAATTGTAAATCTGACGACCCCACCCCCAGAGTTCAACTCTTTCCTCAATGTTTCTTAGTTTGAAGTGAGAATAGTAAATCTGATCTACCTAGGGTCTAACTTTTTCATCAGTGTGATTCATTTGGCATAGGAATAGTACTTCGGACCCCCTCAGAGTCCAACATTTCCCCCAAATTTGTTTAGTTTGAAGGGGGAATAGTACATCTTACCCCTCATGAGTCGATTACTTTAGTCAATATATTTCAGTTTAGAGTGGAAATAGTAAGTCTGAATCTCTCTCAGCACAAGAGTCCAACACTCTCTCCAAAGTTGCTTAGTTTGTAGTTGGAATTGTAAATCTGACCCCTTCAAAGTCAACTGTCCTCATTACTGCAGAGTCCACCATTTTCCACAACATTGCTTAGTTTGGACTGGGAATAGTAAATCTGATCCCGCAAATATATGCACTTTACCCAATGTTTGTTGGACTGGAATTAGAATAGTAAGTTTAACCCCACTAAATATATGCATTTTCTCCAATTTTAGTTTGATTGAAATTAGAAAGGTAAATCTGACCTCCCTGAAATAAATTCACTTTTACTTGGACCATAGTTTTGATAGAAACTCTCAGCCCGCTCCACAAACATATGGAAATGTATTTAAAAATTAAACTGTAGTTTAAAAGATGTATACAAAATGATTTTATATTTTTAAAATGTGACATTTTTTATGAAGATATTTTATATTTATATTTATATATATATATATATATATATATATATATATATATATGTTTGCAAAATTCGTTTTTTTCTAAATTAAATCTTTATTGTAAAAATATTAGATAATGATCATTTGTCAGATATGTTGTTAACATTAATTAAAAAATAATTAATTTTAATTATGTAAAAATATATGTTTTAAAAGTATTGCCACTTTTGAAACATTTCAATTAATATTCATGAAATATATATAATATATTTTTTTTAAATTGATAATTTTTAGACTACATTTTGGTTTTTGATATTTTTTGTAAATATTCAAACTAAATATTTTTTTTATCTTTATTTCTGTACTTGATTTTTTTAAACGTTATGATTTTTGTTAGACGATATTTTATAATCAATATTTTTGTTATTATAATTATAAATATATGGTTGCTGATATTATGGTAGTTAATATTTTGATCTCAATATTATTGTAGGTTGATATTGTTATAGTCTATTCAGGGCTACAACCATGAACAAAGGGCCACTGTATTTGCCATATCTGCGAAGAAGTATTGAGGAGTTGCTGTTTTCTTCCAGATGTGATACTGGACATGGTTTCAAAATGGGAACAGTAGCTCTATTCACGAACAGCTTACTCCCAGGCCATCCATGTCCAAGTGAAGCCATTGGGTGCACTCATGTGTTGGACATTAGTATATTTAAGGAGATCAGAGGGGCCACTGTTGGCATCTCACAGACAAGTCTGTGGTTGCCCATCTATAGACAAGCATCAATAGTCAAGTGTAGCAGTACATCACTATGCCACAGTCAGTGAATGACAGGCAATGGGTGATAGGCCACTTTCCCCATGTACTAGGATTCACTGACTGCACACATAAGGCACTTCAGCCACCCCACCAGACATCACACCATGACAACAGGCTATGTCACTGGTGGACTCTCCCCATGACCAGATCAGTGTTTGGCAATTATATATGCGTGGTACAACCACTAAACAGTACTGACCTTTGCCTTGGATAAGGTATGCCCCATTTTTGATCTCTTCTCCTTCACCTCAATGATATTGTTAGCTATTGATGAAGAAAAGAGTTACAAGTGCATGGAAGGCAAGATCTCTCTCTAGAATCTGTGAGCTCTATGACAAACGGACATATATGACATCAGCCTTTACAATTCTGTCTTAAATGCACATGGTGCAATGTAATGTGCATCATTGAAGTGTTCTACCTGCATTGTTACTTTTTCATTTGTAACAAATGATGAAATACACAAATACAAATTATGACATGCACAACTGGACTACTCCTTTATTTAATCTCCTTTATTCTCCACATTTGGGAGCGCACAGAAAGGAGATGGACAGGAAGACATGGGGCAAGGCAGATGGACCTTAGCTGTGATATGGGAGCTTACCACCATCACCCCACAAAGAAAGAGTAGGAGGGAGAGACAATGCCCACTTAGATACACGAAAGATCATCATTCAAACATCTTTACGTGGAGGCCTTACAGGAATGAGAATGACCACATAGCCACTCTCCCATCTTGTCTTTGCCCAAACGCAGTGCCAATCCATCATCAGATCAGCAGCAGAGGGTGTAATTTGCTACAAAGGATCTAGATCTCTCCCCCATTGTTGCAAAGTCATCCTGTACCCTGGGCACCCCCATTTTCTGCTGACTGGTACTGGTGGTAACTGACTCTGACTGTCCCTGGGCTCTGCCTAACCAGACCCAGGGCCAGTGCTATGCTCACAACACACTTAGAATGCAGTGAAAACACATACCTACATGCACTAGGGTACACTATGGGTTAGGGTACCCCTGTGATTGGCATGACCTCCCATATAAGGCCCAAGTACATAATAGGGCAAGGAGATCAAAACTACCTTTAAGTACCTAGTATATAATAGGGCAGGGCAGTTTAAAGGTCAGCAGCCCTTTCTGCACTTGCATTTGTTCACTGCTGAGGCCTGAGGTCAGTTTAAAAGGAGCCCTGTGCTGAAGGACTGCTTTTAACATGTAAAGTGTGCCCAAAATTGACTTTGATGTTTGGGGCACTTAAAAATGAATAAGCTACAATATTTGTTTTGCATATTAGGTACCCCCAGGATCTCCCATAGGAGTCCCAGTGGTGGCCAGGTACTTATAAGGAGAACCCTTATAAAATAAGTTTTATATGCCTTGGGTTTAGTGAAATTGCACATTTCACTTCCCACGTTGTAGTAAAGTGCTACCCAAAAGCGATTGTTGTGCTCGGAGCACTGTGGAGTGAGGATCTGCAATATCTTTACATATTCAGAACCCCTAGAGTCTCCCCTAGGTGCTGCAGGGGTGGGGGGTGGTCCTGTAGATATAGGCAGATCCCTTATGAAAGAAATTTTATAAGCCCTGGTGTTGGAGAAATTTCCCAGTTCATTTTCCCCATTCCAGCTCTCCAGCCGCATAGGTTAACATGGCAAGAAGTTATTTATTTATAACCCCCGCCAGGAAACACCCAAAAATATAATTGAAGGACTTAGTAGAATGATATTGATAAATCCAACAATATGCTACTGTTGAATTTATCCTAAAATGTACAGATAAGAAGTTATGATACTTTCTTGAATGTAAGCCGAAATTCAGCCTTCCAGTGATCTGCCCTGATTGGTCAGAGTTAAGTGGATTAGCCAGGCTGTTTTGATGAGGTGATAAGTAGCCCCTGAGGAGAAAGAGCCATTCTGGGAGGGTGTAGGAAGCTGGCTCGGTATATACTATACCAAAGGGAGGTATAGTGTGCACAGAGTCCAGTGGAACCCCAAAGGTAGGCAGAGGTAAAGTTAGATAGAACCTCACTCTCTATTTGTGGTAGTGTGGTCGAGCAGTAAGGCAGTATCAGAGGACAGTGTTAAGCATTTGTTGTACACACTCAGTCAGCCAATAAATTCACACACTCAAAGACTGAACTTCAGACCAATGGTTTTTGTATAAAAATATTCTTTTAGTTATTTTATTTCCTAGAGCCAAGCAAGCCTGGCACAGGATAGTGATAAGTACTTTGCAGTAAATATACAGTTTGTAACACAGTTTGGATTGCAATTGTAAATGCACTTTGTTTTGACTTACAGTATTGTTTCTGAGAAATGCAATGCTTTGTAAATACAGTACACATACTTTGTATAGGATTTTCAGTAAGATTACGGGTAAGTTACTTTTGAGATTACTTTTCTTACACAGAGTAGTATACCTGGATACTACTCTGGGACATTTCCTGTAAACAGGTAAGTAAAATCGTTTTTGTTAGATAGTACAATTTTAAAGAATTTCTTTAGGTTTTCAAACTCCACACTTCCAAGAAAAACAGTCAATGTTATCCTATGGAGGAAAATAGTGTTATCGGTTTTAGGGTAAGTATTCGGTAGTGGGAGTTAAGGTTCTGGGAGTAGACTCAGGGGTCCCCCAGGGTCAGGGATGCACTCTCGTTACACCCTCAGCGGCACTAGGGCGGCCGGGTGCAGAGTGCTGAGGCCCAATGTTATCCAATGGGGGATAGGGGGCCTCCGGTTGGTGGCTGCTGACAAGCAGGCCACTTGGTTGTGGGAGCAAAGCTCCTGGACTTTAGCTCAGGGCAAATGGGGAAACAAAGTAGCACCAAAGGTGCACCCTCAGCGGCACTAGGGCGGCTGGGTGCAGGGTGCTGTTTCGACGTCGGGCGCCCTGTTGTTTGCTATAGGGAACCTCCGGTTTGCAAAGGCATTGCAGGCTTGGGGACGAAGGTCTTCTGGGTTCGAGCACCACTTGGAGAGGTAAGTTGGGATCTTGGGGGTTGGTTAGGCACTGTCGGTTGGGCCACCCAAGGCCGTGGGGCGCGGTGCAGGGGTGCCTTTTAGGGTCGGATCTTCTTACCAGCTTCTGGTCGCGGTTGGGGGGACCTTCCGGATTTAGGCTGCAGGCGTTGGCTGGAGGCTTGAGGCAGGTCAGGGGTCACTGGATCTCAGGTTAGGATCGCCGGGGGGACCTCCTCGTGGTGTTTGCCCACTCGAGCTCGGGTCCAGCTTCTCACAGAGGCGACGGTTCTGCTGTATAGGTATGTCAGAGCAAGGAGGAGGGGTCGTAAACCAGGATCTTCAAGTGAAGTAGGAGACAGGCAGAGGAAACCAGTTTCATTTCCGCCCCTACCCTCTTAACCCAGCCAGATGGCAGGCTTAAGGAAGGAATGTGCATTTGCCAGGGGGAGGGAGTCTGTGTAGATGAGCCATCGAGGAGGTTGGTTTAGCCAACTCTTGCCTCTCTGCTGAGACTTCAGCCATATTGAATTTTGGAGAAATAGTGCTTTCTGGGAGACCATTGTGCCACACTTTGCTGGAAATGGCCATTGTCTGGGGTGTTGTCCTCCACCTCATTGGACAGGAGTGCCCTCCTGTGTGACCCAGAGAACACTTAATAAGTATCTAAGAGGGGCAGTGCCACTCAGATCTGCTGTTTGAAACTGAAGGAAGAAGAATGGTCCATGCTGAAAAGTTTGATTTGCAGCAACCAGGCCCTGAACTCTGACTGACTGCGCCTGCTGCACAATCTGGAACTACAGCCCTGTAGATTAAACCTTCTACAAAAGGAAAAAAAGAGTGGACTCCCTGCAAGCTACAGGTTAACAGAGCTCGCCTGGACCATTACCACCAAGAATCCCCAGCCTGGAGTACTACCAGTGGATTTGTAAGGGTTTTGTCCAAGTGGATTGTGGGAATTGAAGTCCCAAACTTTCAAGGACCATCTTGGAGCATCCAGACCCTTGAAGTAAGTTTTGGACAGTTTGAGACCCTCAAAGGAACTTCAGGCAGATGTTCCAGAGGCTGCAAAAGTTTGGAGCAACTTTGGAAAAAAGCTCCATAAGTGGACCGACTCGACCTGACCCTCAACCGCGAGCCGACCTGCCCTCCAGGTTCGTTCCGCTGAAAAGCTTCAGAGGTCCGTCTTCCAAAGTTTGACTGGGCGTTGGTCAAAACCCAAGCAGGCGAACTCTCACCGAATCCGGCCTGGTGAAGAACATCGAGGGACCCCAGGAGAAAAAGCTCCATAAATGTTTTTAAGTCCGAACGTAGAAAAGGTGACCAAGACCAACTGCGAGAGTCAAGTCGCCCAACTTCAGACCTGAGCCGGCCCGGATCTCTGGTTCATCCTGCCGGAAAGCTCCGGAATTCTAACTTCCATAAGTTTGACCAGGAGCTCGATGCAAGGCAAGCAGGCAAATCCTCACCGAATCTGGACTGGGTGAGAGCTTCGAGGGACCCCAGGAAGAAAAGTGCCAGGAAAGTTTCTAAGTCAGAAGGTAAAAACTTTGACAGAGACCTTCCGCAAAAGGTAGCTGCTCAGGGCTTCCGTCGCGGTCGGCCTCAAACTTTGACTTTGCCCCAGTCTAGCGCAACCAGATGTCCCAATAGGAGCTATAGGTTTCTATGTGCTATATAGTGCTAAATCTGTAAACATTCATATCTCTGGTTACCTACATTGGGCCCGATTCACAAAGGCAATCTCAGACAAAAGTCTAACTTTACGACTTTTGGTATTCACTGAGATCATTTACGAGTCCAATCTTTACATCCGCAGTCGGGCTGGAATATCCGCACCCGGGCCGTGCTCCTTTGCATCATGGTACATGCAGTCCATGATGTCACACTACAGTCAACACTGAGGGGAGCGCAAATCATGGACTGCTCAACACTGAGGGGAGCGCAAATCATAGACTGCATGTACCATGATGCAAAGGAGTAAACTTTTCTGGGATGTGATGTAGTGTACCGCCACACCGATTTCCCTGCCGAAACTGATTTTCTTGACCTCCTCTACCATTTATCACACGATCCTAGTGTTCCTTTTTGTAAAAAAATTGTATTCCGTCCCATTGATTACACTTCATCCAGTCTGAGCCGGAGAGTATGGCTGGAGCCGGAGATTATGGCTAGAGCCGGAGAGTACGGCCCGGGTGCGGAGAGTATGGCCCGGGTGCGGAGACTTCGGCCCGACTACAGACGTAAAGATACGACTCATAAATGACCTCTGTGAATACGAAAAGTCGTAAAGTTAGATTTTTGGCTCAGATTGCCTTTAATAATCGAGCCCATTGGATCTTTTCGTTTTGGTGTCATTTTAAAGATAGAAATATTTCCGATTTTTAGAAATTGGTGTTGGATTTTTATTGTGTGTTGTGACCTAATTATTTACTGAATTGGTGTTTTTTTAAATGCTTTATATATCTGTCTTTGAAGTTAAGCCTGCCTGCTTGCAGCCAAGCTACCAAGGGTTGAGCATGGGAATAATTTTCTGAGACCTATTCTGAGCCCTATATTGTGTTAGTGGCATTATTGCCAGTGGTAGATGCATATTTACTACTATTAATAATCCACTTTCCAACACCCATCCAAACACATCATTTTCTTGGAACCAGTCCAGGAGTTGTTGCGGCAGATGGTGGTTGAACTGAATGACATCTTGGAGGTCATTCAGAAGGGCTTTGCTCCCCTCTGCTTAGGCCAGAGAGTAGACCTACTTCTACTCCTTCTTTGCTGCTTCATTCATATCTCCAAGACCACCCCAAATCTCCTCACCTGTTGTCTTTGTTAGCTCCACCCTTTCTACAACCCTTGTACTTGCACTTATGTGTGATCCGCCTCTGGAGGTGTGTGTCTCTGCTCTCTGTGTACAACATGCATGCCCAAGGATGTAGTGTTGGCCACCATCTCATTCGGCCTGAGACTCATTGTATCAACCCAAGACAGCACCTTCTCTGGTTTGGGGGAGTCGTATCAGAACTTTGGATTTTAGATTTACATTTTTGAAACTATGGTTTGCAGACTTCTTTTATTGGGACATGTTTTCCTGAAGAAACTACTCCCCTATCCAATTTGTTGATTTCTGCTTGGGCTCAGATAATATATATGGTTTTTTTTCTCATTTTGTTTTGTGCAGACCTAGGCTCCTCATGACTCCAAATTCCATCTTCATTCGACCCATCTCCAACCGCCCTTGTACTGTATTTTTGCATAACTCCAAATTATAATTCAACATTTTTATTTCCCTACACACATGCTGTGTGAAAATGTCAGGTGATGTTGGTTTAACTCCACTTTGGCTGATGATGAAGCATGTCACCTTGGTGTACATCTTAAAAGAATGCTGTGCTTGATCTGAAGGACCCTTAGCCCAAAATTTGTTCTTGAGGATCCATTTCACGGAACTGCACATCATTTGAATAATCCAACCATTGATACCTGGGATTGTTATTTGGTTGGGGGGGGGGGGTGCCCTTTTCATGCCCACTCCTCATTCCAAATCACTATGTGCCTTAATTATGAGGCCCTTACGCTGCAGTTGCATCACTTTTTGTGATGCTGAGGCAGCGTAAAAAATGTGCCACACTGCGCCATATTTATAAAGTGGCGCATCTAGGCAGACGCGTCACTTTGAAAACCCCTGCGCCACATTATACCTGCAACAGGTATAATGTATGCAGGGTGGGCGCTCCAGCGCAGAAAAGGCTCATTGAAGTGTCACAGTGAAATCTATGAGATTTCACTGTGACACTTATAGGATGCCACTGCGTAAAATCCTTACGCCTGCCTCACAGCAGGCGTAAGGAGTGACGCAGGCCCTTTCACATGGGGCTTGCCCCATGTGAAAGGACACATTGCTGGAGTTGCATCTGTTTTCAGACACACCCCAGCAATGCACCAATTTTGCACCTACAGATACGTCAGGAATACTGACGTATCTGTAAATCCTTGCGACATGGAGCACCGTACAGTAAATACGGCGCATCCATGGTGTCGCAAGGAGGGCATACTGAAAAGTATCGCACTGCTGTTTTCACGCAGCGATGTAACACTTTTCATAAATGAGGCCCTATGAGTCCCAAAGTGCAGAAATCCTTTACTGACTGGGGTTTGCACTCCTTGAGGAATGACCGGTGGCTTATCAGCCAAAGCACAAATGAGCTACATGGATTTAATTTATGCCATCTGCTGTTCTCCTCCCTTACCATTTAGAAATATTCCCTAGCAACTCCAATGTGTACTGCAGAAGAGGGCAACGGACTCCATAAGTTGGGTGTGGTCATCCAGGTAGTTGTTCAGGGTCTCCAGGTAGGTGTGATGGAGCACATGCGTGTACCTATGTTTGGGATTCCACATCCCAAAGAGTCTTTCTAAACAAAGATGTCCTCCTAGAGAGGTGCCATTTCTAAAGCCAACAAGCCAGTCACTTGTGGCCATCTCTCTCATCCACTTGTTGGATTAAGAGGTAGAAGTCCTACTTTAGTGACGTGTGATGTGGTGCATGTAAGACGGGAATGGTCAAAAACGAAGTAATCCAAACTCCCACATGACCTATATTTCTTTCTATAGGCTCACTTGAGAGTTGTGCTACCTCAGCCTACAACACTCGCGGGCATCTTTTGAATTGTTCTTTCCGTGATTTTCAATAGTGTATGCGATCTAGGTGGGGTGGTGTATGGATATGATGAGAGAGTGTTAGTGTGTTGTTGTGTGGGAGGTCAGAATGTTTGTGTGGTATATTTGGGGGACATATCAAATGTTATTATTATATATGTATTACTTTTTGAAGTGTAATAACATCAATATAATTGCTATATGTATTAGTGAGTGGAATTACTGTATATTGGAACCAATGAAAATTTAAAACATGATTTTTTGTCTTTTTGTACACACAAAAATTAAAAAGAAAAATATGAATAATTTAAGAAATATAATAAAAAGAAAAATATTATCATGAGTGTAAGTATGGTATGGTAAACTTGGACAATGGACAGCCCCTTAGAGCTCTAGTGAGCCTATAAAAAGAAATATAGGTCGTGTGGGAGTTTGAATTACTTAGTTTTTGACTTTTTTCCCCCCTTACTCCCAGACCTAGAAATTAATCTGAGGGGGTATCTACAGATATTCAGTGTAAGACAGGAGAGGCCAGTTGCTCCCTGCAGAATCCTGTGTGCAAGAGTGGGAAATGGGGATTCAACTGCATGTACCAGCAGTGTGGGTAGTTGGATTCAGTGGCCTTGGTCGATGCGCTTGAAGATCTGCAGTCTGGAAACTTGCCCAGCAAGGGAGACTGGTTGCAGAAATCAACATACAGGTATCCGGATCATCCTGCATTGAGACAACAGTTTTCTTATCCTGTGAGATGGTATGTGCAGTAAAGTGATTGCTCGCAAGAGCAAGGGGCTATCATACAGGATTTCAGTTCTGCCTCAGCTTGCGTATGCAGCATCTTCCTCAGGCTTCTCTTGCCCAGGTACTTTGAATGAGAAAAACCCTCTTGTTAGTCATTGTACTACTGGTAGGGAGAGGATGTACACAGAATTATATAGATAAGTACATTACTTCATTCAGCATGAAAAATTCTAATGGGACAGTAACACAGACACTTTCCTAGAAAAATGAGACCCCCTAGCTTCATGGTGCTTGCAATACGTACAGTGATTTTCCAACAAGAGTTTTTAGTATAATGGCAACAAGCCAGGGCTCACCTAAATAACATGAGATTGCACCAGAGCTACTCTTAGGAGCAAATAGTGTGGGAAATTAATCTTTTATTCCTTACACATGCCTGATATTCAGACTTGTATATACAAGGCACTCCTGATGTGAACACAGGCCTCCAGTTATCTACTTCACTCAGTAAACACATTTTATGCTATGATATCCCCTTTTTAGGTTTAGCTGGACAAAAATTATATGTGTTCACCTATTGGTTACAATATCCATTGAGTGGGCAACCATTTGCTCATTTGAATCAGCCTATTTTAGCCACTGGCTGAGGGCTTTGCCAATCACACCTTAGAGCAGCCCAGAGGAGTAATATTATTTCGAGGGCATTTGGTTGGCTAGTTGGTGTATCATGCCACCTACCAATGAAGTGCTTGCATTGGAATGCGCTCTGACATCACAGTTTTTGTCATATTCAATTCTTTATGTTATTCATGCCTTTCAAACACAAGACAACCCACAATTATTCACCAACAAAAACTGCTATTTAATGAGACATTGGCCATCTTGGGGTCAGGTTGTTCACACTGCTGGTTTTTCTTACTAGTTTTACTCTTGTGCACATGCCTGATCCTGTGTGCTTGGTTTTTCAGATGTGCATCCCGACATCTGCATCACACCACTTCTCATTCTCTGCTGAAGTCTTAATTTATGCTGCCATACACAGCCCAATGCTGCAGCAATGTGCACAATAGTTAACAAGCATTGGCAAGGCCTAAAGGTCAGGCGATGGCCACCAGCCTTCTGGCAATTCTTTTTTTGTCATGGATTTTGCAAAACTTTATTGTTTGGGAACATACCAGGCCTTCATCAGTCTAAAGCAAATCATTTGCTACAGGCAAAAACTTTTTTGGGTCTAAAACAAAGCACAAATTACCATAGTGAGCCCTGGCACTGAAGGGACATACTTTGAGTGTCAATGTGTTCCTTATGAAAAGGAAGCATGCAGCAAATTATAGTGAAGTCTGCTAATGGCTGAAGTGGGCTGATGCATTGCCCCTTAATGCATGCTAGAGTGGGTAGAAGAAAATTTTGAATTATACCTGGCTGATGCCTGGATGAAGTCTGGCAGAAACCCCTATAAGATAGAACAAAGGAGAATGGAAATAAAAAAGAGAGAATTAAAGAGAGAAGGAAAGAGAAAAGGAAAGAGAAGTAAAGAGAGAAAGAAATATAAATGAAAAAAGGCAAGAATTAGGGAAAGAAAAGAAACAAAAAGAGAAGGAAAGAGAAAGAAGGAAGGAAGGAAAGAAAGAAGGAAGGAAGAAAAGGACAGAGAGAAAGAAAGAAAGAGAAAGAAACAAACAAAGAAAGAAAGAAGGAAGGACGAAAAAAGAAGGAAAGAAAGAAAGAAGAAAGAAAGAAATTAGGAAAGAAAGAAGGAGAGAAAGAAAATAATTAAAAAGAGGATAGCTTAATACAGAACAGTTTCATATGGACACAATCTGGTATGTTGTGAAATAGCAGCAATCAGAAACGGAAAAAGCTTGAAAAGGATTTTACAACAGAATTTGCAGGAGATGGGATCTGATAAAGATGGAATTTGCATCAAATGAGTCCTGCTATCACACCATGCTCTATACACTAAGGCAGCACTAAAGTAATTATAAAGTACAAATAAAAACTGGCACTGAAGGGAACTAGTTTATGTGTGGATGTGCTCCTTGTGAGAGAGCAAAATGCAGTCAATCAAAGTGAAGTTAGCCAGTGGTTTAAGTAGGCTAATCCACTGCCCCATGCTGTAGTGGGCAGAAGCAACATGTGAATGACATAACAACATACCAATGGATGAAGAGAGGTGGCTGAGAGCCCCTATATGCAAGAATTTCTAACATATTTTAGTAAAATCAAATGGTCTTTGCTAATGCCAGACCTAAAAAGGGGTGCCCGTAGGCAACCCACCTAGTGCTTGCCACCTTAGTCCCGAACCTCGAGCAATGCAACTGACAGAGGAAAGCATTACAGGCAAGCCCTGGAGTGGTGCAGCAGGAACTAAATTCCAATTATGGTATGGGCAGACCAAACAAAAGTCAAAGTTTTATTGTGTAGTTTATCCACAAAGTTTTCAATGCTGATGAGTTGATCTAAGTCGTAAAATTGTTTCAGTTTCAGTGTTATTTTGTTTGTGACACATTATTCCTTTTATTCTTCTTTTCACATGATTTAAACTAGCATTGGCAAAGCCTATAGGTGTGGTTATTCCATTAAACACAGACTTTTGCCAGCGCTTACTCTGTTATTGCAAAAAAGAGTATTTCACACGCATATTTCTGACCTATATCAGACTGTATCTTTACTCTTCTTCTCTCAGGATGTCGTACTTCATTCCAGATTTCAAAGCAGAGAAGTATGAATAAGGAAATAAGACCCATGCAATGAAATCAACATTTTTTTCCAGACTTTTTGGCATTCTCCTGGATGTCCTTGTTAATTCACAAAAGAGACGCTATTTTTTACAAAAACTTTCGGCCCAATTCACTAAAGTAAACTTAGATCTGCAGTCTAAGTTTAGACCTGACGTCTATGTTTAGGCTTAAAGTCTAAGGGCCATATTCTCAAGAACGGCGATAACATTATCGCCGCTTTAGCTGCAGGAAACTGCCGCTAAAGCGGCGATAGAGGCTTTATCGGCAGTTTCCTGCCGCTAAAGCGGCGATAATGTTATCGCCGTTCTTGAGAATATGGCCCTAAGTTTAATCCTGAAGTCTAAGGGCCCAATTCACAAATGTGAATTTAAACCTGAAGTCTAAGTATACCTTTTTGAATTGGGCCCTTAGACTTCAGGTCTAAACTTAAACTTCAGCTCTAAACTTGGACTTCAGGTCTAAGTTTACCTTTGTGAATCGGGCCCTAAGACTCTAGTGTGGATATCACAAAATTCAGCATTCCCTTACAGAATGATGTCTTTTGGAGGAAGTTCAGGTACTGTCTGAAAATTCTAGCCTTATCAAAAGTGATAGCTTGTGCCTACTGCATGCCTTTCAGAGCTTATGGTGGAATTCTCTAGGGGCAAATGGCCATATTACTGAAAAGTGCTATTTCATTGGAATACATATGTAACAATGTGAGCAGTCTCTAACCAGAGTAGTCAATGGTTGAAAGGATTTGGAGCTTAACTGCCCCTCAACTTAAGAACCAGGGCTCATATTTATCATTATTTGATGCAGAGCAGTGCACCAAGACAACTTGCATTGCATCAAATGGAGAGGGCAAGAATGCGCCATATCTATCATGATATGACTCATTCCTGCTCTCTTGCTGCAATGGCGCACTGAGTGCTGCCTAGTGCCAATGCAAGCACCTTTGTGCTATGATGCAAAGGTGCCTGCGTTGCCGGAATGATTGTTTTTGTGCAGGAATAGACACTTTCCTGCACAAAAACAATCCTTAGAGGTGTTTTCCCCTTTCTAAGTGTGCTGTACTTTACAGCACACTTAGGGGCCGATTCCGATCTCGGCCGGTAGGGCTCCGAATCGGATTCGGCTTTACCGGATCCGATTCGGAGCCCTGTTTCCCGACCGAACCGTACGCGGGTCCGGCCGAGCGAGTACGATGCGAAATCGCCGACCGACTCGTCCGGGCATCCCGACCGCTCCGACCGACTCGCTCCCGGCTCGAACCGCTCCGACCGACTCGCTCGGACTCGACTCGCACCGCGCAATGGAGACGTTTCCCGGCCGGGTAAGTACGATGCGCGCCGCGAGCAGTCCGACCGAGCCGCGCCGTCCGGCTCGTAAGAGCTGTCGGAGCCGTACTTTGGGGGTCCGTGTCGGACCCCCTGTATGCGTAGCCGCGCGAAAGTCGCACACAGGGGGACCCATGGGTCCCCCTACCTGTGCATGTACGGCGCGAGTCGCTCGCCGCGTACCCGCTGTAGGGGGCGCACTTGTCCGACTCGCACCCATTGAGTCAATGGGAGCCCGCGTACGCGTTGTACGACCGGCTCCCATTGACTTCAATGGGAGTCCGACCGACTCGAGTCCGATAACATACGGACGCATCGTACTCGTTCGGTCGGACTGCACGGGTCCGATTCGGTCGGAAATCTCTCCGGGTCCGGCTCGGTCGGAGAAATTTCCGGCCCGAATCGGAATCGACCCCTTAGAGGAAACAATATGGAGAAATAAACATCTGGAAGGTGTAAGATTTTGACGCATTCCCAGGTTTACCAGTCTCTGTAAATCTGGAAATGCGTCAAAAAGCATGGGTAGATGCGTGGGAACAACCATGCTCCACCCATGTAAAACCTCCGGGGGCAGAGTAATGCAAGGCAGCAACTTGTGCTGCCTTGCGTTACTTCCGATTTACCAAGCCACGCAGGGCCACACAAGGTGGCCTAGCGTGGCGTGGTAAATCTGACTTAAGTATGATGCTTAGGTCAGATTAAGGTGGTTTGGGTGGTTTCGACCGACACGTACCGAAACCAAGTCGACCGACCGAGCCGCACGGAAAACAGCAATCCGGCCGGAAAAACACGCGAATCCAACCGACCAACACGCACCCGGAACACTTTGCATGATGCAAGGGCAACACAATCCTTTGATAAATATGGGCCCAAGTCCCTCAAAAGAAAAACATCCTGGTATATTGATCGTACAGAATAGCGGCCTAGGATATGCAAAACCTGTTTTGTGTATCTTTTGTGCCCACCTCTTTTTACAATATCACAAGATAAAAAAGTATGAATTTATACAGACACGTGCTTCAGTGTAGAACATGTTGACTTCAGAGAGTACACCATTTTTAAAACTTTAAAAAAGGAAATTGTAAAGTTTAAACTGTTTGTTCATTCACAATTTAAAGTAAGATATGTTAAACGGTAAGGCAGCATGCATTTCTTTGATCCTATAAAATTTGTTCAAGTATACCTCAGTCTAGCATTTATTGATTTTCTTTTAGTATTGCATCAAAAGCACTAAACATGAGGGGGCTTATTTTCAAGCCCCTTGCGCCACTTTTGCGTCATTTTTAACATGGGAAAAGTGACGTACGGTAGGCGCAAGGGGCTTGTAAATACGCCCCGAGCTACCTTGTGTTTTCAGCGGGCAGACAGAAAGTCATTATTGTTTTTTTAAGTCATTACCTACTGGTAAGAACCTATATGTAACATTCAGCGTCGATCTCTGTAAAAATAAATTGATTGTATTATGTGGGGTTTCTGGTATTTAGCAGCTGGGCGTGTGGTCCTGTAAACATGTTATTATTCTAAATTTAAAGCAAATTAATTGGCAATTAGTCTGCAACGGTTACACGTCTGCAATATTTACAAAAGCAAAACCATTTAACCAATGGAACACAGTGGCTTAACGAAACTTGATGGGGCCGCCCTGCAAAGTTCATGAAGGGGGCCCCCTATGTTCCAGAAACTGTCAGGAGCTCTCAGGCCAGGAGCCTGCCACCCGTGCACAGTGTCTGGAGGAGGACCCTGGAGTTTGGGCCCCCCCACGCAGCGCGAGGGCTGCTGGGGCTATCAGCCCTGCCAAGTACCACGCATCAGGGGATAGACTAACGCATTTTAGTGCAGATGGTCGCATTATCGCACTAAAATGCCTTAATCACGCATTACTACTCCTCCAAAGTCATGTGGTTGCTGCGAAAATATAAGTGGACAGCAGTCAGCCCATTCTGCTCTGCTGGCAGCCCCGGGTAAATTATTCTCAATCGGGATGGACTTGTTGCTAATTCGGTGGGTGTTTAAACATTGAAAGTATTGTATCCATTTCCATGCCGAAGCTTTCCTTCTTTGGCCTCATGGATCAGGAGGGCAGCACTAATTAAAAATTTAAAAAATACAACCAGCGCCAGGCCCAGGTCACGTGGCTCCAGTGCCTTCTGTTGCTTTTCGAATGCATGCCGCAGTTGCTTTGGCCCAGTAGGCGGCAATTCTATAGTTGCTTTTCCTGTACTGTGCGCCCTGAGATGACACCCAGAGTGGACTGCTGTGGGCATTAACAAAGGCTGTTTTCACAATGTTTCTGTCTGAGCCTAGCTGCAGTGACTCGGGATGCACTTAAGTGGCACACTCACAAGTGAACCCCAGTGCTTTTGTGGGTAATGTGTGCCAAAGTGTGGGTGCACTGGGGTCAAAGACACAAAATACTTTCTCATTTTTATTACTATTTTGTTGAGATATTCATCTTGATAACTTACATATAAAAATACACACTAGGTAAATGCAATTTAAAGAAATTGATGGGAAATGCAGTATTTTACACTATGAAACCTCAGTTGGTTATCGGAATCACAGCGGATTATTGTGTTTGTGTAACCAGAGTGAAACAGAACTAAATCCTGGTTGGTGCACTGGGGAGTACAATTGTGAATTCTGTGTTATAGTGCCACAAGGTACCAGCTTGCAACTGTAACCACTGTGAACATGCAAGTCAGCATTTTAAAATTGTATTACACAAAGTACAAGATAGGCTGTCGCAGGATATGTGAATAGATTAAGGATCTATTACGAGTCTGGCAGTTCACGAACCACCAGACTCATGGGGCGTGGCGGTGGTGGTCTTCCGACCGCCCTATTACAATTAGGGCAGTCGGACCGCTATTGCCTTACTGCAGCCGCCAGGGAACCGCCATTCCCTGGTGGCGTTGCGCCAGTCAGGAGGCTACAATATGCTTGGCGAGACTGCTGCGGTACCAACAAGCATATTACGAGTTTCCTCTCTGCTACGGTTCTCATGGCGATTCCTCCTCCATGAAAACCATGGCGGAGAGGAAACAAAGGCCGCCCGATAGGGCCCCCTTGTGCCTCTGTGCCCTGGGGTGCATGCAGGGGGGCACAACATGTGCCCCCCTATGTGCATGCATCACAGTTCCTGCACGGCATGGACTTTACAGTCCATGCCATGCAAGAACTGTTTTGGCGTTCCCATTGCAGTTCCCATTTTCAGGGCACTGCCGTAGGAACGTAAAAAAAGGACCACCACACATGAGAAACACTCGTAATCTGGCGGGCAGCCCGACCATGGGTTTGGTGGTGTGGCGGCGGGGAGGACCCGGCGCTGCACCGCCAAACCCGTAATCAGGCCCTCAGTGTTTATTTGAAAACAAAATGCATATTTTTACTAGCATGCAGTCAGGCTCTACCTACTGTAAAAAATGTTTTTATAAATGTATGTTAAAAGGACACACTCTGGAACTCAGCTCGTAACACTCTTACCCTACCTCTGAAAAAGAATACATGTTTGTCACCACAAAGCTTCACATGACTACAGCTTTTACATGTGTGGCAACTAGGCTTGCCAAATATCTTTCCGGCATGCGTCCATTGTATTCTATAATGCAAGTGACAATATGCTGCATCTAATGCGGCTGTTTTTTTGTATTTAACTGCATGTCTATTTGCATATGTCCATATAACTTTAGTAAAGAACTGCCTTTGCAACACTTGTTTATTTTTTAATATCATGGTGCACAATCCATTTAAAGTATGATCATCTTATCACGGAGCTGTAGGTTAGTGTCCGTCATTTCTTGGGTTTTGCATGTTCTTTTTACAACTTCTCATTGCACAAAAGGGTGGGATGTCTACTATTTCTCTCTTTCCATGGACTTCATTGCTTAGTTTTACTTACGGGAAAGTGTCACTCTAAGTGTCACTCATTTGACAGTTGAATGTCACTCATAAGTTCACTGAATCCATGCAAATGTCGAACATATACATTCTAAAAACTTGGCAGCTATGTAATGTTAGGCTACTGATGGAACGTCCAAAGCCTATGATCTTTTCCATAATTGCGCACATTTTCTTGTGACTTGTGAAAAACTATTGTATGTCGTTATGTATGTTACTTTGCTGTATGTATACATGCGCTAAGGTTAACAGCTTCAGAATTTCAGCATGTTGCAAAGACTGTGAACTTATCACAACATCAACCCATGTCTTGACAGTTTCAAGGTGAATCCACTTTTACAAACACAATCAAATATTAAGGGGTCGATTCCGATTCGGGCCGGAAAAAGCACCGACCGACTCGGATCCGGAAATAATACCGACCGACACGTACCCGTGGCGCCCGACACGCCAAGTACGATGCAAGGCGTGAAAAATCCGACCGACACGTACCGAAACCAAGTCGACCGACCAAGCCGCACGGAAAACAGCAATCCGGCCGGAAAACACGCGAATCCAACCGACCAACACGCACCCGGAACAAATCCGACCGAAACGTACACGCGAACTCCAAACCGCAAAGTACGATGCAAGGCGCGAAACCACGACCGAGTCGGACGGAGGCCAAGCCGTACGACCGACACGCATACAAAACCGAGCCGAAGCAACACAAAACACCGCGACCGACGCGTACGCAGCATAGAAAATTGCACAAACACAGCGCGAACGAAACGGAGAACACCGTACGAGACAAATGCAGGGTCCGACTCGGTCACAAGAACGTTTCCAACATACGCAAACAGCACAAAGGAAAAAACACCCAAAAAAGGCCAAACAAGCAATTACCAAGCCAATAAATACTGGGGGGTGGGGACAGAGAACAAAGACACACCCACAACTCCACCTATATAAAGGACACAAATCACAACCATGAGCCTTTGCAAATGCCATTCCACTGCCAGCACCCAAGAGAAAGCAACCACACACCCACAGCTCATCCCTCACACAAGCCACACACCATCAGCACACCAACAAATACCTACCTCACATACACCCAGCAAAACACACACTCACACACCCTCACCTGCACACCAACACACACATCACTCACCATCACCATGCCCCCCAAGAAGAATCCCAAGTTCCTAGATAGTGAATTGGAAGTCATGGTAGACGAGATCCTCAGGGTAGAGCCACAGCTGTTTGGCACACTGGTCCAACAGACCCCCATCTCCCAGAAAACCAAGATGTGGGAGAGGATCATCAACAGGGTGAACGCACAATCACCATGTCGGCGCACAAAGAGCGACATCCAGAACAGGTGGTATGACGTGCGCAGGAGGGTACGGGACCTGCTGAAGAAAGACTACATCAACAGCCAACACACCGGCAGTGGCCCTCCTGCCAAGCCAATAGACCTCAGGCCCTGGGAGGAGAAGGTGCGGGCCATCCTTCCGCCAGTGAGCGTATATGGACTAGAGGACATCCCAGAGCCTGGTGAGTACACAACAAATGTACACAATATACTGCCACAAAACACACACATCACTGTCAAGGGGAGAGTCAAATCATGCACACATAGCAATTACACAGCAACCAGAACAGAATCATCCCAAAATGTGTATGTCAGTCAGATAAACACAACACATGCCATCAAAAAAGTCACATCCAACTGTGCCAACACATGTACAAACACAACTACAACTACAGCTAGGCAGTGGCACAAATAGAACTAACAAACACATCCACACATGTAGCCACCACAACAACACCAACACACAGTGAAGACCACTCAAAGGAAGGAATCCTGTGTATGCTGGCCAAGTCAGTGTAGCCAATAGCATCATGGGAGTCGCAGTCACACATATTGCACCCCCACAACTGTCCCATCAACACCACCCTGAACCATGCTCACATCACAGGGAGTGGAGAAGGACTCACAAGATGGCTGACACTGGCTACTGCTGTGGGGAGCACAAGGCCCTGCTGGCAACTGTGCACCAACAAACAGCAGGACACCACTGACTGACATCCTGAGAGACAACTTCCACTCCCTGCAATGCAAGCACGTTCCATGGTGGGATAACTGGCTGGCTGGGTGGGTGGGAAGGAGGGCCGGCTGTCAACCAAACACAACCAATGCAGACCATGTTCACACCCCAGAAAATACATAGAAATGCCCAAATAATGCAGGACAATGTGCCACACCAATATCAACCCCTGACTGTGACGACTTAGGACAATGCAATGTACAGGCCCGCACCCAGAGGCACAGTCACAACTGTCATGTGTGTCAACCATTGATGCCTGCAGAAACATAACATACATTGTTTGTGTCTCCCAAAAACAGGTGATGATGGGGACACAGCAGCAGACGCTGAGGAGTCCCAGTCCCAGGCTCAAGAGGATGCCGAGCTCACTGGCGTCATACAGCCTCTGTCCTCCTCGGACGATGAAGACCAACCTGGCACATCCGGTGCAAGTCAACATGCAGCACCAGCAGGACCACCAGCTGCAGCACCAGCAGGACCACCAGCTGCACCCCCTGCACCCACCCCTCCAACGACTGTCACCACGAATACCATCCCTGCCGACATGGACAGAACAAGGAGCAACACCAGCACAGGGACCCTGGACCAACCTGGGGCCATGGACACCACCACCACCACCAACCCCCAAGGTGGACCAGGGTTATCTGTGCGTGCCACTGCACACACTGCACATGTCAGCAGGGGTGGTGGGAGGGGTGGGAGACAGAGGTCGCTGCTTGCAGACGTTGCTGGTGTGCATGATGACCCACAACTGGTACGCATAGCTGATGCGTACCAGTCCAGCACCGGAGAGCTCAGCCAGGTAGTGGGGCTCCTCAGAGACATGAAACAGCAGCAGGCTGCCCATCATGCCCGCTTGGACTCTCACATGTCCCACGTGGAGTCACACATGTCCCGCGTGGACTCACACATGTCCCGCGTGGAGTCCAAGTGGGATGCACTGCATGAGATGACGGCGGTGCACAGGGACATTTTACAATGCCTCCGCCAGATGAACAGCAACCAGTCCACACCTCCCTGTGTGCCAACAACATCTGGTGCCGAACAAACTGCAACTGCCACAGGGAGGGAGGAGGACTCTGGCGGAGAGTCCCCTGCACCGCAGCAGCCTGTACTTGAGGGCCCCCCCAAGAAGAGGGGTCGTCCGAGGAGGGAAAAGTGAGAGGCCGATGGCCAAGCGCAACTCCCAGGAAGCCTGAACCTGTTCTGGATGTTCGCCTTTGTGCACAGACTGTTCACCCTGTTGACGGCAACACTACTCCCACACATTGCATGGGGAGTACAAGTTGGACCAACTGAGGCCCCGATACTGGGGATCCTGTCTACCAGGACTTTCAATTCACCTAGGAACTTGGGATTACAAGATTTATGTACAGCACTACCCATCCTATGCACTATTAACACAAATGTATCACAATAAACACACTAATACACCATACTTGCCTCTGTCGTGATTCCAACGTGGGTGCTGTTATGGGGATGATGAACTGCAAAATTACACTGTGTATGCGAACTGCAACAGCAAGGACAACACAGGCATGTGAGTACAGGCAACGTGACACACATGAGGGAGACACACCACCAGGGCTACACAACACATACACACCTAGGCCATCTGACTCATTGCCTACACTGATGTTGCCAGGGAAGACGGTGCAATGCACAGACACCACACCCATTCCCAGTTGTAGTCAAGTAGCCCACAGGTGCAGTAAGCAAATGGCAGTCAAATGTGTGACCACAGACAACGCACATCACAAAGTGAAGCACAGGTTTATTACACAGTTGCAACATGTCGTAACCACTACAGATGCAAGGTAATCCCACCTGGCAGCGGGCACACAGTAAACAACTGTAGACGGAAGGAAGTCCATGGGTGTGGCGCACATCACCTGTAGGGACACAACAGCTACCAGCCTGGATGTGCAATCACGTCGTCGGTGGACACAGTTGACCAAACGAATCTGAAAGTACCCTGTGAAGGACAGAAATGACACACAGTCAAAAGCAATGGAGTACAGGACAGAACAGCAAAACTCATGCACAATACATGTTACAAGATACCCACCCAGAACCAAGTTAGCATGTCAACACTGTTGGGGAGTACAGCCCACCTGTTAGCACACATCGCAACACACATCCAGTCAAGTAGCCCATGGACACACTCCAACAGCACCAGAGCACCACCCACACATCATGCCAACTCACATCATTGACATGACACCTCAGGATACTCACATTCAGCTAAAGAAGTTGGTGATGAGCTGTGTGCGGACATCACCATCATCATCATCATCATCATCGTCACTGGCATCGTGTGCCAGGCCAGGATCCTCCACAGGTGGCGGATGTTGGTCATTGTCATCCTGGATGAGAGGCAACTCCTTCCGCACTGCCAGGTTGTGGAGCATGCAGCAGACGATGATAATCTTGCACACTTTCGCAGGGGCATATGGGAGGGACCCTCCGGTCTTGTCCAGGCAGCGGAAGCGGCTCTTCAGGAGACCAAATGTCCGCTCAATCACTCTCCTGGTCCGACCATGTGCCTCATTGTAGCGCATCTGGGCTGGTGTCACAGGGTTCCTGAGGGGTGTCAGCAACCACGGCATGTTGGGGTATCCCGAGTCACCTACGGACAGACAAGTGCACATTAGCTGACTTGGAAAAGTGGGCGGAATACTACAGATCAGATCACACACAATGGCACAAAGTCAGTACACACCGACAAGCCAGGCACGCTGGTTCTGCATCTGTGCCATCATCCTGGGGATGCGACTACTCCTCATCACAAAGGCATCGTGTGCTGAACCAGGGAAACGGGCACACACGTGTGTGATGGTCATGTCTGCAAGACACACCACCAGTGCATTGACCGAGTGGTAGTGCTTGCGGTTCCTGTAGGCCTGCTCCTGGGCCTGTGGTGGTACCAAAGCCACATGTGTCCCATCAATGGAGCCAATGACATGCGGCATCCTCCCCAGGGCATAAAAGTCACTCTTCACGTCAGTTAGTCGTCGCAGTCTAGGGAAATAGATGTACCGGTTCAGGAAGAGCAACATTGCCGCCAAAACATCGCGGAGCACACGGCTCAACATGGTCTGTGACATCCCACCAGCAGTCGCCACAGTATGTTGGAAGGTACCGGTGGCAAAGAAGTGTAGGGCTGCCATCACCTTCACCTTGGGGGTCAGCGCTGTAGGATACGGCCGGCCAGGCTGCAAATGTGGGGACAACTGCACTGCCAAATCCTCAATCAGCTGCCTGGTGAAGTGGTACCGTCGGATGCTGTCCCGTTCCACCATCGTTGCCAGGTCTGGGAATGGTCGATGGACAGCAGGAGCCCTGCAGTGCAGAGGAGAAGTAAGCAAGATTGTCAGTCACCCCACATATGCGGCATTGAACACACTCAAGATCCCAACATACATCATTATGAGGCACAACTACATGAAGTGTGCAGTTCCGGAAGGACATGTATGGTACATACATGGCCAACATCTGTCAACACGGTCCAACAGGTGGCATCAATTAGTCCCAGGTTGGCCCATTGGATATCATGAGGCCGTGTCACAGTTCCCATCTCCTGCTGCCGTGTCACAATAACCCCCCACATTGACATGTGAGGACAGATGTGCCCCAGGCACCACAGCTCAACGACAGGTACATTCCCAGGGACCCTGTAATGCCACATGGACACTGGCATTACATGGAGTATCATGTATACACCACAGCAAAACAACCATGACCCCCACAGGTAGTGGCCCCACTTGCCACGGCAGGACAGACATGGACGTCTGTGACACACACACGCACAACATCAAAGTCCATGCACACACAACGTGGATGTGGAGACTGTCTCCCATTGTGCACATGAAATCAGAGACATTGTAAACACTACATGCACAAA
The DNA here is from genome assembly GCA_963921515.1 of Calotriton arnoldi. Classification (NCBI taxonomy): domain Eukaryota; kingdom Metazoa; phylum Chordata; class Amphibia; order Caudata; family Salamandridae; genus Calotriton; species Calotriton arnoldi. The sequence goes on from CAWUFW010013157.1 coordinate 149,212, forward strand.
GACTGTGGAGGACCATCACTATTGTGCCACTGGGACACCCTGGCTCAAACATACCGTCCCACATGGGACTCACGGGGTATGTGACATGACATACACATACACCACCGTGAAATGTGACCATGGCACATGCACAGATATGAACAGTTGCACATCACAGTGGTCATGTACACGTAACACCCAGGATCCTGTCCCCATGAACACGTGCACAGCCTGGGGGTGGCTGCCCACAGGTGACACCCACAGGACAACATGTACACCAACATACACACAATAGGAAATGCAGCCTTACATGCCTTATGATAAAGTTTGGACAGGCTGTCGTGATGTAGGTGTGCCCCTCACTCCCTGGGAGCTATCTGTGGCTGGCATATGTCCATCTGAGACAGGCATGCTGACATATGCCAGTCACATGTACAGTGAAGCGTTGTACTGCAATGGACCGATCGGTGCCTCCGGCCGGCCCATTGCATTCAATGTGTGCGGGTACGCGTTGTACCCCTGTGCGCGTTGAACTGCAATGGACCGATCGGTGCCTCCGGCCGGCCCATCGCATTCAATGTGTGCGGGTACGCGTTGTACCCCTGTGCGCGTTGTACTGCAATGGACCGATCGGTGCCTCCGGCCGGCCCATTGCATTCAATGTGTACGGGTACGCGTTGTACCCCTGTGCGCGTTGAACTGCAATGGACCGATCGGTGCCTCCGGCCGGCCCATTGCATTCAATGTGTGCGGGTACGCGTTGTACCCCTGTGCGCGTTGAACTGCAATGGACCGATCGGTGCCTCCGGCCGGCCCATTGCATTCAATGTGTGCGGGTACGCGTTGTACCCCTGTACGCGTTGAACTGCAATGGACCGATCGGTGCCTCCGGCCGGCCCATTGCATTCAATGTGTGCGGGTACGCGTTGTACCCCTGTGCGCGTTGAACTGCAATGGACCGATCGGTGCCTCCGGCCGGCCCATTGCATTCAATGTGTGCGGGTACGCGTTGTACCCCTGTACGCGTTGAACTGCAATGGACCGATCGGTGCCTCCGGCCGGCCCATTGCATTCAATGTGTTCGGGTACGAGTTGTACCCCTGTACGCGTTGTACCGCAATGGACCGATCGGTGCGCACCAATTGACAATGGGCTTGCCTGGCAACGGACGCGTTTGCGAATTTTGAACGAGTTGGTTGCTGTAAATTCAGTTGGTCACCCACAACAATGTTGCAAAATCATGTATGTCATGAAGTTGAAGATTTGAAGGATGCTGTGGGCGTGTTTTGGTGCTGCTATTCCATGGATTGGCCAGATTCAGAAGATGCAAACGACTTGGACCTATCACTTTGGACACAAGGGACAGTATCTGCCTCTCCAGCACATATATATTACTGGCTGTTCCCCTGAGAGCTCACTTGCCTGCACTTCATGCTCCAGGACGACATCTGCCACTGCACTGCTGCTGTCTCTGCCCCTCTGGACCCTGCAATGGCACGTACTGTGGAGAGAGCCCCAGCCTTCAGCCTTGAAGAGAACCAGGCCCTGCTGGACAGCCTACTTCCACAGTACAGCAAGCTGTATGGGACACCAGGGGAGCTGGTGAGTGTTCTGTGCACTGCCTTTCTGAATGTGCATTTTGTGTGACTAGCAAGGCTGAAAGTCTGCACGCCACTGGCTAGCAGGCTCACTGAGTAGTTGTCACCCCCCATAGTGTGTAGTGACTTGCACTGGACAGGTATGGTTCAGTGACAGTGCATTTGAACATGGTTTTACTTCCCATGCAATGATACCATGTAGTGACGTCTGGCAAACTGTCCATGGTCAGCTTTGCACTGCCTGTGTACATCATGTGCCCCTGTGATTGAGACATGTATATACAACTGTGTCATGCACGGATATGTTGCATGTGTGGTAATGGCCTTTTCACTTTGTCATCCTGACAGGTTAATGCCCATCGGAAGCAGGAAATCTGGAAGGACATCGTCCGGGCCGTCCGGTCCGTGGGGGTCTACAAGCGCCGGATCCGCAACTGCCAGAAGAGGTGGCAGGACCTTCGGGGCTGGACCCGGAGGATTGCACGGGTCCAGCTGAAGCTGTCGCCTCCTCGCAGGAGGGGCGGAACACGGACCCTGACCCCCACATGCTCCAGATCCTGGCGGTGGTGTTTCCAGACCTGGATGGGCAGCTGAAGGCCAGACAGCAGCAAGGAGGGGGTGAGTCAAAGACTGCACTGTGAACTCTGTATTACATGCTTTGTGCCCTCCTCTGGCCTGGTTCAACTGCCACAGTGCAGCAGTCATGTTGTCCAGGAGCCATGTCCCTCTATTGTGCACTGCCCACTGCTCATCTGATACCCAGGTGTGGCCCTTACATTCAGGGAATTGTGTCACTTGGGACTGTGTCCTTGCAGTTTGCTTCACTAAAGGTGGGGGACAGCATCTGTTTCCCTAACTCTGTTGTGGGCATCATGGGTGGGTCCATTGTTCACACAACGCCTGGGTTTGGACATGTGATCTGCGTGTTGCTTTGATATGCGGTCCACTTGCTGAGCTGAGCCACCACATGTGCCTGGGGTATGTGGCACACGCCCATGCAGCGGGTGGGAACAATGTTTGGGCCCCAGGAGTGTGCAGATTACGTGTGTCACACATACATAGCCAGCTATCCACTGTCCAGGGCACATCCCTCATTCATGTGGAGCAGGACAGTCATGCCTACTCCAGGCCATGCAATGCACTCTGTACTCCCACTCCCGTGTATCAGCTGACACATTGTGCACAGTGATTTGACCCCTCAGGTGTCTGCCTCTGTGTCAGTGTGCTGTGGATTAGTTGCCAGGACTGCTGGGGTGTTTCTTGGTAGGGGCTCAGCATGCCCCTGGAGATGTGACCATAGGAGACGATACTTGTGTGTCACATAGGTGTTTGATCAGCTGCGCGTGCAGACTGGGGTATGCGAATGTGAAGTTCAGGCAGCTGTTCCCCATTCACAGCAAATTGTGAGGGGCTCAGGTTCAGAGGGTAGTGTCACAGGTCTCCCATATGTCCAATAGGTATGACCTGGACAGATGAGGGTTAAGATGATGTGTTGTGTGGGGGATGTACATGTGCACTTGTGCAGCTCCAGGACTTGCATTCCCCATGACCTACTATTGTGACACAGTGCATAGTGTTGTTGTCTGGCTGCCAAGTCATACATCACTGAGACAGTGATGTATGACTTAGCAGTCATGCCTCTGCCATGGCATGTGTCAACTTATTGGTGGTCCTGCAGGGGAGTGACATGTGCTACATGCACACCATTGTGGCGATGGCTATCAGGACATGGGTGCATCATGGTGTCTGTCGCTGGTATGCATCACATGCATTTCCTATTTGACTCTGGGCATCCCTTTCATCCGGAAACCTGTACTGACTCAGTGGCAAGAGCTGTGATGTGTGCATGTCCACATGCCACACCGTGTCCTCTGCACTGTCCAACTACTGTGTACTTGGTGCATGTGTCCACACTGGGGTGTTGCAATCCAACAGACACCAGACAGATGGGTGCAAGGCCATGTGGGATGTGAGTGCCATGCTTGGCATCAGACTGACAATTGGCTTCTCCTGTTCAGTTAGGGCACTTTTAGCAATGTACAACTAATGATGCCAGGGCTTGCTCTGTAATGTGCTGTGCTCACAGTGGTGTGTGCGTTTGGTGCAGGTGACTGATGTCTGTCTGTTTCCCCATTGTTTGCAGATACATCCACGGCCACGGAAGGGGACAGCTCCACGGACCAGGAGGAGCCAGAGAGCCAGACTGGGTCAGCAGCCGAGGAGTGGTCGGAGGGACCCAGTGGCACGGAGGGCGAGGGGAGCCACACCGAGGAGTCCTCAGCACCATCCACCTCAGCTGAGGACCAGAGCAACTCGGAGGATGACTCCCTTGTGGAGGCGGGTGTCAGCAGCCACCACACCCCAGCTAGTGTTGCTGTCCCCGCCACCACCAGCACCACCACCGCCCTCCCATCGGCTCCCATTCCCCAGGTCCGTGGAGGCTCCCATGTTCGGGAGCGTGTCTCCTTTGGGCCAGGCACCGCACCCCCTGCCCCTGTGTCCCCTGCTGCCCTGAGTGAGGAGTCTGTGTACCTCCTTCGCCAGCTCCATGTAGGGCAGACAGCCATGCTGAGTGTCCTCCATGTGCACACCGCACTGTTGACTCAGCTGGTGTCGTTCATGGAGGGCATCTCATCGGGCATGTCTGACCTACAGAGGGGCAACAGGTCCATGGACTCCTCCCTGACGGCAGCAGTGTCCCTCCTCAGACAGTCCCTCACCCCTCCTGCCTCTGCTCCATCCACACTCCCCAGCACCTTACCCGTCCCAAGCACACACACACCGGCACAGGCACACACCAGCACACACACGTCCAGCACACAGACACACACGCCACAAACTAAACGCACACGCACGCACAGTCAGGGGACTGAAACCAGACTCACAGGGGATGGGGCCCTGGTACACACACACGCATCCATGGGCACTGCGCAGTCCTCAGTTGCCTCTCCCTCCAAAGCACCCTCCCTTGCCTCACCTGCAACCCCAAAGACCCAGCGCCTCTTCCTCAGTGACCTCGGCCTCTTCCCCTCCGATCCAGCTGCCCCAGCATCCAGGGGGAAGAGGAAGCCCCCACACGGAGCAGAGTGCCCCTCGCCCCCGGACACCCTCCCCCAGGTGCAGACAGACTGAGGCCCCCACCCGCAAGTCCCCCCGGAGTGCTAAGAGCAAGACCCCGCCGCCGCCCTGCAGCTCAAGCACCAGGTCTCCTTCCTCCATCCCTCAGGCCCCCACTCCACAGGTGCCCCCACCACACCCTGCCCCAGGTTCCCCCACCCACAGATATACCATCCCCAAGAGGCTCCGGCCTTCTCCCCCTGCCACTTGCTCTCCCGGAACCACACCCCCGCTGCGCTTGTCTGTGCCACTGATGTGGTGAGGGTGTCCTCCCCCTCTGTCCAGCCCACCTTGCCTGTTCCCCATTCTCCTCCCCTGGTGGTAGGCACTGCAGTGGAGTCCACTACCACCCTGTCTGACTTGGGCACTGCAGTGGCGGACCTGTCCACTCCATCTGCAGGGTCCACTGCAGTCGTGCCGGCACCCACAACATCTGAGCCATGCCCCCCAGTTGTGCCGGCACACACCATGTCAGACACCTCCACTGCAGTTGTCAGTGGCTCTCCAGCACCCACCACCCCTTCCCTGCTTCCTCCTGGTGAGCCCTGATCCTGTCCCTGCGGTGCCTGGCCTACCCCCCGGTTGCCCCTCCTAGTGGATTGTCCCTGGTTTTGTGCAGGCATGTGTAGGGTGGCATCTGCCACTGTCACCCACTTGTGACTTTGTTGATGGACTGGCCATTGGCCTTTGTTTATGTTCTACCGGACTTCTACTTTTAATGCCACATATGCTGAATAAAGCAACTTTCTGTTCTCTAGTGCTTTTGCTTCTGATGTACATGATGTTGATGATGCTAACCATGCCCTTGCTGCAGTGATGGTGATATTTGGTCTCATGATAATGAAGTGTTACTGTGCAGGAACCCATGTGGTCCAGGGGAATGTGTCCTATCCTGTGGTGTATCCATGTCATCCATAGCAGCATCTGAGGGTGTCATGTGTTCAGTATTTGGCAATGGGATTTCCTACTTAGATTGGCAATTTCACATCTGTGGCTTCCACCCCTGCACATCTGTTGTGCCTGCCATTGTTCAATTCGTCTACTTCCCTGACCGTGTGGCCATCTCCAGTGGACATGCAGGTTTGGGCTTCAATGGGGAAGGACTCATCTGTGTTGTCAGTGCAACATTGCTATACAAGTGTGTTGGATCTGTGCTGATGATTCCATTGGCACTTCCATGACCAGGCTGATGTGACGGGAGCCCTCATTTGGTGCTAATTGTTGATTGTGTGACCAAGTGCTCAGCTGACATGGTGGGGCCCTACTGAGGCAACATATGGCACAGCTTTCCTCACACAGGAGTGGAGTCCCCTCATGGCAGTGTGTACTCCTGTGACATTGCCTGCGCCCAAGGTGTGTGTTGTATGTGCATGTCTGTGTGTTCACTTCCGTTTAGCTGTGCATGCTGTGATCCCTAGTGTTGTACCTGTTTGTGATGCTAGCTGAGTTGAGCTATGTTCCCCCAAAGTCTTCTCCCTGGGTTCTCTGTGATGTGGGTGCATGGCACATTACTGGTCATCAGGGTGTCACCCATAGGTGTGCTTGCTGTCAGGGCTGAGTTTGTGTGCAGACGCAGATGGGTCACAGTCAGGTTTCCCCTTGGCACTTGTTGTTTGCCCCTGTCATGTGATTTCCAGTTTGTGTTATCTTTCAGTGATTGTGACACGTTGTGTGTGTGACTGCTGGCACTCCTCAGGGTCCGGGCTGCAATGTTGGTTGTTGTCTATGTGTGTTCTTTGTGGGTGACCTTGGCTTCTTCATTGGTGTGTGACTGTGGCTGTGATCCCATTGGTTGGTGTGGTAATGCCGTCATGTCCATGTACGGCGTAGTGTGCAGTGTGTCAGACATTCAGGAGTCTTGTTGAGTGTCCATGTGTGATGTGTTTCTGCACCTTGGTTCCCACCCACCACCCTGGAATAGTCATGGGTGCATGTGCAATGTCACCAGTGCATGTGTGCTTCACTGCTGCACATTGTTGGAGGTCGAGGGGTGTGGTGTTGAGTGTGTGCAGATGAGAGTTGTTGCCCGGCTAGGACCCTGCCTCCATGTTGGCCTTGGCTTACTGGCCATGCTGTTTGATTTGTGCTTGTGTAGGTGTGATGGTAGTTAGTTGCTCAGTACACATGACTGTGGTTCACAGTGTGAACAACATTTAGCTTTGTCATCACAGTGGGATTGTAATGCAGCCCAGATTCACCACATTGGGGGGGCCCTGGGGGTGGTGCTGTGGTGTGTCTGTGTCTTGCTGTGTCAGTTGCTGTCCCTACGTGCCTGTGTGACATGTGTGATTTGTGCTCCCTCTCATCTCACAATGCCTGCTTGCCCACATAGGGAATTTGGATCCATGAGTTACCTTTGTGTGGCACTGTATGCACATCTGTATGATTGGTATTCAGGTCTCCTCATGTGTTGTGTGGTTGCCTGGGGACACTGGCACCCCCACCCTCACCTGTTGTGTATGATGTGCAGGGTGGGTCTGCCTGTTTGTGTTTGTGCATCTGCACCACTGCATTGGCATATCTTGGGTGTGCCATTGGCTGTATGTAGTTTGGTGGGTTTCCCCTGCTGTCCCTGGGACTCCTAGGTCATCGGTCAGCACAATGATCATGGTTTGTGTGTCCCATTGCTGCCATGGTATGGTATCTGTTCACCTCACATCTGCATTCTCCACAGGGTATCTGCATGTGTGTGCCCATTGGTGCAAATATGTGGGTCTGCATTCTGATGGTCACTTCTGTCATTGTGTCATTGATGATTGTTGACGGTGTAGGCCCCCATGGGTGTTGTTTGTCTGCACATGGCCAAAGTTATGTCTTATTTGCACTGCAGGATTTGGCTCCCCCAATTTATGTTGCAATGGGACACCTACACTACTTTGCCACTGATGTGTTTGTTGTTCTGTGACCAGGAATCATCCATGCAGTTTGGCAGTTGCACCTCTTTCTTTGTCAACACTTACCTTTTGGTCACTGTGATGATGGGGGTTTGGACCCCATTGCCACAATGTTCGAAATGTGCTTCAGCTATGGACCCCACACTTACATTTTGGTCACTGTGATGATGGGAGTTTGGACCCCATTGCCACAATGTTCAAAATGTGCTTCAGCTATGGACCCCACACTTACATTTTGGTCACTGTGATGATGGGGGTTTGGACCCCATTGCCACAATGTTCAAAATGTGCTTCAGCTATGGACCCCACACTTACCTTTTGGTCACTGTGATGATGGGGGTTTGGACCCCATTGCCACAATGTTCAAAATGTGCTGCAGCTATGGACCCCACGCTTACCTTTTGGTCACTGTGATGATGGGGGTTTGGACCCCATTGCCACATTGTTCAAAGTGTGCTTCAGCTATGGACCCCACACTTACATTTTGGTCACTGTGATGATGGGGGTTTGGACCCCATTGCCACATTGTTCAAAGTGTGCTTCAGCTATGGACCCCACACTTACATTTTGGTCACTGTGATGATGGGGGTTTGGACCCCATTGCCACAATGGTCATGGCCTGCTTGCATTGTGGGTGCCACACACATATATGTGTGGCACATGTGCTAGGGGGTCACATTGTATGTTCAAAGTCATGTTCGGTGTTGTAGGCATTTGACACAGTCTACACACGCTTGTCATGGTGTTGGGGGATGTCTTCTTCTTGCATTCCCTAGGTTGTGGTGTGCTGGTTGTGTCATGCATTGTCCATCCTATGAGTGGGGGTGGTAGTAGTGGTAGGCATCCTGCCCCCTGGGTGAGGGTGGTAGTAGTGGTAGGCATCCTGCCCCTCTGGGTGAGGGTGGTAGTAGTGGTAGGCATCCAGCCCCCCTGGGTGAGGGTGGTAGTAGTGGTAGGCATCCTGCCCCCTGGGTGAGGGTGGTAGTAGTGGTAGGCATCCTGCCCCCCTGGGTGAGGGTGGTAGTGGTGGTAGGCATCCTGCCCCCCCTGGCTAAGGGTGGTAGTAGTGGTAGGCATCCAGCCCCCCCTGGGTGAGGGTGGTAGTAGTGGTAGGCATCCAGCCCCCTGGGTAAGGGTGGTAGTAGTGGTAGGCATCCAGCCCCCCTGGCTAAGGGTGGTAGTAGTGGTAGGCATCCTGCCCCCTGGCTGAGGGTGGTAGTAGTGGTAGGCATCCAGCCCCCTGGCTAAGGGTGGTAGTAGTGGTAGGCATCCAGCCCCCCTGGGTGAGGGTGGTAGTAGTGGTAGGCATCCTGCCCCCCCTGGGTGAGGGTGGTGGTGCGCATTCAGGCCCCTGTGTGCATATGTGGCATTGGTGATGGGCATCCCGCCCCTATGGTGCTGCTGTTGCTGGTGTAAGTATATTCTGCATCCCTCTGTGTGTGTGTGATGTGTCGTGTACGTGTTGTATGTGTTTTGTGGTTGGTGTCTGGCTTACCTTCTGCGCCGTACGCGTCCTTGCCTGTTCCGGTAGTAAATGTAGAATATTGGTATGATCGGGACGAAGGGATTCATGGTTGGTTCGTGTCGTTCGTCCTTCTCGTTGCTTCGCGTCGTCCTCGTCGCTTCGCCTCGTCCTCGTCGCTTCGCATCGTCCTCGTCGCTGCCGTGTTCGTCTCGGAGCCGTGGATCGTGTTGTGGCGCGAATCGGAGCTTATGTGCGCCTCTCTCGGATGCTTTGACGTGCCGTGCGTAGCGACGGGTTCGGCGTACGGAAAGCGCATCGTACTCGTTCGGCCGGACGGAGCTGCATTTTTCATTCCGTGCGACTCGATTCGACGTTTCCGGATTCGCCTCGGTCGGGGAACAGGACCTGGTTTGGGTGAGTACGGCTCGGCCGGATTCTTTGCTGTTGTGCGCATCGTACTTACTCGTTCGGTGTGCTGTACGGATCGGTCGGGAAACAGGCTTTCGCATGGCTTTTTTCCCGACCGAATGGTGTTGGGTACGCCTCCGACCGAGATCGGAATCGGCCCCTATGTCTTTGCAATATATACAGACATAGTGCACATTAGGAGAAATTACTATCTGGAATACAGGTTTGTAGTAAAAATATTGCCAGAAAATTGAAGACTGAAAAAGTTGTCTGTTGAAAAAATAGAATGAAAAAGTTATGGCTACAAAGAAAATCCAAGAATATCATGCCTTATAAGGCAAAGGTAAATGTTGGAGTAGCATCATTTTGGCTTCATCCTTTTACGCTTGTCTAGGCCACATATATACATTTACGTTTGGCCTTATGTATTCATGCAATGCAATGATACCAATGAGATGCGGTGCACTGAAAGTATAGAATGTGCATTCACTGTGTGTTCTAGATATATGTGTGTGCATATTAACGTTGTTCCTTTTCAGAAACATCTGGATTGCTGATATTAATCTTCTATAGGTTCAGATTGCAAAGTGGTGCACTAAAATGCATTTAATGCAGTCTATTTGCCAGGGATTAGCGGGAATGAATCATAGTTATGTTAAATGGTTTCTTTATAAATTGTGACCAGTTGTCATTTCCATTAATAAGACATGTATCAGTTTATTGTGCAGCATATAAGAGTACAGTATAAAGTAGTTTCATTCTTTTATTAAGATATTTCATTTATTGGATTATATGTAGGTTGCAGAATTAATATGCATTTAAAGAGAAATGCTAAATTAGCATGATTGTGAGACTTAAGCTTACAGTTGGGACATTTAACACTAACACAAAAGTTGTTTTTCTGCATGTTTTCTCCTCTGCAGATGCAGGCCAAAGGCATTCGTTGGTTAGTAAACAGCATATTGTATTTTTGAGATAGTGAGGCGAGGAAGAGGCTGGCAAGGTTATAAAATTTTAATAAAGATCAAAGGGAGTGTTACCAGTTGGTACTATCAGATGGGAGGAATCCAAGGACGCTTTGGAAGCAGAGAATATAAGAGTAGTGTTGTAGGTGGCAAGTTCTTTCTTGGGAACTGGAAAAGTACAGTTATGTGTATAAGGTCATATTTCTAGAATGTTCTTTGTGCATTTTAATTAGTGACTCCACCTTGGGGTTAGTCAGATTCCGTTTAGACTTGGAGAGGTTCAGACCTCTTTTGACATCTCTGATTGTGTGGCTTCATGCTGTACATGATTCCTTACATGAAGAATTCTATAAAGGTTCTGATGCTGACACCTTTCTTGCTTCCTTGATTCAATAGAATTTTTTCCTATCTTTAGTTTAGCATAGGGCTTAGTAGATGTTGCAAAACCTCTCAATGTATGGGGAGAAGGATCAAAACCATTTGTCTAGTCATCAAACTCTTTTTCCTATTCTTTGTATTGCTGCAACGGAAATCCTTATATGTTCTTTGCTATTGAGGACCAATATTACACAACGCTTTGGTCTTCCTTTGATGATTTTGTACTTCCACAGCATGTTCTTGAGACTGATATATAGCAGTCTGGCTTAGAGATTGTAATAAACCCTTTTAGCTTCAAGTTATTGACACAAACCTTTATCGTGTGATCTTTTTGTTTTTTAAACAATCTTTATTCATTTTCCAATTACAATCCACCCAACCCCCCCCCACCGCCCTCCCCACTTCAGACAGGTAATATTTAAAATACATAACTATATCACATACCAGAAAAACAAATTGATCATATTCACTAAATTCTTACGAAAAGTACCATAAATTTACCCGTCACCGACTGGATAAAGTGGCTAGTGCAGTATCTTTCTTTAAAACCAAGACAAACATTCAAACTATCATTCTTGAAGGCCCACAATTTAACACACAGCATTGAATTTACATATTCTTCTTGCATTATTCCCCTTTTTGAACTTGAATCCAACTATATATGGGGGTCCAAATTTTCATCCCTCTTCTCCGCATATTTCTTCCGTTTCGTTTATAGATAGCCTTCTCTAAGTTAAATATTGCTAACAGCCTGGCTAGACATTGGTGAAATATAGGTGCGTTTGGGTCCAGCCAAGCGGAAGCAATACACATTCTTAAAACTGCCATAGCGATAAAAATTAGTTCATGTCCCGTTCTGGCGAGATTAGTTTCGGACACCCCTAGCACCATTACATCATCAGTCAATATTATTTCAGTTCCAAGCACTTCTGTTAAGAAATTTCCTACATCTTTTTTAATTTTTTTTAACCCATTGCATGATGCCAAGATATGTATACTATCTGCGTTGAACAATGTACATCGAGGGCTAAAGGTTCCCTTTCCACTCCCCCACGTGGCGATTTTATCTGGGGTGTAATACAAAAAAAAACAAGTTTTAAAAAATTGTGCCTGTAATCTGGTGGACATTAAAATAGATTGTGACATCTCATATGCATACATAAATGTCTCATTCGATATCTCTACTTTCATCTGCCATTTCAGTACATATTTGTCCAGGTCATCTGGTAGTGCTGCATCTATAAGAGTGTAAAGCTCGCCAATAGAACTTACTTTATCTTGAAGTACTCTTTCAATAATTCCTATTTTCTCAAACTTGACCCGACCACCTCATTGCCGTAACAAAAAATCTCAAATCTGGAGAAACTTAAAAAAACGTTATCGTGTGATCTTAATGATCAAAGCGTACCTGGAGATTTAAATTGTTGTTAACCCCTTTTTTTCTCAGGCTACTATCAAGGTCTATTGACCAGAGTAAAATTGGAGGAAAGGGCCCAGAGTGTTCTCAGTGTACTGGGGCAGGTTCTAGGAGAGGCATCCTACTCTTAAAGAACAGAGGAGCATTTGCAGTGAGGTGGAGGGTGGGGGACGAGTAAAGGGTTTTTAGGATTCAGGAAAGGTAGTGTTAATAGGTAGTAAGGGATTGTAGGGTTCTAGGTTTTGTTAAGACATGAGGTAGTTAGGGGCTTTTAATGCTTCAGGTAAGGGTACCTTAAAGGGCCATTAAGATATTTTTCAGTTTAGGGTAAGGTAGCGCTCAGAGGTAGAAGGGGAGTTTTAGGGTTCAGGGAAGGCTAGTGTTAGGGAGAAGTAAGAGGTTTTTAGGATTCAGGGAAAGGTAGCATCAAAGGGTGGTTTAGGGTTTTTACTGTTCAGGACAGTGCAGCATAAAATGGTAGTAAGAAGTTTCTAGGTTTCAGTGAAAGTAGCATTTAGGATAGTAATATGTTTTTAGGGTTCAGGGAAGAGTGGTGTTAAGTGTCGGTAAGGGGTTTTTAGGGTTCTGGGAAGGATAGTGTTATGGGTTAGTAAGGGGTTTTTGAGGTTCAGGGAATGGTACCATTAAGGGGTATTGAGGGGTTTTTAGGGACAGGGAAGGGTGTGTCTTGTGGTTTGTGGCCTCCTGGCCTGCCTGGATACGTTGGCACAGGCCTGGCTGCCATGATGACTTTTGCGCACGTTACTCTTAGCCGTTGTTCTGTCGCCCTCTGCTCCGGCCAAGTTATTTTACAACTGTCTGCATTTTCTGTTTCTCACCTTTTCTCCTGTTCCCTTTGGGCTCAGTCTGAACAACAGTTACAAGGTCGAACAACACGTCCCTGGTTCTTACTGATTTGGCCTGTCCCTCGCACCTAGACATAACACCATGTACAGCTGCCATGGAGAAATGAGTGTGCTTTTAATATTGCGGTTCGCCCGCCCTAGACACACTTGGAGAAAACCTTTCCAGGGAGAAGAGCTGTGATTGTCTGCTGATGTAGTTTTGCATCTAGAGACTGAGGTATGGGGGTTCGCTAGTCAAAGCCCAGAGGTCTTCTATTTTTATAATAAACTAGCTTCCAGCACGGGGAGGGTGGTAATGTTAGATAGACATATATCCACTGCTTTATGAGATGCTTTCCCCGTTTGTATTCTATGGAGTTGTAACCATGCTGATTATATTATTCATATGTATTATGATAATAGTACTGACACGTGTACTGTATCTTAGAGCACGTAAGTTGAAATAAACATTCTAACCTATACAGTGTCTCTTCTTACGCACATTGTGGACAGGTACGAGTGTGACGAAAGAGTGTTCTTGCCTCTGCGAGTCCTGAGAGAGATACCGTGTTCTGGGTTGTCTAATCATTGGCACATTGGTGCTAATGGGACGCTAAGGCTAGTTGGGTTGGGGTTTTGGGTGCTAAGGCATATGGTTGGCTCACCGCTATATTCCGAGGTCCTATTATCCTGTGCATAGCTCTGTATGTGCAGAAACCTTATGACATGGCGCGACCAACGAGTGGGGCAGCTTATCTGCGGGACGCTTGAGTAGTACTTGTGTTTGTCCACAAAACCCTCACATACGCTTCCGGAGGCGTGTGTGACGGTGATACCTCCTATATTGAAGTTTTTGTAGGTTCTTTCAAGCTTGAAGTTGTTAAAAAAGGTTTCTTACCTAAAACCCTATTTGTGCTGCCTCATTTTAGATTGTCGACGGATTCTAGCCATAAATGGCTGTTCAAATTGCGGCGCATAGCCGCGGAGCACTCCGAACACACTTACGGGTGTATGGAGTGCCAGATACTGTAGTTGCCTTGATCTTTGTGGTACAAGCCGATCCGGCTTACCACTTCGAAGTGTTCTACTCATGGATCACTTTTCCTGCAGTGGATGGAACTGATGATTTGTTCCATGAATATACAGCCACTGCAGTTCCTAATCACTATATACCTTATTCTTGTCTTGAGGTACCGCTCACGGCGTGGCAACACCGTGTTTGGTTTGATGGCGCCCTCCCCCAACCGACTACCACGGTTCGTTTAGGCCCCTTGTCTATTGATGGGGCCACTTGGCCTGTTTTGGCCGGGTACACCCCACATCCGCGATATATGCAATTACCAGTCGCGGAACTGCGTAACATGTATTCGGCTTTGGTGCGAGTGCATCGAGCCCTAGTGCAATATGTTACAGGCAACATCCAGGGAGCCCATCCTGGAGTTGCATGCCATCCAACTGGTGCAGCCGGAGTTACCATAAGTCCTGTAATGGTGAACTCAGTGATGGGCAAACGTCCACAAAATAAGGACGACTTTCCTTACTGGCTTGCAGAAAAATTTGACCAGTTGGAGGCAGTTTTTCCACACACAACCCCAGTGGATAAACACCGAATTTTAACGATTAGTTTGCCAAAAGACTTAATTCCCGAGTTGACAGCATGTGACAACTGGGGTAAGGTATTTGCAGCAGTATACTCTAAATGTTTTGGTACTCCTTCCATGATGGTTCTCCCCTCTGTAATTAAAAAAGTACAAGATGAACATGGCCCTGAAGCGGCTGTGGAATTAGGGATGAGACTGGTGGTAGTGTTTGAAGTAGTAGCTGAGCTGATCCTTGCGAATGTCAAGGGCGATGCAGTGAACTTTCAAGTAGCTAACGCTTTGGCACTGGTCCCAGAATTGGACAGGCCTCGCGAATTACCTAAAATTATTACCCAGGCTTACAAAACTATTGGTAGAAATAGCCTGGGTAACATGCCTTTTGCAAAACAGCAAACACAATCGCAACCACAACAACAACAAACCAAATCTCAATCTGAGAAAGATGAGAAACCAGTCTTCACTAAAAAGAGTTGGAGGCTGAAAAAACAGGGTAAGCAACAAAAGAAGCCGGGGTCGAGAGGCGCATCCCCGGTTTCAGTTTCTTCTGAGCGCACTTATGATTTACGCGATAGAGCGAGAATTAAATCACCAGATAGGTTTCAGATCCCTGATGCGCGTTCTCCTCGTTCTTCACAGGCACAGACTTCGTCACAGGCCGGTGGAGGAGATCGCCAGGATAGAGGAAGGGACCGGGAGGTTCCCCAGGGACGAGACCAACCTCGACAACAAGTCAGAGGAAAAGCAGAAGACTTTCAATGTTTTCGACCTCAATTTCAGAAGAAGAAAGTTGCCGCTGTAACAGCGAAATATGCCACGGACGGTGAGAACGAGGCTCCTGAATTGGACGTGGGCAGTAACCCTCCTAGACAGCGCCGCAGAAGTTACCATAGTGCGGGAGGCGCTACGTCCTCATATGGAGGCGACAGCAACTGAAACATTCATTACTGTTGAAACAGCAGACACCAGAGTGGCACCCCCTGACAGACTATTTAATATTGTCATCCAAATTGAAGGTGATATACAGCGTGTAATTAAAGGGATTTTTGGGAAAATCTAACCTCTTCATATGACATTTTGTTAGCAGAGGCTGATTGGCCACCCCCATTTGTTCTTGCTGCGCGTAAAGGGGAGGAGGTAATCCTTCCGAGCTATTCTCGACATGTCCCAAAGGACAAAGCGGAGGCTCTAGCAGCTGAATGGGCAGTGTCCCTGGCTCCTGCGTTATACCGCAACCACGTGGGATGGGATGAGGAATCTCCCCCCCATGAAATACCTTTGAGGTCACTACCGCAGCCACAACCCCAATATCCCATAAAACGTGAGGCCAAAGGCCCCGTATCCGAAATTCTGACTCAGTTGGAATATCAGGGAATAATCGATACCTGCGTATCACCTATGAACAATCCCCTTTTCGCGGTTTCTAAACCCGATGGATCGTACCGCTTAGTTTTGGATTACCGGCATTTGAACTCTCAATGTCGGACCTTTGCGGTGCAAAACACCCATAGTTCTGTGCTTGTAGACAGTCTTATTCGTAAAAAATATAAAACGACCCTTGACCTTTCAAATGGATTCTACACGCACAACTTGGCCCCGGAGAGTGGCCAATGGTGTGCTTTTACTTCCGGTGGAAAAATGTTCAAATTCAGGCGTCTTCCTATGGGCTACAAATAGTCCAGGCGTATTTGCAGCTCGTGTTGTCTCTTTGTTAGACGGCATAGACCCAGACGCATGTTCGTACGTAGATGACATTTATCTGACAGATGACGAATTGTTTCCGCATCTGACCCGAGTAGACCGCATTATTCTTGAATTCGCGGTTCAAGGTTACAAGATTAACTTTGCTAAATCTCACATTGCTGAATTTACCGTTTTGTTCTTGGGCTATGAGCTCAACAATGAAGGTAAGGGCTTAACCCCCCATTTCCTAGAGAAATGTGCACTTCTGTGCCCTCCTACTAATCTGAAGAAGCTTCAGTCCTTGCTGGGTTTTCTGAACTTCGGGCGTACTTATATTCCCGAATACGCCCAGCGTATCAAGCCACTATAATGCCTTGATACAACCTACTTATTCGAAGTCTTGTTGGCTTCCGGAGCATACCTCCATTCTGCAGTCTTTGCAGACAGACCTTCTTGAGTCTAAATACCTTTTGACGCGTGACAACCACACAAACCTGGTGATTAGAATAATTCCAGGGGCAGTGGGTTTCACGTACTTAACCTTTAACGAAGGTGACACAGTACCCATCGCATACAAGTCACATCTGTACACTTCTGCAGAACTGCGCTTTTCATCTGTGGAGAAAGTTCTAACCGCAGTGCAAATGGCGATTCTAAAGGAACGCGCACTGGCACAGGGAAAACGCATTCTGGTGGTAACACCCTATCCTGCACTGGAAGCAGTGACAAAGGCAAGTGTACCGAACTCTAAAGCTTTGCACCCCCGTTGGATACAATGGGAAACATCTTTGACGTCTCCGGATGTCACTTTCATTTTCGATTCTTCCCTTCAGACTCAGGAGTTTTTACAGTATGAATTCGTTCATCCTCCTCCTTTGTCTTTACTGCCACTTGAGGATTACGATTGTGTGATCTACACTGATGGTTCGGCACAACCAGCCACAGGGTCCAAGCATACTTATTCAGCCGCATGTGCTATTGTTGCAGGTACGTTTGTGAACGGAAAATTCAAATCCACCGTGGTGCATACACAGGCACTCGGGGACAGTACAGCACAATTGGCCGAGTTGCGAGCATTGGTGCTTGCGCTTGAGTTCGTCAATCCTGATGTGACCACTTTAATAGTGTGCGATTCTTACTACTGTGTTCAATCATACAATGACAATCTGTTCTTTTGGTCGCAAAACGACTATAGAGACGCTAAAGGCAACACAATCAAGCATAAAACGCTTTGGGTTCGAGTGGCAGAATTACAGCAACGTCTGCCGCTCACACAGGTGGTTCACACCCTAGGCCATCAGCGGGTGGGCGCACGCGCTGTTGGTAACGGTTTGGCAGATGAAGCTGCCAAATCAGCAGTAGTCACGTGTTCAGTAGCAGCAGTTACTAGATCCATGTCTAAAATAGACACTGATATCTTGGCAGCTATTGCTGCAACGAAGGAAGGAACGAACTACCCTAGGGGTTTCCCTTCCAAATATTCTTACCAGTTAGGTCCCGATCAGGCTCCTTATGTAACAATACCTGACGTTGGTGATCGGCTGATCCCCAACGTGGACCGCAGGCTTTCCTTGATAACGGCAGTGCACGAAGGCATGGCTTCGGCACATGCAGGTGTGTCTGTGACAGTTTCCATTTTGCAGTAGCGTTACTGGTGGCGTGGTTTATATAAAGACACCCGTACTTATGTGCTTTCCTGTGACGTTTGTCAACAGATCAAGCCTTCCACGGTTACACGACCACCACAGACCTCGCTAGGCATTTCCAACAGACCCTTTGGGTGTGTTTACCTGGATCACTGCGGTCCATTTTCTTCAGACACTGCCTATAAATATATCTTAGTGGCAGTGGACTCGTGCACACGGTTCATCTGGGTCTGGCCACAACGGAGTGCTGACGCTCGAAATGTAATCAGGGATTTGCGTGTCTTTGTGGGAATTTTTGCATGCGGCACCTTTCATTCGGACCAAGGTCCGGCGTTTGCCTCTAAGGCTTACAAGGACGCAATGGGTTCGTTGGGGGTGCGGGTGAAATTTTCGTCTCCGTATAGGCCTGAGGGCAACTCTATCGTTGAACGAATGAACCGCGACTTAAAGCAATCCTTGACAGCTAGAGTTATAGGTACTGGCAGGAACTGGCTGGCCCACTTGTATACTGTTCAGTGTGCACTTAATAATCTCCCTAGAAGACCTCTGGGTGGGCGGACCCCTTACGAAATGCTCTTTGGCATACGAATGTTTGTGCCTGACCTTGATGGTCTAGACATGGCGGCGCAATCCGCCAAGTTTGATGTAGATAACCATTCTACTATGTTACAGGACTTACAAGAAGCCCGAGACAAACTTGCAATTGCACATTTGCCTTCAGCCACAGACCCTGCTCAGCAGATTCCGGTTGCCGGCTGGCTTCCGAAGATTGGCGACCTGGTCCGAGAGAAGGTGGAGAACAAAAAAGAATTCGGCCCCTCTTTTCGTGCACCAGTTCTAGTTCTGGGCTTGAAGGGAACACGTACAGTCATCTTACCACCGCTTCCCGGTCGCAAGGAAAACAGATACATCTCAGTGGAAAATGTCAAGCTACAACATCTGGCCGATCCTGAATAGTGTCACACCAGCGGTCTCTTGTCCTGCCATTTATCGGACATGTGTTCGAGGCACACCTGCACGAATGGTCGCTGATGTTACCATGGAGATGGTTGATTTGCCTGAAAATATATTTGAACCCCCTGTCTCCCCCTGCATCGACGAGGACGAATATACTTATCCCGCCACAGAGTCGGTGGCACACCAACCAACAACGCCACTGAGCCCGACACGTTATTCCTTTGACTCGGATTCCAATTCATCAACGGTTCCGTCCAAGTGTAGTCTTTTTGTATCCTGGTTTAGAGACAATTTTTTGATTCCACCTTGGACGTATATCTGGATGGTGCTTTTCTTGATTTTTTTGTTCATGTCCATTGGCTTTGTCACAGTGTTTTTTCTACTCATCAATGGTCACTATTTACCTGAACGCTCTGCTGTGAACAGTGTTGCTGGAACTTTGGCTCCACATTCCTCTTCACACATCATGAAGCGTGACCACACATTTGTGAACATTTCAGCGTTTCCAGTTGCTGATGGCATCGTATGGGATGCGGTAAACTTTCAAATCCATGGCCCGACAGAAATTATTAATGTACCAAATGTCCTTCGAGTTTCGATGGGTGATGTAGTAAAAAGTAATATTCATTCTGACGATTGGGATGTGCATGCCGTTGAAGCATTGTTTGCTGATTTAAAATATTATGCTTCCTTTAATGCTGAGGATTTGTATATGAACTCTGCGAATTATGCTGATTTGTATTGTTACCAGCATTGGGGCAACCATTATCTCCACAAACCGAGTGCACTACGCAGCCCTGTTACTTACACCCAATGGGAACATTGCCCAAACCCCTTACCAGGTAGCTCCCAGACTCTTCGAAATAAATTCACCTATTTCACTGATTTTAATAGATCGAACCCTGGGTCCTATTATTTTAAAATGGGCGACCCATTGACTCATAAAATAATGTTGACCCACACCAAATTACTTTATTCGGGTTCCTTTTTGAGCGCCTTGGCGGTGGGTGGTTATGAGTACTGGAAAGACACAGTTGACTTAAAATCAATATGGGGTTCAAAGCCATGGCAGGTGCAGGGCACCGAGGCTTTGCACCGCGCATGCCTTATCCCAGCCCAAATTGTGTTTCTGAATGCTTCCATTTATCAAACTACGTGTTGGGGGTTAGCTACCACTAAACAATTAAATGCACCTGGCTTCCCATCCTTGTCGAGCTCTCCCAATGATAGCTTGCGTTTTAATATGTCCCTTGCGACTTTACAGGCTCTGTTTTAAGACAACTCCTTTAACGTTTCTGCAATGGTACAGTCACCCTGGTTGTCGTGGCCCATATCATCCAATGCATGCCAACTGCGTTTTCATGGCACAGTTCCTGGCTATAGACAGGACAAGCCTGATCCAAGGTTTGTTGAGTCTCGTACTGTCACAACGTATTCAGTTGGTAAATTATGTAAACAATGGTTACAACATTCGTCCTTAGACTCTGTTAAAAAACATTTGTCCCTCCTATCAGGCACTATTGATCTGTCCGACTTTATCTTGGGACCCCGTGGTCCCCGACCGAAGAGATTCATTTATGAAGCGTATAATGAACTCTGGAAGTTGTCACAAATGGAAGCTGCTTCCCGTCTTCGGGAAATAGACCAAGCAAATCTGGAAAAGGTGCTTGCTGTTGTTGACAATAGTATAAATACCCTGTCTTCCCGCATTTACACATTAGAGAATATTGTGTCCTCTGTTGTTGATATTGTACAAGATGATGTTTCTATTTTGTATCATGGTCAGAATCAATTGCGTTCAGTAATGCAATTTGCATGGACTTTGCAAACCCTTAAGTTAGGTAAAGTTCCTTGGAATTTCTTGAACACCACTGCCCTTTTTCTGCCTTTTAATTTGACTGAAAAACAGCAGTTCATGTCCATGAAAGATGCATCTTACAATTTGTTGCATATCGAGAAAGTGGATCCTTTACCATTCTCTGTAGCGGAACTAGATTCTGCGGTGTGGCTAGTTCATGGGGTTATCGCTTTACCTTTTTCCCTGTTTGAATTTACCTCGTGCATGAAACATTATCCTGTAGGCCGTTTCCAGTCTTTGGGTAGTGCTTTCCTGCATGAACTCTGGTCCTTGCCTTTCATGTATAAATGCCTTAGAGACGGCAAGGAAGTGTTTCTCATGGGAGAGTCTTGTGATTCAACTGTGGGTCATTCGCTTATTTGTAAACATATTAAATTGCACGGGGCTTGTAGCGTTTCAGTTCCGAATCTTGCATGTGTGCTAAAGGGTATTCCTGCTCCTGCTATTTCTCCTACTTTTACTTTGCTTACTAACGGTAGCTATTTGCTTTTAAATAACAAAAACTGTTGTGGCCTACAGGCCGGCATTCCGTATATTGTTACGGTTTCGCACAGAGTTGTCTGCTGCAAGAATGTGCTTTTTCCTCCCCCTCACGACATCGTTGATAACTCTATTTGGCCTTCCATTCCTACCATGGAGGCAGATTTCAATAAGTTGAGCAGAATAAAGGCCCTATTATTGAACGAGGAGGTTACGCTCACGTCCGCCCGGGAGACATTCGTTCTCCAGGTGGCGAGTACCCACAGTGAAATACAGGCCCTTTTGAACACCAACCTCCCCCAACATTTCGGGGAGTTAATTCATCGTATTTTTAACGCATCAAACACTGAGGGTCTAGTGCATTTTTTTAAGATTGTGGGGTCCGGCTTGGTGTCCACATTCCAAACTATTTTCGGTGTGATACCGGCGTTCATTCAGTCTATTTTTTCTAGCGTCTTTGGTGGTTTCCCTTTAATCCTCGCCTTGGCGGCTGGTGTCTTACTGTTGGTCTGTTTTCTGCGCAATGGCTGCTCTCCACTGGGCCCTTCTCGATCCCGAACGCCTCCAGCTGCTCCGTGAGCGACTTCTGGTTGGCTTCGATGTTCTGCCCTTGGCGACCATCAGTGTGTCCTACACCCTTTCCTTTCGCTTTGCGTATTTCACTTGCGTGCAACCCGTGATGTCTTGCATCCGCTGTCCTTTCACATGGACCATGGATTATTGCCTCTCCAATTCGTCATTGTCTGTTCCGGATTTTGTTCAGTTGGTGGGTCCCTTAGAGGCCCATGAACGGGACTGTTCCGTTGCTGGCTTTATGATGCGTGCGGCTGCACTGGGGATTTTGGCACAATGGGATATCTGGGCGGCTGCTCAGGATCTCCTACAACAAAGCTATATTGAATATCACGCAAGCTGTCCCGCATTGCTTTTGGATGCTCCATCCTCTGAGGAACATTCCTGCAGCTTTGACCTGTTGGACTGGATGGCGTCCACGTTTTTTGACGATTCCAATGATGTCCTCTTGGACGGTATAGCATTTTTCTGCACTTCCACGTTTTTGGATTGATTTGCCGTTCACTGTCCGTGGATTGCCTCTGTTCTGCTCAAGTGTTTAGAACTGTCTTCGTTTTTAGTCTTGGCCGATGGACTGTCCAGGGGAGGGTGTATTGTGGTTTGTGGCCTCCTGGCCTGCCTGGATACGTTGGCACAGGCCTGGCTGCCATGATGACTTTTGCGCACGTTACTCTTAGCCGTTGTTCTGTCGCCCTCTGCTCCGGCCAAGTTATTTTACAACTGTCTGCATTTTCTGTTTCTCACCTTTTCTCCTGTTCCCTTTGGGCTCAGTCTGAACAACAGTTACAAGGTCGAACAACACGTCCCTGGTTCTTACTGATTTGGCCTGTCCCTCGCACCTAGACATAACACCATGTACAGCTGCCATGGAGAAATTAGTGTGCTTTTAATATTGCGGTTCGCCCGCCCTAGACACACTTGGAGAAAACCTTTCCAGGGAGAAGAGCTGTGATTGTCTGCTGATGTAGTTTTGCATCTAGAGACTGAGGTATGGGGGTTCGCTAGTCAAAGCCCAGAGGTCTTCTATTTTTATAATAAACTAGCTTCCAGCACGGGGAGGGTGGTAATGTTAGATAGACATATATCCACTGCTTTATGAGATGCTTTCCCCGTTTGTATTTTATGGAGTTGTAACCATGCTGATTATATTATTCATATGTATTATGATAATAGTACTGACACGTGTACTGTATCTTAGAGCACGTAAGTTGAAATAAACATTCTAACCTATACAGTGTCTCTTCTTACGCACATTGTGGACAGGTACGAGTGTGACGAAAGAGTGTTCTTGCCTCTGCGAGTCCTGAGAGAGATACCGTGTTCTGGGTTGTCTAATCATTGGCACATTGGTGCTAATGGGACGCTAAGGCTAGTTGGTTTGGGGTTTTGGGTGCTAAGGCATATGGTTGGCTCACCACTATATTCCGAGGTCCTATTATCCTGTGCATAGCTCTGTATGTGCAGAAACCTTATGACAGGTGTACAAGGTGCTATTAAGTATTTTTAGGGTTTAAGAAAGGGTAGAGTTAAGGGGTACTAAGGTGTTGGTAGGGTTCAGGGATTGGCAGTCTTAAGGGACAGGTAAGGACTTTTAGAGTTCAGTGAAGGGTAGCATTAAAGAGTAGATTGGGGTGGTAAGGGTACAGGGAAGAGAAATATTAATGGATAGTAACAGATAATTAAGGTAGTTAGATACATTAAAGAATGCATGTAGTTAAAATGACCTTTAAAATTCAACATTTTTAAAATTGTCATAGGCAATAATAGACACAACACTATTACTTAGACAGTTTTAACTCGACTTGAATGTAATTGACATTCTAAAAGTGCTTACCTTATAGTTTGTGCATTTGTAGTTTCTGACTGCTTCTGACTGACTTGAAGAAGCATTGTAATTGGATATCTCTGACAATTCATGGCACTAGCCTATGAGGTATTACAGCTTATGAGCATGTAGAAATGCTCTTTAAGGACTACATATAGTGAATTTCTTTAAACTGTTGCTCTCCCTATGGGAAGAGGTCTTTTAAGGGCTGGCTATAGATACTTTCAATAGTCTGGAATTCTGGGGAATCACCAGTGTATTGATGTTAAGCAGTGGCTGTTAACCTGCTGCGTCTTGGTTAAAGGGCATTCAGGACAGGCAGCAGGTACATTACAGCTGCTCAGTAATAATAACTTTCCCTGTTTAGTACATCACAGTAGTTTATCACAAAATGATTTCCTGCTCCCGGATGTATCACTCTATTTGGGTGGTTGAATGCAGGCTTGGTCAATGACCAAATGAAACTGCAGGAGTTGGTGGGGTTCAACTTCAAGTCTGAAAACTGAAGGAAGTGGCCCGATTCGGGTCACTCGAGTCACTCACGACCACCTCTCAGCCTTCTACGAAATGAAGAGCCGGTCAGACAGTAGAGAATACAAATCAATAACAGTTTATTCAAAGTTCACTCAGAGCGGAGCCCTGTCTGCCCAGTCGCTAGGAGTGCTGCAGAGAGAGTCTGACATCAGCAAGCATAACGATACATCATATACATTTTGACAGTAAATTACAAAGGAGTAAGTTTCGGTTCTGAGGCCGGGCACACATTATCTATTATTCAAGGTCATTCTGCCTGTGCACGCCGCTAGACAAGTGGGAGAAGGCTTACATCTAAAGGAAAGGTATGTGCTAATAAGAACAGTGCATTCATTAGCATGGCAGAACTCAGCTCCGAAGAAATATAACCTAATGAAGGTCGTTTCTCGGAAATGGCAAAGAATTAGTTTCGATCATGATACAAAATGGCGCCTGTACACGAAATGGCGCCGCAAATGCTAACTTACATAAAAACAATACAAAAGCATAATTTTTATTCATACAGACCCTCCTTTTAGCATGAGCCAAGCAATTTATGTAAAATAAAAAAAACATATCATTCAATAAAACATGGATAAATTGATTTGGGAGCATCCCATATCTTCAGCTTCAGGGAGAGAAACAGTAAGGAGGGAAGAAGTCTCAAAAATACCCTCATATATCTGCATAAGATCGTTCACTTCTTTCTGGATCATAATTGTTGCATTAATATCATGAATTGATATTCGCTTACGGGCGAGAAGGGTGGTGCAGTAAGAGCAACATAAAGGGAGACACTGCACCAGAACGCAGCAAGCAATTAGAATCACAATGAAATAGATCACCCTTTCAAGGATCCAACCCCATCCACCAAAGAGGGACCAACTCCAATTTTAGCTCTCCATTCCTTTAACATTTTCCATGATGTCTAAAATATGTTGGGTTAATATTCTTTTCCATATTAGTGATCCCGACTACACCCTGGTCTCCTACTACCGCGCACACACCACCGCTCTTAGCTAGGATGAAATCAACAGCATATCTAGTTTGCTCAGAATATATCTGCATACTTTCCAATTGGGTGGTGATGTCATGCAAAGCTGCTACTGTGGAATTAGACAGTATCTGCGGCTTACATCCAAAATATTCTCTAGCTCTTTCACTCCTGGCCATTGCAGTACCATAATGGAGGAAAGAATAAACCCAAAAATGATACCATTACTATAATTATTGACCTCAAGGTCTGTCACTCGTTCGCAAAATTCCTTTGTCAGTGTTCTTTTAATCCATCTGACCTTAGGCTTCGCATGTTTACAAGGCACACCTAGAGGCAACACCATCCCAAGGGCCACATCATTTGTACCATTGTGCATATTGGAATAAGTCCCATTAGATAAAAAGAAAAACCCTGGGTGCGCATAAATAGGCCTATCATAATCTACAGCAGCATACCTGGAATTCCACCCAACGGTACTAGGGTCTTTTGGGTCTACCCTAGAGTATGTGCCCTTACGCAAAACTATCCCTGAGCGGTTGACATACAGAACGAGGTTGGTAAAATTAACAATTGGGCAACATGCAGGGTATAACCAGCCTCTTGGGGAACTGTCAATTCTTTGTACTGACAACCCACTAACGTTACATTCTGTTTTTCCATATAGAAATTATCACAATAAGTATTGTTGTTACATCCTAGATAACCTATACCTTGTGGCTTTCGATAATACAGACATGGGCCTGGATAACCAAACCCAAATGCTCCTTTTACTTCTACGAAACCAGGGGGCCAAGTATAAGTATAATTAACAAGTGACAATGGATATGCAGTCCATAAGCTAGTAACAGACTCAGGGCCGATTCCGATCTCGGTCGGAAGCTCTCCGAACGGGAACCGGCCGGAAAAAGTACGAGCCGTACGCGTTTTTTCCGACCGACTCGTACAGCTGTCCGACCGAGCGAGTACGATGCGAATGTACGCGTTCGTTCCGACCGAACCGTTTCCGGATCCGAACCGCTCCGACCGACTCGTACGGAAACGAATCGCACCACGCAATGGAGACGTTATCCGACCGAGCGAGTACAATGTACGCGTCGGACAGCCGGATCGAGTCGGAGCGTCCGGCTCGAAAAAGCTCCCGGAGCCGGACTTGGGGGGTCCGTGCCGGACCCCCCTTCACCCGTAGCCTTACGAGTCGAACACAGGGGGGACCCAAGGGTCCCCCCTAAACATGCATATACGGTGCGGGTTGCACCGACGCGTACCCACTGTAGGGGGCGCACTTGTTCGCGACGTACCCATTCAGTCAATGGGAGCCCATGTACGCGTCATACGACCGGCTCCCACTAACTTCAATGGGAGTCCGACCGAATCGAGTCCGGCAGCATGCGGCCGCATCGTACTCGCTCGGTCGGACTGCAGGAGTCCGGCTCGGTCGGAAATCTCTCCGGATCCGGCTCGGTCGGAGAGTTTTCCGACCCAGATCGGAATCGACCCCTCAGTAGGGTAGCAAGAGGTACCTTCTCCAAAGAACCTTTTATCTGTGTCCAGGAATACATTACTCAGGGCTGTCCTTTTTGTATGAACTTGAGAAACAATCTTGTGTTTAGTACATGATGGTCCATTCTGATCGCATTCCAAAACCCAAGACACCCTGCCCAAGATCAACAACAGCAGTAACACAAGAACAGCACAGAGTATTTTTTGCTTGGTAGACCAAAATATCCATACGTGAAGATGGGGAATTACTGGCTGCTCTTCTTCAGCAACCATTCTGCCAAAAGGGTGCATAGCAAATGATAAAGCAAAGGGGCAAATTGCCAGCAAGAGAAGTATACAAGTATACAAGTTCCCAGTGTCCGTCAGAGCCTCACTGTTCATCAAAAACGTTGATGCTCTTGAGCGGTGCACAGACAGAATATTGAGTTTTTTTATTTCGACCTACCATAATATCGAGTTTTAAATATCGTAGGTCAAGAATATCGACATCAAGAATATCGTGGTACAGAATATCGACAGTAAGGTAAGAAATATTGTTTCATTTAATATCGAAGACAGTAATATCGTTTGTAAAAAGATCGTTGTTAATAATATTGATGTTTATATTAGTGTTCTGTATTTTAGTATGTGTGTTAAAAGTATGTGAGGTAATTTTTTGGTATAAGTGTAGTTTTTTTTTATGTATGTGTTAAATTTTTAGCAGTAAATATTTTTATGTAAAATAATTTTTGCGTAATTTAGTTCTGTAGCGGGTTGTGGGTTTATAGGGGAATTGGGTGGGAAGTAATTTAATTATAATAAAGTAATTATTAATGTTTATTTATTAGTATTTATAATTAATTTATTAATTATTAATTATTAATTGGTTATTAATTAATAATAATTAATTAATAGACAATTATATAAATTGTGTATTTTTTTTAGGAGCGGGTTGTGGGTTTATAGGGGAATAGGGTGGGAAGTAATTTAATAATAATAAAGTAATTATTAATGTTTATTTGTTAGCATTTATAATTATTTTATTATTAATTAATTATTAAGTGGTTATTAATTATTATTAATTAATTAATAGATGATTATATAAATTGTCTAATTTTTTTAGGAGCGGGTTGTGGGTTTATAGGGGAATAGGGTGAGAAGTAATTAAATTTTAATAAAGTAATTATTAATATTTATTTATTATTATTTATAATTAATTTATTAATAATTACTTTAAAATTTGGTTATTAATTTGTATTAATTAATTTATTGATAATTATATTAATTGTGTTTTTTTATGAGTGGGTTGTGGGTTTATAGGGGAACAGGGTGGGAAGTAATTTAATTATAAAAAGTAATTATTAATAATTATTTATTAGTATTTATAAATAATTAATTGGTTATTTTTTGTTAATAATTATTTAGTTCCACTATGCAATACTTTCCCTACTGTTGCACTGACTGGAGTGGAAATAGTAATTTGTACCCCTCCGCTATCCAAAACTTTCCCTACTGTTGCACTCACTGGAGTGGGAATAGTAATTTTTACCCCTCCGCTATCCAACACTTTCCCTACTGTTGCACTCACTGGAGTGGGAATAGTAATTTTTACCCCTACGCTATCCAACACTTTCCCTACTGTTGCACTCACTGGAGTGGGAATAGTGATTTTTACCCCTACGCTATCCAACACTTTCCCTACTGTTGCACTCACTGGAGTGGGAATAGTAATTTTTACCCCTACGCTATCCAACACTTTCCCTACTGTTGCACTCACTGGAGTGGGAATAGTAATTTGTACCCCTCCGCTATCCAAAACTTTCCCTACTGTTGCACTCACTGGAGTGGGAATAGTAATTTTTACCCCTACGCTATCCAACACTTTCCCTACTGTTGCACTCTTTGGAGTGGCAATATTAATTTCACCTCTACGCTATCCAACTCTTTCCCTACTCTTGCACTCTCTGGAGTGGGAATAGTAATTTGTATATCTCCGCTATCCAATACTTTCCCTACTGTTGCACTCACTGGAGTGGGAATAGTAATTTGTACCCCTCCGCTATCCTAAACTTTCCCTACTGTTGCACTCACTGGAGTGGGAATAGTTATTTTTACCCCTACGCTATCCAACACTTTCCCTACTGTTGCACTCTCTGGAGTGGGAATAGTAATTTTAACCCCTACGCTATCCAACACTTTCCCTACTATTGCACTCACTGGAGTGG
This sequence comes from Calotriton arnoldi, assembly GCA_963921515.1. Lineage (NCBI taxonomy): Eukaryota > Metazoa > Chordata > Amphibia > Caudata > Salamandridae > Calotriton > Calotriton arnoldi. The sequence continues at coordinate 178,112 of CAWUFW010013157.1, forward strand.
CAATAGTAATTTGTACCCCTTCGCTATCCAACACTTTCCTAACTGTTGCACTCTCTGGAGTGGGAATAGTAATTTTTACACCTACGCTATCCAACACTTTTCCTACTGTTGCACTCTCTGGAGTAGGAATAGTAATTTTTACCCCTACGCTATCGAACACTTTCCCTACTGTTGTACTCACTGGAGTGGGAATAGTAATTTTTACCCTTACGCTATCCAACACTTTTCCTACTGTTGCACTCTCTGGAGTAGGAATAGTAATTTTATCCCCTCCGCTATCCAATATTTTCTCTACTGTTTCAGTTAATGTAGTGTAAAATGTATTTTAAAAAGATTAAAAATATTGTAATAATTTAATTAGTTATATATATTTTTTAATTTTTATTTATATTATTGGTGTATGTGTATATATATGTATTTATAATTTTTAATATGTTTTAAAACAATTTATGTTATTAAAATAATTATTTAAAAATATTATTAAGTAAGTATATATATTATATTTTATAGATATATATGTTTAATTGATTTTTACATTATATGTATTACTTATAATTTTAAACATGTTTTAATATTTTTAACTATGTTTATTTTAGTTATATGAGTTATTTACTTTATTTTACATTATTTTTTGTATATTAAAAAAAAACGATATTTTTAACAACGATATTTTTTTATCGATATTTTTGTACTTACCATTATGTAGATAGGACTTCGATATTCTGGACATCGATATTGTTGTGCCGATAATTCTGTAGGTCGATATTCTGACTCTCGATATTCTGTCAGTGATCCACTCTTGAGCACCGGCGGTGGAGCTTGCTCTGTCCTAAGCTCTTGATGTATCCCACGCCAATCAGGATAATGCACCCCCAAGGGAATACTTTCGATCTATCCTGTCCAATTTTCAATCAGTGCACAAATCTCACATCACCCTAAACTAACTCCATTGGTACTATAGCAAAGTACACCTAACTTACACAGTCCATCCCTATCTAATCTGACTTCTCCTTTTATGCACTATTCCTCAGCCGAGGAAGCAAATTGTACCTGGTGACTCCAGGCACAGAGGGATCAGTTAAAAGGGGTTCCTGGATAGCTCTTATCTCTGGTGGGACAGCCTCGTTCAGGGTGTCGTCATTCTCCTTGTCACTTTGCAGCCATGTAAGGACAGCGTCACTGAATGGAACAAAACGAGGGATCTGCTCACACTCCTGGTCAGCTACCCCCTCCATAACCCACTGATCATAGGGTAATGGCAGGGGCACTCTCCTACAATGGGAGGCATGGATCCAGTTCTTACGGCCAGAAACTTTAACGGCGGTGCGGGTTGCCAGCAAGACCTGGAGTGGCCCCTTCTAGCGCGGCTCCAAACTCTTCTTCCGCTGAACATTTTGAGCCAATATGTAGTCACCGGGCTGAATATCATGTCCGGGCCCCTCTGGTGTAGCTGGCAGGGTGTCCCGGACCTGTTGGTGAATAGAACGCAAACTTTCAATTAACTGGCATAGGTAATCAATCAACAGGGGGTACTCAATATCAGAAAACCGTCGAGGACACGGGGCACCCCAGACATTTGCCGGGCGTCCAAACACGACCTCATATGGTGACAATCTTGTCCTAGAGTGTGCTGTAGTTCATGTTGACAAAAGTGCTAATGGTAGGGCATCTGGCCACTGTAACCCTGTTGTCTCCTGAATCTTTGCTATTTTCAGTTTGAGAGTTCCATTGTACTTCCAACCAAACATGCTGACTGCGGGTGGTTTGCGGCATGAAATTTCTGTTTTATGTGCAAACCATCACAAATTAACTGAATAACCTTGGCATTAAAATGACCTCCGTTATCACTCCAAATCAAATGGGGCAAGCCGATACGAGGAATGAACTCCTTCAGGAGTACCTTTGCAGTCGTAACAGCTGTATTGTCTTTAGTAGGATAAGCTTCAACCCATTTACTGAAAGCACAAACAACCACTAAGCCATACTTCAGATCATTGCACCGCTCCAGTTCTATAAAATCCATCTGAAGGACTTCAAAAGGGAAAGTAGGTGGTGCCAAATTGCCGGGTGGGGTAGGAGTACCTTTTCCAGGATTGTGCATCATGCACACCATAAAATACTTCACTAAATGTGCAGCAGTCTTCGAAATGTTATCATTCTGCCATACAGGATCTAACAACTTGTAAATACCCTTAGCACTAATATGGGCTGGGTCGTGGGCCATCGTAACTACAGGGAGAACATATGCATCTGGCAACATCCATCTCTGCTTCCCTGACTTGTCAATCCAACATCCCTCATTGTTCAATTGTGCTGTACTTTCTTGCCACACTGCTAACTCTTCTGTTGTGGCCTCGCTTTGTATCTCCTTCACATTCTCAAGAGTATCCTCAAACATAGTCACTTCAGGCTCCCACCTAGCGGGACCTGCTACAAACATTCTTTTCATTTTGGTCCGGGCTGTTTCCTTAGCTGTCTGATCTGCAAAAGTATTTCCCCTACTTACATCATCAGTGACTTTACGATGGGCACTGCACTTCAGTATAGCCAACTTCTTAGGGAGCGTCAAAGCAGACAGAAGCCTCAGTATAAGGTGCCCATGCTGAATCTTTGTGCCATGTGAAGTAAGAAACCCTCTCTCTGCCCAGAGTCGCCCAAAGCTGTGTGCGACTCCAAAGGCGTATTGGCTGTCAGTATAAATATTGACAACCAATCCCTCACTCAATTCGCAAGCTCGTATCAAAGCAACAAGCTCCGCAGCTTGAGCCGATTGGTAAGGAACTTGTGATGTCTCAACTACCATACGCAGTGTGGTAATAGCATACGCAGCAGTTGTAGTGCCTTCTGGTAATTTAAAACAAGAGCCATCGACATATAGTTTCCCTTGTGGGTCAGATAAGGGAACATCAGTCAAGTCTACCCGTCCTTTCGTCTCTTCTTCCGTCCGGAAGATACAGTCATGTTTATCAATCTCATCATTCTCAGAAGGGAGGGGCAGTAACGTGGCTGGATTCAGAGTGGCACATATTTTGATCGTGATATGTTTGGCAAACAAAGGTAATGCATAGCCAGTCAGATGTGCACTGGTGAGGTGCTGTGTCTTAGTCATTCAAAGGTGTATCCACAGCATGGGGTACCATGACTGTGAGGTCAGTATCAAGTATGAGTCCAGCCGATTGTCTTATCGAGACGGCCACAGCCACGACCGCTCTTAGACAGCTCGGGAGGGCTCTTGCGCAGGGTCACGAACCGCAGAGAAATAAGCACATGGCCGTTGCTTATCTCCAAATTTTTGTGTTAAAACAAAAAGCGTGCAACTGGCCATCTCATGAACGTACAACACAAATGGTTTAGTTTAATCTGGAGTGCCAAGTACTGGAGCCGAACAAAGCGCAGTTTTCAATTGCTCAAAAGACTGCTGACATTCAGGCGTCCAAGGCAGGGGCTCATGCACATCTTTTAGTGTTAGTGAAAGCAGAGGTTTGATTAGTAACGAATAGTTAGGTATCCACTAACTACAGTAGGAAGTGATACCTATAAAAGCACGCACATCTTTCTGAGTTTGTGGAACGGGCATTTTAACAATGCTACTGATGCGCTCCGGGGTCAATCTCCTACCCTCCTTCGACAGTAGGTGGCCTAGATAGGTGACCTCCTGTCGACAATATTGAAATTTAGAAAGAGACACCTTATGTCCATGTTGGGCCAAATGCAACAACAATTTAACTGTACTATCTTTGTAACCTTGTTCCGTGTCAGAAGCGATGAGCAAGTCATCAACATACTGCACCAATACATTACCTGCAGGAAGCGAAAGGGAATCCAATTGTCTCTTTAATGCTTGACTATAAATACTCTGACTTTCTGTATAGCCCTGAGGAGCTCGGCAGAATCTAAAGCTTCTACCAGCTAGGGTAAAACCAAACAAGTACCTGCTATCTGAATGAATAGGAATACTGAAGAATGCGTTTTTCAAATCAATGACAGAGAAAAATTTAGCAGTAGAAGGAATCATTGTCAAAAGAGTAGTAATGTCAGGAACCACTGGAAACTGATGGACCACTATTTTATTAACTTCGCGCAAATCAATCACGAAATGATAAACATCTTCATGGTCATCAGGGGAATCTGAGGGCGTCCTTTTAAGAATTGGAAGAATAGGGCTATAGCAAATATTAGCAGTTGTCTCCCCAACCACTCCCTTCCTAATCAAATCCTGTATAATTTGCAATAAGGCTCGCTCTCCTGCCTGCGGTATTTTATACTGAGGGATACAGGGCAAAATAGCACCATCCTTAACCTGTATCGAAACCGGCGATATCTGCAATAATTCCACATCTGTGTGGCCTGTCACCCACAGAGTGGGTGGCACATCTTTAAACTCAACAGGAAGAGGTGCATCTTTGGACAAACACTGCTTAGCGCGTGTTACATCTGGACCCATTGTCATATAGACACCTGCCGGAGAACAATAAATTGTGGCATACAATTTTTTCAACAAATCCAAACCCATCGAATTTTCACCACAATTAGATGTCAACAAGAATGGCGAATCCACGGTGAAAGGACCAATAGTCAGCGCAAGAGGTTTTGAAATGGGGCTTACAACCGGTACACCAGAGAAACCAACCAACACATTATTATGGCCAGACAGAGCCGCCCCAGGGACCATATTTAAAGAAACAGAACTTTTTGTTGCACCTGTGTCCACCAAGAACTCCTTAGTTGAACCTTGCAGTTCTGCTGTTACATAAGGACCACGCTGGTCTACAGGTATCGGAAATGGTCCCCCACTCTGCCCCTGGCTGTCCTAGCTGTAAGACATCCCTGTCACTTCTTCCATATCCTAATCATCATGATAGTACTGTCCATCCCGAGGGTCATCAAAATAATTATTATCAGAACGACCCTGTGAGGCTGCAGCACTCTGTGCCCTATCAGCCCCACCAGCTCCACGACCCCGACAATGGGAACCTCGTCCTCTAGGGACTGCTACCTTCTGCAAAAGCACAGGACACTCACTACGCCAATGTCCCTCCTCTTTACAATACGCACACTAATACGGACCCAAGGGTGTAGTTGTTGGCTGGCTACTAGTGGGTGGAAGTTGTCGGGCAGGACCTCTCCCATTCCCTCTAAAAGCCTGCTGTAACAACACCTTTGTCTTTAAATCCTTATGTCTCTTCTCTGTCCTCTCCTTTTCCTCATTTTCCCTATGCTCATAATATTGTGCCATATTCAAAATAACAGAGGGAGAGCAGGTGGACCAGGTACTCTCAGAAGCTTGCAATCGAGTCACAATTTCAGGAAGTAAGTTAGAAACAAATCTATTGACAAACAACCGAACACCTCCCTCGACAGACAAATCCTGTCCACTATAATCCAAAAATGTACCTTCAAATCGAGTGAAAAAATCAGACACACTCTCATCTTTCTTCTGCCAACAAGCCGACAATTTATCCCAATCCACCTTTCTTGGCGGAGTAAGAGAATACATATACGTAATTATGCGACCTGGCAACGCTAAAATCTCTGCTCGAGGCTTATCACCGGGCTTCCTTTCCTGATCCCATGCCTTAATTTGATTCCAAGTACCACCCAACTCTGGAACATGATCTTGAGTATGAACCTGCCTCCAAATATCGACCGGAACAAGAAGACCAAAGAACATTTCAATATCAGCAAGAGCCATCACAGTGGAAGAAGCAGCTTCAGTCAGTTCTTTATAATAAGCAGTAGGATTCTTCCTAGGATCAGGCAAATGAGTCTTAAGGGATAAGACTTCGCTTCTTTTCCACGGGGTATAAACCCATTGTTCTTGAAACCGGGCCGCCACTGCCGCTCGAGTGACATTACCTCACCCATCCATTAACTCTGGTATCTCTGGGTGATATATAGGATGAACCTCTCTCATCGGAAACTGGGACACCGACTTGGGGCTTTTCTCATGCAGTCTTCCCCTGTAAGCTATTATTGTCATAACATTAGCAAAGACTTGTTCTGGCCCCAATTCACTGATATACACTCGGTCTCTAATGTCATATAAAATTCTCCAAAGCACTGTTGCCAAAGACCAATCAGAGTAGCGGACATGTGTTTAAGAGCATGTTGCTGTATAAAAGGCTCAAAATCTCTCAAAGTCTCCCAGACATCCTCTACACTATAAATGGGATTACGGGCCCACTGTGCAGCCTGATTAGCTATTACCCTCTTTTCTTCATCTCCCACATCAGATCTCACTAAAGGTCCCATACGCTCCTTGAACTTTATCCAATCCCTATCCTCAAATCCACGCACTGGCGTCCCACTACTTACTAATGTCGGAGGATGAAAAACCACAGTGGGAGAGGCAACAGTAGTAACAGGCACTATCGTCGCTGGGGGTTGTGTCGAGGGGGAAAGAGTTGGTGAAAGGGATGCTGAGACAATAGGTGCAGCAGGAGTACTAGCAGTCACAGCTGCCACAGACGGCAAAGAAACAGAGGGAGAAGGGGGAGGAGGAGCCGAAGCCACAACCGTTGACGTAACAACGATGGACGCAGGGACAGAGGCAATGGATGCAACTGTTACGGGCGGCTGCGTGGGGACCGGGACAGTAGGATATATTATTTGCGGAGCATATGGAGGTGGGGGCCGGGCATCCAACAATTCTTCCACAAAAGTATCATCTTCCTCCTGAGCTACATATGATTTGTCAATATGTAATCGAAACCGTCTGTCTTCACATTCAATACCCTTCTCCTGTTTTTCCCTATCATATGATCAATCAATCAATCAGGGGTTTATAAAGCGCGCTACTCACCCGTGAGGGTCTCAAGGCGCTGGGGGGGTGCAGCTCTGGATCAGTCGAAGAGCCAGGTCTTGAGGCTCTTCCTGAAGGTGTGCAGAGTGGAGGAGCATCTGATGTTGACTGGGAGCTCGTTCCAGGTCTTTGCTACAGCCTTCTGAGTCAACGTCTGCATTCTCCCTTTTTGGGCCTCCTTCTCTGCCTTCATTTGCTTCTGCTTAGCTGCTTTTTGCCACGTTCTGAGGGAATCAAACATATACTGCCTACTTCTTTTCTTAAACAACTGTTCTTGTAAAAACTCAGGGGCATATTTACAAGCCCCTTGTGCCACTTTTGCGCCGCCGTTGCGGCACGCAAGTGAAGCAGCGGCGACGCAAACCATGCAGCGCCTTGCGCTATATTTACAACGTGACGCATCTAGGGAGATGCGTCACGTAGTAAACCCCTGCGCCAAATGAAACTTGCGTCAGGTTTCATGTGGGCGTACCGGCGCAGGGGGGGGCGTTCCGGCGCAGGTACGCCTCGGAAAAGTGACGTAGTGAAATCTACAAGATTTCACGCAGTCACTTTTCCGACGCTGGTGCGCCAAATCCTTACGCCTGCTTCAAGCAGGCGTAAGGATTTACGCACCATGTTAGGGATAGGGAAGGTTGGGACAGTGCTAGAGTTGCGTCGCGCTTGCGACACGACTTCAGCACTGCGCCAACCTTCCGCCGGCAGATGCGTCACGCATCTGCTTATCCTTGCGCCACGATGCGCCGCATTGTAAATGCGGCGCATCGGACGTGGCGCAAGGGTAAACTTGCGCGACGCATTTTCCCTGGCGCATCCCTGCTGATATGCAGGGATGCGCCAGGGAACGTAAATATGCCCCTCAATCTTTTGTTCATCGAAAGTGCCCGTCAACGGCCACTGCAATTCGGCGTTGTCCCTCGTATATTTGTGCCATAATGTATTAAACATAATAGGGCTAAGACCATGTTTCACATACATATCAAAATTCGGAGTGCCTTCTGGAGGCGCCGGCTGACTTTCTTCCAACCGAGCATCAGTAGAACAACAACGACAGCACAAGACAAACAATTTACTGAAACTAGGCATTTTCAAAAGAAAACAAGTTCACTATTCTATGCCTAGCAAAACAATTGCAACTGCTTTTGTCCCAAAGATGGTCCTTAGACCATACCAAATGCAAACCAAAATGGTACCATATTCACAAAGAACCAAAACAAACTCACCTGATATATGCAGGTCAAGCAAATTAATTCCCCACTGCCGACTCTTCAGACCAAACTCATCTGATATATGCAGGTCAAGCAAATTAATTCTCCACTGCCGACTCTTCAGACCAAACGGTCAGATCCAAGGGTTTCGCCATTCAGCACTCCAGTCGGGATGACCACTGGGCGAGGCACCGTCCGGCCAGACAGAAGGGGCAGCTGCGAGTATCAGGAACTCTTCCTGCAGGGATCCCTGATCCGTCTGTTCGACCCGACAATAGCCTCGACCTCCCCCCCCATCCGCGGAAGGTGATGGGTCACTCACCCGAAGGAGTCCCTGTTCGGACGCCAACTGAAGGAAGTGGCCCGATTCGGGTCACTCTGGTCCCTCACGACCACCTCTCTGCCTTTTACGAAATGAAGAGTCGGTCAGACAGTAGAGAATACAAACCAATAACAGTTTATTCAAAGTTCGCTAAGAGCGGAGCCCTATCTGCCCAGTCGCTAGGAGTGCTGCAGAGAGAGTCTGACATCAGCAAGCATAACAATACATTATATACATTTTGACTAAGGGTGGGCATAGTTGGTGGAGTACTACTACGCAGAATTCCACAAAGTTGAACAAAAATTTCTTGAATTCCGCATCCGCTTCCCACTTAATAAAACAGAGACCTCATATACTTTTGGTAAAATAACAAGTATCTCTGTTTTTACATGCTAAATGCATATAGTCATTTCACAAAAGTGAAAATGAAAATTTAGCAAGCAGTGAGAGAGGTGATGATTTTGAGATCCTCCCTAACCTAGGGAGAAAACCAAGCAGATGCCTTGAAAACAAAGAGCACATCTTGCTGAACGATTCGGTGGTGGTCCCATCCTCTTAGGACCACCCCAAGCACAGTTATGGGCAAAAATACAATCCCAACCAAAGGCCCTGCAAAGCATTATGGGACGAGATTAGCAGTGGGCAGTGAATATTATAGTATCCAATATCAAAATAATTCTACAAAGAGCTGCAGTTCAACTGCTCGTTACTAGGTGTCCCTCACGAGTCAAATGCAAAAGCATTGAAATTATTACATCAAGCTGCAGTTCCACTAGTCGTTACTAGATGTCCCTCACGAGTCAAATGCAAACGCATTGAAACCCTTTCATGAAGCTGCAGTTCAGCTCTTTGTATAATTTATAGTATTAGCTCTCAGCTCAGGGTTTCAATGCTTTTGCATTTGACTCGTGAGGGACACCTAGTAACGACTAGTGGAACTGTAGCTTCATGAAAGGGTTTCAATGCTTTTGCATTTGACTCGTGAGTAACCCTGGGCGTAGTTCGCGAAGTAGCGCTTCGCGAAGCTACGCAAAGTGAAGTTCGCACTACGCGAGCTTCGCGTAGCACTACGCGAACTGCGTAGTGCGTGTTCGCAATGATTACACAGTGCCGGATGCTTGTCCGCACTGTGCAATCATTGAAAACGGCATCTTGCACAGTGCGAGCTGTCTTTTACTGCCGCTCGAGTAGATTTTTACTCGAGCAGCAGCTTTCTCAACGCGGACTGGTAGTTTCTCATCGCGAGCATACGCGACCACTCGCAATGAGAAACCTGACCTCCCCGCGTTGAGAATCTCGCCGGAGGTTTATTTTCCACGCTCGCGATCGGCAACTTGTGTTGCTGATCGCGAACGAGGAAAAAGTCTCGCCGGGATGTCATTTTGCTTGCTCGCGGTCGCCAACTTGACGTTGAGGACCGCGAGCAAGCAAAAAATGACCGCTGCACTACGCTACGCTACGCTACGCGTGTTTGCACTGTGCTACGTGCAATTCGCGTTGTGCGAAGTAGCGCAAACTTCGCAAACTACGCGAGCGTAGCGTAGTTTTCCGCCCAGGCCTACTCGTGAGGGACATCTAGTAACGACTAGTGGAACTGCAGCTTGATGTAAATAATTTCAATGCTTTTGCATTTGACTCGTGATGGACACCTAGTAACGACGAGTTGAACTGCAGCTCTTTGTAGAATTATTTTGATATTGGATACTATAATATTCACTGCCCACTGCTAATCTTGAAAAGAGTGCTAATAACTCCTCTAAAGAAATGTTTTCCATATTAAACTCCCTCAGAACCCAGGAGACGGGGGAGGAGTTACCTGACTCGGTGGAAAACTGTAATAAGGTAGCAGACTTCTTTGCAAAAAAAGTGATGAAGATTTATGACACCTTCCCAGATGAAGCGAAACAGGGCACGGAGCTGACTAAGGGTAATCAAATTAATCCTGTAGGGGTGACATTGGATGCCTTTAAGATCCAGGACCTGGAAGAACTCACGTCCATAGCCAAAGGGATTAAATCTGGCTCTCCTTTGGATCCAGCCCATCCAAATATAGTTATGGAAGGAGCGAAGGCAATCATGCCCCGCATTCAGGAGCTCATTTCGTGTTCCTTTCTAACCGGAATAGTTCCTAATAAATGGAAACAGGCCATCGTTAAGCCACTAAAAAAAAATCCATCTGTGAAGTCAACTAGTCTAGATAATCTTCGGCCTATCTCTCTACTACCTTTCGTGGCTAAGATCGCAGAGAAAGTAACTAACATCCAACTAGTAGAACATGTAGAGAGGAATAATATACTGCATCCCTCTCAGTCAGGTTTTAGAATGGCCCACTCCACTGAGTCGGCCCTTCTCATCGCCACTGAGACTCTAAGGAAATATGCAGATGAAGGTCAAACAGCCGCACTAATTCTGCTTGACCTAAGTGCGGCGTTTGATACTGTCTCCCATAAAATACTTCTGCAGAGGCTAGAGAAATGTGGCATTAGGCATAGTGCGCTCGGTTGGATGAAATCTTTTCTCTCAGCACGAAGTTTCCAAGTCAGGCAGCAGTCCTCTGTATCGGAAAGTTTTCCTTTGGCACAGGGGGTGCCACAGGGCTCCATTCTGAGCCCCACTCTGTTTAACCTATATGTGGGGCCGCTTGCAGAACTAGTGGAGAAATATAATGTATCGATCGTCTCCTATGCTGATGATACACAGGTAATTGTGATGTTAACACAGGAGAATAATCAGGCTCCCATCCGTTTTGCAGAGTGCCTAGATGAGGTTGCGGATTGGATGTCAAATCATTGCCTCAAATTAAATGGGAGCAAAACTGAAGTGCTGGTGGTTGGTAAAACCCCGTCCATATGGTCATCCGCCTGGTGGCCTGAATCCCTGGGCCAATTCCCTACCCCTAAGCCCGTAGTCAAGAATCTCGGAGTCTGGATGGATTCCGGACTTACTTTTGACTCCCAAATATGTAAAGTGGCTGGCAAATGCTATGGTGCTATGAGGGTTCTGCGTAAAATCCTAAACCTCCTACCAGCTAGCTCCAGGAAGACTATAGTACATGCAGTCATTACCTCCCAACTAGACTATGGGAATGTACTGTACCTTGGAGCTACTAAACAAGGTTTAGCAAAACTACAGAGGGTCCAAAATGCGGCCGCACGGTTGGTACTTAGCCTCCCTAGAAGGTCTAACACTAAGAAAGCACTGGAAGCCTTGCATTGGCTACCAGTGGAGAAAAGAGTGTCCTTCAAGGCTATGTGCTACTGCCACCGTATCTTACTAAGCAAAGGCCCGAAGTATCTACATCCATTAATAACCAAGTACATCCCTGGCCGCAATCTAAGATCGTCAGAGTTGGCATTGGTTACGGTGCCTAGAATATTTAGAGCGAGAATGGGCGAACGCTCTTTTAGATATAAGGCAGCAAAAATGTGGAACAGGTTGCCTATTGAACTCCGAGTAGAGCCATGCGAAAAAGATTTCGGAGGCAACTAAAAACATGGCTATATGTGAAGCCCGATGGGTTTTAGGGGTCCTAGTACCTCTACCTCTGTAGTCCGCTGTCTCACACGCCCTCTCTCTCCTATCGAGCGTCTTTAGCGCGGGGAAACACCGGTGGTGTAACCATGCGCTCTATAAATGCTTAAACTAAACTAAACTAAACTAATCTCATCCCATAATGCTTTGCAGAGCCTTTGGTTGGGATTGTATTTTTGCCCATAACTGTGCTTGGGGTGGTCCTAACAGGATGGGACCACCACTGAATCGTTCAGCATGATGTGCTCTTTGTTTTCAAGGCATCTGCTCGGTCCTCCCCCTATGTTAGGGGGGATCCCAAAATCATCACCTCTCTCATTGGCTGATAAGTTTCAAAGTTCACTTTGTGAATTGGTTATATGCTTTTTTTTTTAGCATGTAAAGTTGCTTTATCAAAGCATTTGTGGGTGCAGTTTTGTAGCTGATTCCACTACGCGGGGATCCGTGTGTAACGGAGTTCATTGCCCACCCCTAATTTTGACACCAATGAAAGCACACCCACCATGGAATTTTCCAGAGAGAGACAGCTAGACAGTAAATTACAAAGGAGTAAGTTTCAGTTCTGAGGCCTGGCACACGTTATCTATTATTCAAGGTCATTCTTCCTGTGCCCGCCGCTAGACAAGTGGGAGAAGGCTTACATCTAAAGGAAAGGTATGTGCTAATAAGAACAGCGCATTCATTAGCGTGGCAGAACTCAGCTCCGAAGAAACATAACCTAAAGAAGGTTGTTTCTCGGAAATGGCAAAGAATTTGTTTCGATCATGATACAAAATGGCGCCTGTACATGAAATGGCACCGCAAATGCTAACTTACGTAAAAACAATACAGAAGCATAATTTTTATTCCTACAAAGCGTTACTTGCCTCCATGATCAGCATAATTTTACAACTTGTCCCAATTTCACTGCTAAATATAACACTTCTAATGAGGCTATGCTCTATCTGCTAGATCAGGAGTTTGTAATTAACCTACAGTTCGTGGAACTCAGTGGATCCGCAACGCCTACTCCAGGGGCCCAATTATTTAGAAAATTAAATAATATTAGAAGGTTAATTAAGTGAATATGCATAAAAAAAGTAAAATGTAAAACTGAAAATTTTAAAATGATCTATTAAATGTAAAGGAATTTTTAAATGAAAGCTAAAAATTACCAGCCTGATTTAGAGTTTGGCGGTCAGGTGTTTACCTCATCAGGGAGATGGAGTAAAGTACTTCATTTCCCTGATAGAGTCCCCACCAACCAAATTCTGAGATTTCTGCTGGTCCAGTGGACATCTCTAGCATTGGCAGAAAAACACAGTCATGGTGGCTCCTGCCAATGCATTATAAGTTTGACGGACAGGTCTGTCAAAATTATGAAGCTGCGTGTCAAACTTACAATGTTCTTTTTTTTTTCAAAATAAAAACCCAAAGTGGTATCTTGTTTTGGAAAATATAAATTTTCCTCTTTTCACTGGAGATTTGTCCCATGTCGAGGGGGGCATTTTGCAGTGTTCACTGCTCCTTACTGCCAGGTTTTACCTGACGGTGATGGTCAGTGAAAACCAATGGGTTCACCCATTCTAAATTGGGTGGGCGGACACATGGTCAAATCTCCAAGGGGCTCTTACTCCGTTGGAGGTGTATGTCGGCGATGGGGACGAATTAGTCTCTGCCATCAACATACTGATGGTCTTCCTGACTCTAAATGAGGTGTTGGACCTTCGGTTTGACGGAGAGGGGAATGCCTTTACCGAGGAGTACCCTCTCCGCCAAACTCTAAATTGGGCAGTAAGTTGGTATCCTTAGCTTGTTTTGTTACAGGCAAAAAAAAGATAAAGGGATATACAAGAGTCTAACATATCACTTTGGGCCAGATGTACAACACTTACATTTTGCGACTCGCAAATTGCGTCGCTTTGCGACTCGCAATTTACGACTCGCAAATGCAGTTTACAACAGTGTCTCAGACACTGTTAGCGATTCTTAATGGGGTCGCAAATTGCCTGCCTCATTAATATTCATGAGGCAGGTGCTATTTGTGACCCCATTTCGAATGGCTAGCACTCCCAGGGATGGTGGCCAGCTGGGGTCAGCAGACCACCATGTCTGTGACTGCTTTTGCAATAAAGCCATTTTTTTTTTTAAATGCAGCCCGTTTCCCCTGAAGGAAAACAGGCTGCATTTAAAGAAGAAAAATGAAACGTTTCTATTTCATTTTTAAGAGTAAGCAGTGGTCCCTAGGACCACTGCCTGCTCTTAAAAAATATTTTCGCACACACTCACAAAGGGGAAGCGGTCCCCTGGGGACCCCTTCCCATTTTCAAGTGGCTTAACACCTATTTGAAGTAGGTGGTAAACTGCGAGTGCAAATGCGGTCGCAAAACAATCGTACACAGAAGTGCAAATCACTATTAGGAAGGGAGGCCCTAATAGTCGCAAACCCTATTTTGCGAGTCGGTAATAGCTTACCGACTCACAAAAATAGGGTTTGTACATGGGGAGACCAATTTTGCGGTCGCAAACAGGCCGATTTCCTGTTTGCGACTGCAAAAAACGGTCGTACATCTGGCCCTTTGTCTTTTAGAAATCAAAGTAAATTTTGAAAAGCTTCAACGATCAAATTAAAATAAAAATTTCGATTTTTGTATATTTTTTGTTTGTGACTTAAATAAAATATTTCACAATTTGTGCATTTCCTTTTTGTATACATGCTTCTGTATTTTTCCGCATTATTTTGAGGTTCAAACAGTAGAAATTGCTTATAGAGGGACCCCAGCTTCCAGTAGTGATTCAGTGGGGGCTCATAGCCATTAAAAGGTTCAACATGCTGCGTTAGATGCATGATATCACTGCCAAATGATCATATGTCACACTACCTGGAGTGCCCCACAGGCTGATGGGTGAAAGCTTTTGATCTCCATAAGGCTGTCCCTTTCTGTATTGTCACAGGCACATGGCAGAATGCTGGTTGCAAGCTATAACCTCTGTTCTTAAAAACTAAGGGGCATATTTATCAATCTTTCATACAGCACAACGCAGCAAGCCACCTTGATGCACTGCGTGAAAGGGCAGGAATGTGCAGTATTTAACATTATACGAAGCATCCTGTCTTTTCCTTGCACTAGTGCACAATGTGCTGCCTAGTGCCAAAGCAGGCACCCTTTGGTGCAAGGATGCCTGCATTGGTAGCAGAATTGTTTTTTTTTTTGTGTTTTTTTTTAGTCCTCATTCGCCTTCAACCGCCTTAAACCAGCCGCCTTTTTGTAACCTTACATTGATAACCTGGGATATCCTTGGCTTTTTATATGGGGTCTCTCTGTGCCTCAGCCTGTAAGGGTACATTTTTAGGCCGGAAGGTTATTACACCACAGATAACCGAGGGAGGTCGGATTTACTCCAGTTAGGTCCTTAAGAGCCTGGTGGACATTGTCGATAGCCTGGGAAGGCATGCAATGGTCCAGGGAGTATCCAAAAGGCTTAATCATAGGACCCCAAAAAAAAAAAATCACCTCCACCGAACAAGCAGGTCCCAATATGCGAGATTTTTTTACTGCAAGTTCTAGACATGTCCATCTTGGATACTTCATATAATGAGGTCAGCCAATCTGAATGATTGGAGGGAGCTGGATCTACCCAGTGTTTACAAATTTGCCTTCTGGCCATTAGTATTGAATAAAATAGCAAAGATCTGGCAGGGCCTGCGATGTAACTATTAAGACCGAAGATTATCAAGGGTAGGTTTATATGAATTGGTGCTCTTAAAATACTCTCGAGTGTCTTCCGCACATCTTCCCAGAAAGAAGCGATGAAGGGGCAGTCCTTAAACATATGTATATCCGATGCTTCAGCCAGCCCACATTTATTACATACAACTTGGGATCCTTTAAAAAATTTAGATAATCTAAGAGGGGATAGGTATGCCCTATGGGCAGTGAACAAGTGATTCCGCTTCAGCCAAGCAGGTTTAACTAGTCTGAAGAGAGTTCTAAATGAGTCTTGCCATAGAGACTCACACAGGGTATTTGGGATCTGTTCACCCCATAGCTCGTCTGCAAGCTTAAATTCTCCATCCACTGCCTCTTCAATAGCCCAATACCACAATGAAACCTCCCTCTTTCCTGCCGGCCTTTCTACTAGCTGTTGTTCCAGGCTGCTGCCCCTACCAAAATGTTTTTTCTGACTTGGCTGGGATTGTGCCCAGCTTTTTAGCTGGATATACTTAAATCTTGAAAGGCCCGTCCCTGCTCTCTTACTTAGATCTTCCCATGAGACAAATGTATCCTCATTAATCAGATCTCCCCACACTTTTACCCCAGCTTCTCTTAATGGAATCGCCAGACTGTCCTGGAGGCACTCCGGCAAACCTGGTGAATCCCAGAGAGGTGCAAGGTTTGAAAAGTAGTTGAGCCCTACCATAGTTCTTAATCTGGCCCATGTTTTTGCTATTGTATGGAGGACCTTAAGTTTAACCTTTTAAAAAAAATGTTGGTCCCCAAATTTAAACATAAAGCCTTCTTCCGATATACCGGCACCCCTTAACATAGCCCGAAACATGTCTCCTCCCCCTGTACTCACAGGCATTTTTAATAACATTCGAGAATGTGAAAGCTGGAAGGCCCAAGCATAATATTGCAAGTCGGGTAGCGCCAGTCCTCCTTTCTCTCTCCTTCGCCTTAGTTTTTTCCAGGCTATACTGGTTGATCTATATTTCCAGATGAAGGAGTTTATGTCCTGTTGAAATTTATCTATCAGGGATTTGTCAAAAAAAGGGGGATTGTATTAAAAAGGAATGTGATCTTGGGTAAAATTGTCATTTTGACCAGATTTACCCTCCCCAAGATGGATAAGGGGAGATGGGCCCATGACTTCATCAATTTCTGACACTCCCTGAAGACTCGCGCTAAATTTGTTTCTGCGATTTTTCCTACTTCCTGCACTATTCTGACCCCCAAGTATCGCATACCGGAGCTGACCTGGAATTGGGTTTCTCTAATATTCCACGTCATTATTTCCGTCTTCCCCGCATTTATTTCGTACCCAGATATTTGTCCGAATTCTTCTGCCAGTTTTATAACTGCCGGAAAGGCTGAATCCAAGTCTGCCGACAGTATAAGGATATCGTCTGCATACAGAGCCACCCTCCTCTCCCACTCCTCATATTTAAAGGAAATTATGTTAGGGTTATCTCTAAGTTTCTGTGCAAAGGGCTCTATATACATATTGAAGAACAGGGAAGAGAGAGGGCAACCCTGTCTCGTTCCCCTAGTTATCTTGAATGCCTCAGTCAGAGTGCCATTGACCAGCAGCCTGGCTGACGGTGCATGGTATAACAGCTGGATGGTACGGCGGAATTTATCTCCCAAATTAAATCTTGCCATGACTTCCGACAGGTATCCCCAATTTACCCTGTCAAAAGCCTTGGTTGCGTCCAGGGTTAAGGCTGCCAACGGGAGTGCATAGGTGGAGGCGATATCGATTGCACCGACCAGATCGTATGTTAGGTCTGCTAATTGTCGCCCTTTTACAAACCCTTTTTGGTCTGGGTGAAGGATGTCATTTGCCACCATCCCCAGCCTGGTTGCTAAGATAGAAGAGAAAAATTTATAATCTGTATTTAAGAGTGATATCGGTCGATATGAACCACAGCTAGCTGGATTTTTGCCGGGTTTCAAAATTAGGACCACCGTAGCGTCATCCCAAGAACGAGGGGGGCTAACTCCTTCCAATAATATCTTATTATACAGTTGAGTAAGTACTGGGATTATGGCCTCCTGCAAGACAAGATATATTTCTGCTGGTAGGCCGTCAGGCCCGGCCGCTTTCCCTCTTTTACCCCCTGCAATAACTTTCCTCACGTCCTCTTTTGTGATATGGTTCCGGAGCAGGTCCGCTTTGGTTTTCCAAGCAAGTAATTTGCCTGCCCCTTCCCCATACTCAAAATGGGCAATCTTGCTTGCCTCCCACCTACGCATAAGCCTCTTTTGAAGAATACTCTTCAGCTCTTCTTTTAATTGATTGAACTTTTCCAGATCTTCCTTCCGGCCAATGCCGGTCTGGCTGTTCATTTTTTCCTCGACTGCCCTCATTTCAGCTTCCAGAGCTAAGGTCACTTCCCTATACTTTTTTTTCCTATAGCTCGATCTGTTGGTAATACTGCCCCTTAAGAAAGCTTTGAGGGTGTCCCAGACTGTTGTAATGTCGGCTGTACATAAGTTGTTCTCTAAAAAATGCTTGGTCTCAATAAGAAGGAAGGCAGTCTCTTCTTCTTCAAGCAGTATTGTTCGATCAAATGACCATGTTCTAATCTGCTGTGACTGTATACACTCAATAGCTAATATAACTCCTGAATGGTCCGAAAGGTGCGAGGGTAGGTAGTTTATCTCTTTAACTCTATCTTTTAGATTATAACTGAGCAAAATATAGTCTATTCTCGACTTGTGTTTGTATTTAAAGTTTCTAAAAGATACTCCTGGTTGGTCTCCCGATCTTTCCCTCCAAATATCGGATAGCCCCAATTGGGCCATCGTTGTCAACAGACGATTATAACTGAGCAAAATATAGTCTATTCTCGACTTGTGTTTGTATTTAAAGTTTCTAAAAGATACTCCTGGTTGGTCTCCCGATCTTTCCCTCCAAATATCGGATAGCCCCAATTGGGCCATCGTTGTCAACAGAGACGACCTGGATTTAGAAGGAACTGCTGCTCTACAATTTGGGGATTTGTCCAATTTAGGGTCCAGGACGATGTTAAAATCTCCTGCCCATATCACTGGCTCTGGAAAATCCAGGAGATGAGAGCGGATAGAGTTTATATAGGAGGGATCGTCCTGGTTTGGACCGTAATATCCAACTAAGGTAAAGAGGATACCCATTAAGGTGATCTTCAAGATCAACCACCTACCGCTAAGATCTTCCCTGTGTTGTAGAATCTGAGCTCTAGCCTGCTTTTTAAAAAGGATCAACACCCCTCTAATATTAGCCGTCTGGTCGGTGCATATGAAATCGTCCACCCATTTCTGAGTTTTTAGCAGTTCTTTTGTCTCTGTCTTGAGAAGGTGAGTCTCCTGAATGACAAGGACCTGCGCCGGGGAATCTCTCAGATATTGTGGGATTCTAGCTCTTCGTGCCCTCATGCGCAGGCCATTGACATTCCAGGACAAAATCTGGAGTATTGTCATGCTATTTTAGAGTTAGCATTAGCATATTCCTCCCTAACTGGACAAAAACAAGGACTTAAACCGAGAGACCTTCCAGCTTTCCCATTATTTTTACTCTTTAAAGTTTCTAGATCTGGCCCGGCTGAGGCGAACGAGGTATTTTTGTTATTTATCCCCCTGTGCTCCCCTTCCCCCACCCACTCCTTCCCCCCTTGGGAAACCCTTCCCCCATTACTCTGGTCTGGTGTTGACCAGCTATTGCGTCCGTGAACTACCCCTCCCCTCTGTTTCTATTGTGTCTATATGTTACCCAACCCAAAAAAAGGAATTGTTTACACATATAAAAATATATATATATTTTTTTAAGAAAAAGTCCAATATACAACCTATTTCCCCCTTTCCCTAAGCTTTTTAGAAAAAGAAAAAGCTTGCCAATCCATAACATAGCGGAGGGTAGGAAATAAGATAGGAGAAATAGGGTTATCCATGTAGAAGAGGAAGCACAATTCACGTGTGTTTCTCTAATCTGACATTTTCACACAGTAAAGACGAGAGACAGGGGTGACTCTAAAGGCTTTTGGAGGCCTGCTTGTTAATGGAATCGAGTAATTCATCTGCCTCTTGGCTCGATCTAATATTATGCATCTTATTATTGTACATAACTTTCAAGAAGGCCGGGAACTTAAGCTGTACTACTGCACCGGCCTTCTTAAAGTTTTCCATTCTTCGGCCAAGTTCCCATTGTCTCTCCAGTGTGGCTTTAGAAAGGTCCGAACGAACCTCAAAGGAGAAGTCCCTACTTCTTAACGATTTTGCTTTCAAGGCCAGATTCAGAATTTTCGCTTTAATAGAATAAGTGAGAAAGTTAATAAGGATCTTCCTGGGCTTTGCCCTATTAGGGTTGTGGCGAAATGGGTCCCTATGAATTCTTTGGATATCCCTTTCTAAGAACTCTGTTGATTCTTCGAGTGGTAGGGCCGCCTTAAGCAGGGCAATCATAAAAGTCTTGATGTCTGCCCCTTCTTTCCCTTCTGGAATATTCATAACCCGCAGGTTGTTTCTGCAGGAATTATTTTCCAATGTCTCCATTCTGTCCCGCAAAGCAACTTCACCTCTCTGTAGGCTTTGTATCTTTTCCTCTGCTGACCCCAAATTCGTCTTGAGTTCCTCAACTGAACTCTCTAAGGATTCAGTCCTGGAATTTAAGAGGTCGACTTTCCTCTCCAAAGTCTCACACACATTTCTTATCTCACTTTGGTTATCTGCAGAAACTGCAAAGCCCTGTTTAATATCTTCCTTTAATGAAGTAAACAAGGCTTCAATCGAGGCCCCTGAGAAATGATTGGCAGCTTCCCCAGGATTCTGAGCATCTGACTCCGCTCCCTCCCCTGACTGTGGTTCAGACCGCAACACAGGAGCTACTGTAGGTAAACTGATAGGCATAGCACTCTGGCTTGAAGGGCCCTCATTAGAGTCCATGTTAACCCGAGAAACCCCAGCTACAGAGCCAGTGGAGCCAATGGAGTGAATTCCAGAGCCCCCCCCTGCTTTGTGACAGTCAGGACCTCCGGTTGCACCCTAAAAAATGACCGTAATGAGGGGGTAACTTTCACTTTGCAATGCGAAGAGACACTCTTATTCCTCCCTCCTTTTATACTCCTTCCCTTAACTTGATAGTTCTGGAAGGCTGTACCTTGGTTAGAGGGTATAGTGCTATCGTCCCTCGTATTCTCTAAAGCCTGACTCCCCTCTAAATGTGGCTCTAGTGACCCACTATCTTTTCCTTTAACGCTCGTTTTCCTCCGGCCAGCCTCCCTCTGCCTACAATTTCCTCTTTTCTTTCCACTTTTTTGGTTTGCAACTACCACCAGGCTACCTGGGTTGTAGGACACCCCTTCCCCTTCTGGATATTCGTGCTCCTCCTTTGAAGTGGCTGTAACAAATTCCGCCTCTAGCACAGGGGATGCCACCTTCTTACCGCCAGTGATGTTTCTATGAGCAGCTGGAAGAGAAAAAACACCCGGGGCCGACAGCATCAAGCTTTCCTCAAAGTCAAGCCCCACTCTATCTCCGGCGCAACCAGCAGCTGCCGCAGGTCTTACTCTCTCACCAGCCGCCGCCCCGAAGAACTGGCTGATGCTGCCGCTGCTAACCCGGAGGAGACCGCGGGCCGCCGCTCTGCGACCGCGCCTCAACTCCAGGGCGGCTCCATACCAGCGTGGGAGGTGGAGCGGGCGGGTTTTGGCGCGAAACACCTGAAGCCTGGACAGAGGACCCGACACACATTCAGCCGGTGTACGCGCACACAAATATCTCAGAAGCGGGACCCTTCAAAATCTTCGTAAAGCTCCGCAAAGCTTCGTGGAGCCTCGATGGGCAAAAATCCCTCCATTACCGGTAACATAATAGTATCATAATGCAAGGGGTAGAGAGTGCTCTCCGGACGCGTGCTCCGCTCAACTAGCGGACGCCATGTTTCCCCATACCCAGACCGGGCGGTAGCAGAATTGTTTTTGTGCAGGAAGGACAGCTTCCTGCACAAAAATAATCCCCTGAGGCATTTTATTCTTCCTATGTGTGCTACAAAATGCAGCACACATAGAAAGAGGAACAAAAGGACAATTAAAGATATTTCTCCTCGTTACGCCTCACCTAGAGAGGCGTAGCATTTTGACACATTCCAATGTCTCTCACTAATGGTAAATCTGGGAATGCACCAAAATCCATGGGTGGATGCGTGGGAAAACCGACGCTCACCCATGGAATGCCTCCCTGGGGCAGAGTAATGCAAGGCAGCGAAATGCGCTGCCTTGTGTTACTCTAGATTTATGAAGCCATGCAGTGCCATGCAAGGTGGCCTGTCGTGGCTTGATAAATCTCATTTGGGTTTTGCGTCACCCTTGCAGGGTTCAAGGGCGATGCAAAACCTTGATAAATATGCCCCTAAAACTTTAACTCAATCAAATATTTGTGCGCTTAACTGAAGTATATAGAGACTGGCATTCACCATCTTCCCATATATTTATTACACCCAGTTGAAAATGTTTTATACCCGTGAAATCCTCCATTGCTTGTGAATTTCAGGTTCACAAATTTCACAATTCTTCGGGAGATTTTGGAGGCGCACAATTTCACATAACGTTTGACCATAAGAGAGTGATGAGAGCCCAAATTGTCTCATATTTGAGCAGAAAATGTCCTGCTGGAAACATTTTCACCTCAAACCTGTCTCCTAACAGTATCTCATGTGACCTAAATATGAAATATGGCCACCATTCAATTTTCAAGTGAGGTACCTGCAAATTTCGTTCTAAGGCTTTTGTACAATTCTACTTAATGCCTGTGGAATTTTACAAAATTTTACAAAATGTACAGTTTTTACATGATGATCTGGATTCAACAAAAGGGAGGAGGCATTTCAGAGAAATGGAAAACAGAACATCCCATTACGAATTGACTCTGGTGGTTGGAGCAACCCACCACCTCCAATGAAAAGAACTGGGACTGTCTTGTCTCTTTTGCTCGTGTCATTGCGTTCAAAGTACCCTCATTTAGTGGTTAAACATTCTGTATTTCTGTGAAAGGAAGACTCATTTCTACAATGAACTTTAAAAACTTTGATCAATTTCATTACTCCAAACACTACTAAACAGCTAAGGCCATTGCAGATTAGAAATCGCCGTGCAGCAGTATTTTGAACGACCTGTGATTTAGTCAGCAAGGTGTCATTGGCCGCTGCCAGCAATGCATTCCTTATAGGTGCCTGGACCAGGGATTTCCTTGAGGTGGACGGTAATCAGGGGAAAACTGTTTTTAGCAGTCTCATTGTGGCAAAGCAAGTGCCAGAAGTGGCGTTTACCTAGTCTCTCATACTTAATGTCCGGTCAAATTTCATTCCTAAGTTTCTCACCACTTGCTTAGGAGGAGGCGCAGGTCTGAGATCAGATAGCCACCAGTTGGATGACCAAAGCTCATGTGCTTTGCCAAACAGCACGAGCTCAGATTTCTCGCTGTTTAGTTGGAGGCGATTGTTGGTCATCCAGCTCGCATTTTGCCTTATACAGTACATGAATTGTTTTTTCACCAAGTCTGGATCAGGACCGAAGGAGAAAAGAAGTTGTGTGTCATCTGCGTATGACTCGATCTCCACTCCATTACATTATAATGGGCAGAGCTTCAACTGGAGCTGCTGACTGTAACTAATGACCTAGTGGTTCATCTGCCACAAGATCTCTAAATCCTAGAGGTGGCTGCCATGCCCTATCAAGAGCAGGGCAAACATGACTGATTTCATTGCTCATGTCATGGTGGACAAGGGCCCCAATGTGCAGGGAGTTTTCATTCTTCAAGTGAGGGCCTATTTGTAGGGAGAAAACTTCCTGCACATCGGGGCGGTAAACAACGTTTACCACGAAAAGTTTTCCCCGCAGGGAATTACAACGCGGTTGTTACAATGACCGCGTTGTAACCACGCATACCATTACTCCGCAAGTCGGAACAACGACTTGCGGAGGGGGCAGAAGGTGTTGGATTTTAAATCCAACACCTTCCCTACTATCCGCACAGACTGGAGTTGGAATAGTAAATTATACTATTCCAACATCCAGCGCCCCCCCTCCGCAAGTCGTTGTTACGACTTGTGGGGTAATGGTATGCGTGGTTACAACGCGGTCGTTGTAACGACCTCATTGTAATTCCCTGCGGGGATAAATAATGCGTGCAAAAGAGGTATATTACATCGGGGCCATTGTTTTCTTGTTTGGAGCAAGCAAACTCTCAAATTGGAAGTTTGTTACCTGTAAACAAATGTTTGCTGAGTGGGTGCGTTAAAAATGGGACCCGCTCGGCAAACTTGCAGTGCAGTGTGGGGAGCGGCTGTCATGGAGGGTGCCTTCCCAGCACAGAGATCCATGCCAAACAGTTAGGGATTTATAAATAGGGTGGATGTTCCATAGCTAGGGTGGTGGAGGCCAGCGCACCCGCCCCCTAGTAGACTGCTGGGCCATTCTTCAGGATCTAAATGACCCCCCTTTGTTTGTGCAGGACCTTCACGACATTGGTATGTGCTGCTTCTTAACTTTGCCCTATAAGAGCACAATGCTTATTGCACTAAGCACTATTCTTGTCCACAGTTTTTGAAAAATCAGGGGCTTATTTACAAGCCCTGTGCGCCGCCGGTTCGTCACTTTTAATATGGGAAAAAGTGGCCTACCAGCGGCACAAGGGGCTTGTAAATAAGCCCCTCAGTGTTTGCGGAAACACCAGCATTCAAACGCAAGTCATAGGTTGCCAAAACAAGTGTATTGTTGTGAATGTAGCTGATAAGTTGTGAAAGTTGGGCAGTTTTTATGGCACGATGTCGACTCCTAAATACTACAGGGCAGATTTACAAGCCCCTTGCGCTGCCAGTGCGTCACTTTTTGTGACGCACCGGCAGCGCATTTTTCTGCCCCATATTTACAAGGACAGGAAAAGCCACCCTGCGTGGCTTTTCCTGTCCTTGTAAATACAGCCTCTTTACAACCAGTACTTTGCATGAAAGGGGCGTTCCATGGGTGTTGCTGTGGGTCTTCCCACGCAACACCCATGGAACCAGACACATTTCCAGATTTACAAGAAATCGTAAATCTGGAAATGCGTCTGTATGCTACGCCGAGGCGTAGGGAGGCGCAACGAGGAGAAATGTATTCATTTCTCCTCGTTTTTTTCCCTCTTTCTATGCGTGCTGCATTCTGCAGCACACATAGAACGAGGAAAAGACCTCTAATGATTGTTTATGCACAGGAAGGTGTCCCTTCCTGTACATACACAATCCTTTAAATCAATGACGTTTTACAAGTTCTATGTGTGCTGATGCAGCACACATAGAAGTTGTAAAACGCCATTTCTGATTGTTTATGTGCAGGAATGGAACCCTTCCTGCACATAAACAATCATCCTCGTGACGCAGGCATCCTTGCACCATGGTGCAAGGGTGCCTGTGCCGGCGCATGGCAGCAGTTTGTGCAGCAGCGCAGGGGGAAGCATAGAGAAGCAACATTTTGTTGTAAATATGTTGCATCCCTGTGCTTCAAAACTAATGCAGCGTGGCGCAGCAAAATGACTTGCTGCACCGCGCTGCATTCGTTTATTGCAAATCTGCCCCTGACTTTTCAGAGGACTAATACCTCCTCCTAAATGATTCCTAAAAGAGAATATAGCCCAAGAGTTTAATTTATACCTCACTGTGAACCATAACACTTCTTTTTGGTTTGCCTTTTTCCACTGCACAGTAAAAAGATAAAATAATAAAGCGACTATTTCCTCCGGCGAGGGATTCAGAACTCCCTCCCATGAAGATGTCTCTGTGAAATGCCTGAACACTTCTTCTTCCTTGTTTACAGCCAGCTCCATTTGGCTCCCTAGTAAATCCGCAATTAATCCACTCTATTTATTATTCACTGCCTTGGTTTGGATAGATCATGGCGATGGTATGCTGTATTTTATTAATAGCCCTGGTTTGAAAGGTTTGTTAATCCATTGTCATATTCCTATACACTGCTGCCTTCCTGCACTCTCTGGCAGTCTGTTTAGAGAAGTCATGCTCCTCATTTTTCCAAGATGAAGAATGATGGTGTAAAGAATATCATAAATCCAGCAAACTCTATAACCTACATTAGCATCAGCATTAACCGGGGCGGCTTCTTGCAAGAATGCTTGCCTGGGACTACCATTAGAGGACCCAGATAAATGAGGGCTTTGGTGGGAGGCTTAGGGCAACTGTTATGCTCTTGAGAAATGCCAGCAACCGAAGGGTGGATTTATTGGTTGCCAGCAGGAAAACAAATTTGCACAATACGAAAGGAAATCAAAACCAACCTGATATGAGTAGTTTAGCATAATGGCAGACCTCTCCATCAACAGCTGCCCTCCAGTAAACTTTGTTGAGTTTTTGAAAATCAATTTTAATCAGCAGCTGATATTGCGTTCCCCTCTCTCAGGTTGATGTAGGGTCCAATTTGTGCTGATCAGAGTGAAGGATATTTATTGGTAAATGTTGCTGCAGAACAATAATCAATGTCTACCTCGAATCATTTGGTTTGAATACAATTAGCTTGAATCAAATTATTTGAAAAAGCTGTGAGTAAGAGAACAACTAGAGAGATGGGTAAGGTTTGGGTTTGGAATATGAGATGGATTAGGATTACGCTGAAAGTTAGCATTAAGTTAGGGGCCAGGATAAGAGTTAAACATATGGATAAGGTGGTAGTTAGGGTTAAAGATGAGATATGATTTGGGAGAGATTTATGGATAGAATTATGGGGCATATTATCAAGGGCTCTATCGCCGCTTTAGCAGGACTTTTTCCCGCTAAAGCGGCGATAATTCAAACGCCCTATTAGCAAGCTGTCGCTAACTGCTGTTAGCGACAGCTTCTAGGCGATAGCGACCGGGTTGGGTGCCGCTTTGCATGCCAGCGATATTTATCGCTAATGGCATGCAAAGTAGGCGTTCCCAACCTAAAAGCGACTGGAAACAGTCGCTAAGGTCGCTATCGCCTATTAGCGAGGCAGGGGAGGTGATTAACGAACCAGCGCTAAACACGTTTAGCGCTGGTTTGTTAACGCCTGGTCCAGACCTGACTTAGCCATGTAATCCAATGGGAGGTGGATTACATGGCTAAATCCCCTCGCCCTATCGCCAAGCTAACACTGGTCACAGTGTGAATATCGCTTGTTTTCAAGCGATATTCACACTGTTCTCCAGGGTTTCTATCGCTTTGGAGATAAGCGTTGCTGATAGCACGCTATCTCCGCGATAGAAACCTGCGATAGCCGGCGATAATTATCCTAGCGCTAACTGCGCTTAGCGATAATTATCGCCGGTTATTGCTAATAGGCCCCTATATTTGCATAAGAAATTGGGTTATTGGTTGAGCGGGTTGAAAACAGTACTCAAGCAACAACCACAATCCTTGTCAGGGTGAATCATAAAAGTCATTAGATTAACCTGTGCTAATTCATCTGGTAGCTTGCCACAAAAGCAGTCAGGATTAATTTAGAGGCACTGTGTAAAGTTTTATGCAGCACATAAACACTAATAAAGTGAAAACACAACACAAACAAATCCCGAACCAATTCAGAAAAATAGGATTTTATTAAATAAAATGACCCCAAAACAAATTACATCCAGTCAATAGAACTGGAGTTAAGGAGTTTTAAAGTTTGTATTGAAATATAGTACCTAAAAGATCAAAGTGGCAACTGCGAGTACCTAGTCATGCGAGACTGAGGCAAAGTCAAAAGTTAAGGCCAACCACGATGGAGCACGGGTTGGATGTGCGAGGTGAATTCGGCCCGGTGTAGGCTGACCTTTGTACTTAGAAGAAATTTTGAAGAAAAGTCCAGGAGAAGGTCGAATTCAATGGGTCAAGGTAGCAAGCTGTGTCCAAGGAGGAGTCATTGTTGCCGGGTAGTGCTGGACAAGGCCTCGGCAAAGCCGTTGACGATGGTGGCAAAAAGCTCTGAACGGGAAAAGCCAGATTTCCAGACTGAGGAGGTTGTCATCATCAATTGGGAGCCTGTTGCCATAGCCTGGTGAAGATTTTTCCCTTCGGACTTAGACAACTTTTTGGAAGTAAAAAACCTCCAGCTGGATGAAGCTGCCTGCTGTAGCCAGAGAGGGCAGCACGAGGCCGGATACTGACGCTCAGAGGTCCCGCTGAACAGGATCTGCTGCTGTGAAGAAGAACATAGCGGGAGCTACCACAAAGTTAGCCTGACGGATGATGCACCTTGGGTGGATTGGCTGGCAGGTAGGTCACGATCTTCTGTCGATTCTTCAGGCACTTTTTGGTGAAACATTTTCTTACTACCAACTTTTAGGATTAGGCAGGAGCAGCACCTCAAACGCCACTTCCATGGGTCCAGGACATGGCGGGCACCACTTGAGGGTTTATGACTCACTCTAGCAGCAGTTGCAGGGTTCAAGGTCTCTGGAGCTTGTTATATCCTTGTAGCTCAAACAGGAGGCCAGCCAACTAGCCTTTGGAGCCAATGAAGTAGTCCTGGGTTCAAGCAGAAAGGCAGGCCTCTAGCAGCATGACTGTCCTCTGAGTAGTTGAAAAATCACATGCTTCACACACACAAGCTGAGTAATTACAATTACTGTAAGTGTTCGTCCCAGTAAATGTTCTTAACAAAGGCGAAGGATCTGGACACAGATTGGAAGAAGTTTACTACATGCAGAGTCACATGTATCATGTGGCAATGGAGGGCCATGTTATGTGGCAGCGTTGACAAAATTATGCAAGCGGAAAAGGCAAAATATGGTGACTAATATTTTGTTATTTCATAATTTCAACAAGTATCAATACTGACTAGCCAAAGCAGTACTTCATTAGCACCAATTTTAAATCGAATACAGCAATCAGCAACTGGACAGTAATCATTTAACCTTTACCACTGGGTTACAATAGTGTAGGACCCTGTTCTCGATTTTTCTTTGTAACTTTTGATCTTTTTGAGGTAGATTTTTTTTTTGAGGGGAGTGGAGGTTCTGCGAGTTAGACAGAAGATTTTGGATTGTGTTCCAAATAAAGCAAATCCATAATGATGAAGAAAACACTGTCCACAGACTCGCATAATTCCCTGATAGTAGTTAGGGCCACAGACTTGATTGCCTGGAAAATCATCTTTCTTACTGGTATTGATGCATTTTTTTCCACATCTATGATACTACTACGTCTCATTCACTCAATTCTGCATTTTGGCAGCCTTTGATCAAGTCAAAATGCAGTGCTATTTCCTGGACTATTTTTCTCGAGTGAGGCAAGTGACTCTTGGGAGACACTGGCACAATCTGGCCACAAACCTTGCTTGTATAAGGCACTTCATAACACACTTTGCCATTTGCAAGCACCATTGATAGCAGGTTTTACTATTACCTAATTTAATGGAACTTATTCTACTGACCTCAGACCCCGTACCAGCTCCCTATCACTTCTCGCTCGTTCTCCTGCCTCGTTTTGTTCCTGTGCTATTTGTTAACCTTACTGTCTCCCCTGCAAAGCCACAATCTCCTGAGGTATTTCCTGTTATCCTTGTTGCTTTGCTGCTACTGAAACTCCTACTGTCAATGTTTAGCCTCTTATAATCCATATTTTCACACTGTCTGTGCTGTTTGAACTTGTTTGCTCTACTCTTGTGAAAAATCTGTTGCTTATCTTTGCTGTGCAACTGTTTTGTGATAGTTTTTTCCCTGTATCTGCAGCCACTCCCTTACCACTCGCACCCCCTTGCTGTCTCCCACCGTTTTCTCTTTGCTCCTTTCCTCCCACTTCCGTATCTTACCAGCCCCGCCAATCACCTCCCAGCATCCCCCTCCTGCCAAGACCAACTTATGGAGGCCACAGCATGGCTGCCTAGAGAACGCTTTGTTGGCGCATCAAAAGAAAGTCCGTCTGCGCCCGTCCATGCCTGGTCTGCGCCCAGCTTCAGGAACCCTGGCCCGCCACCCGAAGCTACACCGCGACCGAGCTCTAAGCCATCGACCCAGGATACTGCAACAACAACTGCTGCGGTGCCATTCCCCGTACCATGATAGGACCTTGCACCTGCCGGCCCTGCCTCTTCTACTGCAACACCGGAGCACCAGCTTGCAAGGTGACCACAACCACCCCAAACCATCTCCACTGCTTCCTGATTAATGCACAATCACTCTGCAAGCACGCCACCGAATTCTGGGGCACCATCACTCCCTCACCCCAGACATCAACTTCCTCACAGAGACCTGGCTCAACTCCGCTTCTGTGCCTGACATCACCACAGCGACGCCCGACAGCTACAAGATAGCACACCAAGACCGCATCAACAAACATGAAGGGAGAATTGCCATCATCCACCCCGATCATGGAACACCTCAACTTCCAACTCTGAACCGATGGCAAAACCACCATCAAAGGCACCCTCACCTACAGACCTCTAGGACCTCTTCCTAGTTTCTGCCATGCCATTCCCGAATTCATCGCATCGCTCACCATTTACTCCAAACACCACATCTTCCTCGGCAACCTCAATTTTTACCCTGACGACCTCAACAATACCAACACTGCCAACCTCCTTGAGAGCATGAACAACATCGGTCTCTTCCAATCTGTCACCAACCCCACACACATCACAGGACAAACACTCACCCTATCTTCACTTCCAGCGACAGAGTCAAGTACAGCCATGTCACAGAGTTCACCTGGACAGACCACGCCATCATCCACTTTGGCATCTCTGGGTCTCCAGCACCGCCCCCAAGCCATTCAGCGCTTCACACAACAGCTCAAACAAAGTCTTAGAGAGCCAATTGACCAATGCCTTCAACACCTCCCACCCACACACTGCAACAAACCTAGAACAGGCTGTCAAGAACTTCTTCGCCTGGATCACTGACTGCGCCAACAGAGTCGCCCCCGTTAAACTCACCAAACTCAAAAGGGTCTCCAAACAAGCCAGCTAGTACAGCACGGAACTAAGAGCAATAAAACGCAACTGCAAACAAAACAAAAGGAAATGGTGCACCAGCAAGGAGCCCACAGATCAAGCCACAATCAAGACATTCTTCACCCAATACCACCAACTCCTGAAAGAGATGAAAAGAACCCCTCTCGACGTCTGCATCGAAGCAAGCTCCAGCCACAGCAAAGAACTCTTCAACATCGTCAGAGAGTTCTCCAACCCCTCAGCCAGCAAAGAATATCATGACTCCTTCCCAGGAACTCTGCAACACCCTGGCTTCTTCTATGACAAGGTCTTTGCCATCTACAGAAACTTCGATCCCCATCCCACCACCACTGACACACTCAGCCTTCTCACCCCCACGAATGAAAAACATAACCACCTGCTCACCACCTGGAACCAGCACACCACTCAAGACACCACAGTCATCATGAACTCCATCCACTCATGAGCACCCACGTACCCCTGTCCCCACCACATCTTCAATCTCAGGAGCAAGGCGATTAGCAACTAGCTCACCGCCATCTGCAACACATCCATCACCACGGCCCCCTTCCCCAAAGAATGAAAACACGCAGAAGTCAAATCGCTACTCAAGAAACCATCCGCCAACCGCTATGAACTCAAGGTCTACCGCCCCATCTCATTGCTGCCCTTTTCTGCCAAAATCCTCGAGAAGGCCATCAACTGCCAACTCACAGAATACATGGGGAACTACAACCTCCTTGACACTTCTCAATCTGGATTCCACATCAAGCACACCACCGAAACTGCCCTGATCGCAGCCACAGATGACATCAGATCCCTCCTTGACCAAGGAAAATCAGCTGTCCTGATCCTCCTCGACCTCTCAGCAGCGTTCGACATGATATCGCACCACACCCTGATCAAAAGGCGACTTCACATTGGAATCCAAGGAGATGCCCTCAAATGGATCGCCTTCTTCCTCATCCAGAAGATCCCAGAGAATCCCTCCCTTCTACTCAGAACTCAGGAACACCACCTGCGGCGGCCCTCAAGGTTCATCCCTCAGCCCTACTCTGTTCAACACCTACATGACTCCCCTGGCTAACGTTGTCAGAACCCATGGACTAAACATCATATCCTACACCGATGACACCCAGCTCATCCTCTCTATCAGAGGACCCCTCCACCACAATGACCAACTTCTGCAGGTGCATGATGAGCGTCACAGACTGGATGAAAGACAACTGCCTAAAACTCAACACAGGCGAGACAGAAGTGCAGACCCTTAGGAACAAAATCTCTATGTGGAACGATGCATGGTGACCTCTCAAACTTTGACTCTCACCCGCTCCAACTGACCACGCCGGCAACCTTGGCATCATCCTGGACTGTAGGGTCACCATGAAATGCAGATTAACACAGTCTTATCTGCCTGCTTCCTCATCCTTTGCATGCTCCATAAGATCTTCAAGTGCCTCCCCATCAACACCAGATGGACCGTCATCCAAGCCCTTGTCACCAGCTGACTGGACAATGGCAACACACTCTCTGCAGAAATCAACTCCCACCTATCCAAGAGATGGCACACCATACAGAACTCAGGAGTCAGACTCATACTAGACCTCCCAAAGCAGATCCACATCACCCTCCACCTCAAGAAGCTCCACTGGCTCTCTGGTCAGAAGAGATATCAGTTCAAAATGCTGATCCACGCCTTCAAAGCTCTACACAACCATGGACCAACATACATCAACCACTGCCTAACTTCCACCTTCCCTCCAGACACCTGCGCTCCACCTCCTTCTTCCTCGCTCACACCCTCCACATCCGCAGCAGAAACAGTGGAGGACGCTCTTTCCTCTACCTCGTCGCAAAGTCATTGAATTACCTCCTGCTCTGCCTCTGGACTCATACTCTCTGTTGGAATTCAGGAAAGGACTCAAGACCTGGCTGTTCAACTGAACCCTACCCTGCAGCAGTTTTCTCAGTGCCTGGAAACACTCAGGGGTGATTATCTGTGCTTTACAAATCTAGATTGATTAATTGATTAGTTTGCCTTGCCAGATTTGGACCTTGTTTCCTGCTAATCATAGCTGATGTCAGTATTGAGCATTTAACTGAATTTAACTGAATTAGCTATCTGATTGGCTCAAAACCAGCATTATTCTTCTTGTGACCCCTCTTTGTGCTCCCACACCAAAAACATTATACAGCCACTGTTAGAAATGGGATTTCTGGTTGGCTAGGGCTTGCGCCAAAGCCAGGCAGAAACCATCACTCTAGTCAGGGCAAGGGAGTTACACGCTGAAGATAACCCCTGCTCACCCCCTTGGTAGCTTGGCACGAGCAGTCAGGCTTATCCCAGAGGCAATGTGTAAAGCGTTTGCGCAACACACACATACAGCAGCAACACACTAGGTACACCACAAAAGAAACTCTACACAAGGTTATATAAAAATAGCCTTTGTATTATCATAAACACATTAGAAACATAATCACACATTTACACTGTGCCAACTGGCACTAGGCGATATTCACAGGGGATTATACACACATGACAGGGCCAATCGGGCCACTGTCAGAACCATCAGAACAGGTAAGTAAATATAAAACACAACCAGTAACTACTGGTACCATAATGACCTAAGCATTATCACATTATCCTAAAATATCATAGCATGACATTAGGCATACCCACATTAGGCTCAAAGCTCATTAGCATAAACACATTACGCATTAGGCCTCACCAGCATAAACACATTATGCAATCACCTCATAAGCATAAATCACATTAGAGGCATAAATCAGGGTGCATAAATCACATTTATCATAGGCACCACATAAATCACATTAGGGCCTGGTGCCCTATCAACCTAACACTAACCCCCTGGCCAACTGGCCTTCTCAGAGGGCTCAAATGCCCTATGTCCCAAATGTCAGGGCTGGCTGCCAATGCAGCAGAATCAAGAGTGCGCAATTGCGCTGGCACAACTGTGCCTCCTGGGTCCCCACTGGGACTCCTAGCAATGAACTGGCCTAAACGTTGCAGCTGCCGCTAATTGCGGTGCAGCTGTGCAGCAAACTGTGGGCACTGGCACTCACTGTGCCCTCTGGGCCCCCACTGGGGCCTCACCAGCAAATATAGCCAAACGTTGCAGTTGCCCGCTACGGCGACGCAACTGAGAAAAGAAAGAGGGGCACTGGCACTTCGGTGCCCTCTGGACCCCCACTGGGGCCCTCCACACAAATATGGCCACGTGGCAGCTGCCCGCGCTGGTGAGGCGCAGCTGGGAATAAACAAAGAGGCCCTGGCACGCTGGGGCCCCGCTCTGGGGCTCTGTAAAACAAATTGCCCCCATCGTTGGAGCGGCCCGCTCTCCTGCGGGTCTGCTCAGGAAATAGGCACTTTACACTGTGCCACATGATGCCCCACTCACCGGCCTCTCCGTGGGACTCTGCGCTTCTCTTCAGCTGGTCCCGCACTCCTGAGGAGCCCGCGAGGCTCCCCCTTTACTCTGCCTTCACCCGGTCCCTCTCCTGGGACACGGGACTTTGGAGGGGAGCCTGCGAGGCTCCGGACGGTTCCGGCGGCGGGCGGGACTTCCTCTCCCTGCTCGCCGGACGGCTCTTGAAGCCCCGCCCACAGTCAGGCAAGGCCGCCTGGCTTCATGGTCGGGCCGGCGGCTCTTCTTCTCGGAGGGGCAATGCGGGGTGGGCACCCGCTCGAAATACTGCATAAGCGGGGTGGGCACCTGCCTGAAATAAAGCACATAAGCGGGGTGGGCACCCACCAATAACTCCAAACGCGGGGTGGGCACCCGCTGTCATTTAAAAGCATAAAGCGGGGTAGGCTCCCGCTCGGCTGGGCAAAATGCGGGAGAATCCCCACGTCGGGATTCCCTCTAAAAGGGCTGCAGCTCCGTGCTGCGAAGCCCACGCGCTCCTCTTCTGGGGCAAATTAGAATATAGCGCTCACGAGGCGCTAGGAGCCTGGACTGCAAAAGGAAAAAGGTCCCAAGCAAAGTGTCTAGGGCCACAGCTGGGCCCAGGGAGGCCAGCACACAGGGCCCTCCAGCAGGGAGGCAAGCCCTCGTGGCGGTTCCTCCTGGACCCCCAGCAGCAGCAAGCCCCCAGCAAGTCCAGGAACAGCACACCTTTCATGGGGTCACAGTCCCTATATTTATATGGCATCTTCCTTTGTCTGCAGTACAGGGCTTTAGGGGAACCAGATGCAACTGGTTCAGGGGGGAATTGGAGCACTTTGTTTACAAGGCTCCTCTTCCCCTTTGTCAGGTGGGGGCTCGGTGATCAGATGATCAGACACACCACAGGGGGGCGGAGCCAGCATTGTACAGGCTAGGCACAGACCTATTCAGGGACCAGGGATTTCTCCTCCCACTACTCCAAATGCAGATGTCCCATTCAGCCTAGCGCTGACTCACCCTGCCCCTCCTGGAGCCACACACACCTCACCAGCCCCTGTCACTCAACAGCCAGACATGCAATCCACATCAGGTAGGCAGACCCATAGCACACAGAAATGCCAACTTCTAAAAGTGGCATTTGTAAAATAGTTATAATAAATCTGCGCACACCATTGCGTAGCATTTATTATCACTATTCCAACTATACCAAACTTGACCACGCTGCGCCTCTCATATCAGGAATTACCACTGAAACACTTATCAGGGAATCCCCAATGCATTCCTATGGGAGGGCAGCCCCACAGTAGTGAGAAACCAAAATGGCTGTTTGTCACTACCAGGACATGTCCCACACTTAAGGTACATGTCCTATCTTTTACCTACAATGCACCCTGCCCATAGGGCTAGCTAGGGCCTACCTTAGGGGTGACTGACATGCAGTAAAAGGGGGGGGTCACAGACGTGGCACACACTTTAGGTGCCACGTCACAGCGGCAGTAACACTGCGCGCACAGGCCCTGCAATGGCAGAGGCCTGGGATAGGTTTGAAAGGCTACTTTGGTGGGGGGCGCAATCAGCGCTGCAAGCCCACCAGTAGCATTTAAATTTCCAGCCCTGGGTATATGAGATACCACTTTACAAGGGACTGACAGGTAAATTAAATAGGCCAAACAGGAGTAGACCAATCTTACCATGTTTAACACAGAGAGCACACACACTTTACACTGGACAGCAGTGCTAAAGTGCCCAGAGTCCTAAAACCACCAACACCATGTCAGAGAAAAGGCTAGGAGAAAGGCAAAAAGTTTAGGGATGACCCTGCAAAAAGGGCCAAGTCCAACACCCACCCTTGAAGATACCCAGTAAATGTTATACATTTATGTAGCTATAATACATGGGATTCTGTAATCCCGGTATAAACACCAGTATCTAATTTATTTAAATTTGGTGACTTGTGATGCACCCAATCACCGATTATAAAGAAAAGACATCAGAACTCGACTATTCTAAGTTATTACAGTCGAGTTCTGATGTCACAATGGCTGCTGTCAGATCCAGAATTTGAGGTGAAAGGCAGGCCAGGTCACAGAGCATATTGAAGCAGCTGTTTGAAGCAACGAAAATGGAACTTTGCTTTTATTTCTTCTGCTCTACTTTTTAGCTTACAATGGCAAGCAGCGAGAACATGTTTATTTTTTGCACTCCTTAGATAGTTAGAGAAAAGCTAGAATCTTTCTGCATGTTTCTACACATTCCGAACTAGTGCAGCTTTTTTTTTCTAAGAAAAATTTAAAACAGACTTCTATTGAACTGTTTCATATATCTGTTTGCAACAAATAACAGGTTTTTGATATGTTTAATTTTGCACTACAGGTTTTATTTTTATTCTTTAATGTTGCAAACATGCTCACTATTTCATATTAAAGAGCGATGTATCAAGGTTTGAAGTGGTTTGTGAGAAAGGTGATGGTGTGACCATGTATTATATAGGATAAAGTCCCCCCTGGCATACATGATAAGGATATTGCAGGTCACCTCGGAGTTCCATAACCTGATAAAAAAACGTAGCCTTTGGCCTCGCTCCTCTATATGCTATGGAACTCCGCAGTGACTTGCAATATCCAAATAAAGTACATCAGGGGGTACTTTATCAGTTATATATGAAACCAATAATGTACTGTAGATGCTGGCACTCATTTAATCTATTGACTCAGGTATCCCAGACAGCATTGCATCATGCATCTCCACAGACTGTGATTGCTAAACTGTCTTATTTGTACAGTCCAGGTATTCGCTAGTAGTAACAAGTGTGAAACATGGTGGAATCACCAATATCTCAAAGAGCGTGTGCCAAAATGCTAATAAATATTAAAAATAAACACATTTTACAGAAGGTAGCCTGTGCCAGGTGGAACATTATCTTTAAACAAAAATTGTGAATGATACAAAAACAGGCCACAGGCCACACGTTCATCTCACTTGCCCTAATGCTAACTTCCCTTCTATTTTTACCTGCCTTCCCCCCTCTGCTTGTTCTTGCAACGTTTCAGTGTCAGATAACAGGTTTTCAATATATTTCACAGGTCACAGCCAGCCCCGTGTTCAAAGTTTACTGCTTGTCTTTAAGGACGTGGATTGGAATTAATTCCAGTTTTTTTAATTTAATGATACAACATGAATCAGTAGATTAAACCAACATGGCTTGTGTGTTGAATCTAAAGAGGTGAAACCAAAATGCTCCCAAAGCCATCTGGAGTGACCGGCAAAATTCAGAAAACCAGCTGCCGCTGAGGAATGAAAACAAAAGAAATAAGTGTAACGTGGAAACCAACCAATTGTAAGTATTGTGTGTGCTCTAAGCCCTTTGTGGATTTTTTTTTTAAAGAATAGACTCACAAGCGACAGCACATATGCTGTATCAGGTGAGACCTAAAAATTGTGAAAAATACACTTTTTTGGTGGGAAGGTAGATGTAGACAAAGCACTCCACAACACTGGCCCTGCCTACCTGAACAGCCGCATTCACTTCCACCAACCCTCCAGACACCTCCGCTCTGCACAAAAGCAGAGCATGGGGCCGCGCCTTCGGTACCTGGCCCCTAAAGCCTGAAACACCATCCCACAATGCATCAAAGCCTCTTCCTCTCTTCTTAAATTTTTGATTTTCGAGGAAGCCCCCGTTGACCTCTCACACCTGTCACAGAGCAGCTGAACACCCTCATGGATGATCAGGACACTATAAAAACAGCTATAACACAACAGAACATGTGTTTTGCTTCTAACACAGAATCTGTAGTTGGGAGCAGAGGCTCTTAGGTACAGCTATGTAAATAACAGTAGTAGACCTGCTTTTTGAGGTTGGTCAGAACACAATAGCATTTGATATGCCGCGAGTGAATCACTTACGTCAAGAAAATGCAAAAGTATGCATTCATACATCATAAGTAATTCATGAAAGAAAATAGACCTGTAATTTACATCTAAAATTAATGCTTACGGGTCCATACATTCTGCACTACTAAATGTTAATATTGATTCGAAAATTGGCCATTCCAGTTTTTGAGAATGTGACATGAAAACATAATGCAAGTTAGTGTACAAAATACATGAGGGCCATTTGGAAAATAAGCATAATTCAACGATGTATGTGAATACCACAAAGATGTCCATGTACAGTGTGACATGCCCACTTTGAAATGAGTTACATGGAAATATATCTGAATATGAAAATATAGTTAATGTATGCACATACTTAAGCATACTTTGCATATTGTCCAATTCCCACATGAACTATGAACGCTTATTCATCATATCCTTAATGGTACATAGTTCAGGGGTTTTCTTTTTAAATATATCATTCCACTGTCATTAAAAACACACTACTGCATTTTTTTTCTGTCATGAAATTATTTTAGTTTGTACAAATGCACTGGCGCAGCCACGGCCGCTGCAGGTAAGAGCGGTGGGGCCGGCTGACACCGGCAAACACGGTGTGACCACTTCAGACGCTATCTATTAAAGCAGAAACATACCCCAAGGATGGCTACAGAACAAACATGCAATGCAGATCATCTGGTGTCTGCCACACTCTACTGCTCGCTGCACGCTGGCCACTATCTGCAGCTCAAGGATATGAAAAAGATTGATAGTTCCACAAAAAACAGATGCACACAGCCCAGACTGGCGAAGTCTCATGGACAAATAAAGACACAATTTACGATAATAGTTTTGACCATTTGTAATCTGCCTAGCTCCATACATAGCTGCTGCTGGGGTGTCTCAGCGACTTGAACTCTGAGGGCCTGATTCACAAAGGTAAACTTAAATGTTTGTGTAAGTTTATGTGTGTTTTGGAGTTCACAATACTGCATTTTAATAGTAAATTTTCGAGTGCGGAGACTCCTCAGTTGGGGAGGAGAACTCTGCACATAAAAAGATAGGACAGACTTATCTTTTTAGGTGCCGAGTCTCCCTGACTGTGGAGTCATCGGATTAAAATGCAGTTTTGTGAATTCCAAAACACAAACGTGTAAGTTTACATTTGTGAATTAAGGCCTTGACTGTTGAGAAATGCAGTGAGCACAGGTCAGGATTTGGAATCTTGACAAGACCTACTTATTTTTCTATCCTTCGAGGTCAGTAAATTGAGTGCAATTACAATAGGGTTAGCATCACCTGTATTTTATAGTGCATAGAAATAGCAGAAGTACAGTATGAAGCACTAGAAAAAACAAATTATTTTTAATAGCTACACACACACATAAACACACAGGAAATGATTTGCAGGATTGCCTTCTCTGTAGACAGTACAAGTGTGATGGAAAAACAGGAGTATGTTTGTAAATCTACAGTCTACAGGGGATTTTAAAGAATTATTTTGCCTTTTGTGATCTCCCCAAAATAAGGAAATCTACTCATCTTGTAAGGGAATCTTCTAAGAAATACATTTCTGCCTCTTTGAAATAGGTTAGTATTGGTGACAGTGTGAAATTGGGTTACTGGCTGAGAGAAGTGAAACCCTACTCAAGCAGCAACCACAATGCTTGTCAGGGTGATGCACAAGCAAACCCCAAATTAACCTGCGCTCAACCCTCTGGTATCTTGGCACAGAGAACTCAGGCTTAACTTAGAGGGCAATGGGTAACGTATTTATGCAACACTTCTAACAGTAATAAAGTGAAAACACAACACAAGAAAAATCCAGTAGCGGCCGGTCCATTTGCGCGCGCAACGAAATTCATTTTATTTTTTTGTTTACTTACCTCAGTGCGGCCGAAATCCGTAGTTTACTACCCCCCACCCTGCCCCTCCCCCGCCCTGCGTCACCGCCCGGCAGCACTCCCACCACCGGCCGCTACTGGAAAAATCCCACACCAATTCTGAAGAAATAGAGCAAAATGTAATAAATCAAGATCCAAACAACAAAAACCCAATCAGTAGAACCAGAGATATTCAATAATAAAGATTTAAGTGAAAATACCGCCAAAAGGTCCAAAGCACCACTCGTGACTATCTG
Source organism: Calotriton arnoldi (assembly GCA_963921515.1). Taxonomy (NCBI): domain Eukaryota; kingdom Metazoa; phylum Chordata; class Amphibia; order Caudata; family Salamandridae; genus Calotriton; species Calotriton arnoldi. Next base: position 218,011 of record CAWUFW010013157.1, read on the forward strand.
GTTGTGCAAGACTAGGAGAAAGTCACAAGTTCAGGCCGACTGTAATGGAGCATGGACCGGATACAGGGACCAGGTTAGTCTTGCTGAAACTTTACCTTCACAGTCCAGCGCAAAGAGTCCCGTTCATGGTAGAGGGGGCCACGAGGTGCAGGGAAGAGTCACGAGCAGTCATTGATGCAGCGCGAAGAGCAGGCCTGGCACCGCAAACGGTCATCGTTGTAGCGTGAAGAGACTTTTGTCATCACGAGCGGGCAGTCTGAAGCATGAAGGGTTGGGTTGATAGACCTTCGCCTTACTGGGCAGTATGAGCGCCAAGATTTTGGTACCAACTGGCCCGTTCACAGTCGCGAAGAGCAGAAAAACTTTGATTCAGCTCCACTGAAGCCACACCAAGGGTCTAGGACCTCAGGGGCACCATTTGGGGACAGGGGCTGGCTCTAGCTTGATCTGGGTGCTGGTTCAGGTGATTACTATGTCTCTGTGGCAATGAACAGGAGGCCAGCAGACTAGCCCTTGGGTTCAGGTGCAGGTCAATCCCTTTGGCTTAGGCAGGAGGGCAGCAGGACAGCAATCCAGCAAGGCAGCAGTTCAGTAAAGCCGTAGTCCAGCAGGGCAGCAGTCCAGCAAAGTGACAGTCCTTTGAGCAGCACAGCAGTCTTTCTTCCTGGCAGTCTCCACAGATCCAGATGTGTATTAAAGAGTTGGTGTCTGAGGTCCAATATTTTTATCAGGTGCCACCTTTGAAGTGGGAGAAAACTTCTAGAGCTTTCCCTTTGAAGTGCATAGGCTTGCCGGTTCCCTGCCCTCACTCCATACTAACTACAGGAGGTATGCAGCCCTTTGTGTGGAGGCATGCCTTTTCAAATGTAAGTAGGCCTGTGCTCAGCTCTGCCCTCCAATCCTGCCAGTGATGACTCATCCAGGCACACCTAAGCTTTCTATTGTGTGTGGCTGTCTAGGAGGCATACACAAAGCCCACCTGTCAGCTACACCCTAACCCAAAGACAGGCTGCAGGCACTAAATAGCTAAGGCAGGAAAATGCCAACGTTCTAAAAGTGCAAAAACAACAGTTGATGGACAGAATACAGAACAATGTCATACATTCACCCCAGTACAGAGAACTGGGTCTAAATCCATCGTTTTTTTGCTCACCATGCCATTCCAGTTTGAACCCAGCCATATGCAAATCAGTCTTGACCCTGCGCCCAATGGGAACAGTCCAGCCCAAACTTCCAGGCCAGGTCCTCCCTGGACTGGAAACAAGCATCCTAGGAACGGTTTCAGGGTTTCACCCCTCATCAGCCAGGATAGCTTGACTCCAGTGGCATGGAGAGCACGGGACCCATGTCTGGGCATACCCGTCCCACTCGGGGTGACAAATGCAAAAACAACAGTTGATGGACAGAATGCAGAACAATGTCATACATTCACCCCAGTACAGAGATCTGGGCCTAAATCCATCGTTTTTTTGCTCACCATGCCATTTCAGTTTGAACCCTGCCATATGCAAATCAGTCTTGACCCTGCGCCCAATGGGAACAGTCCAGCCCGAACTGCCAGGCCAGGTCCTCCCTGGGCTGGAAACAAGCATCCTATGCCTGGTTTCGGGGTTTCACCCCTCATCAGCCAGGATAGCTTGACTCCAGTGGCATGGAGAGCACGGGACCCACGTCTGAGCATACTCGTCCCACTTGGGGTGACAAAGGCAAAAACAACAGTTGATGGACAGAATGCAGAACAATGTCATACATTCACCCCAGTACAGAGATCTGGGCCTAAATCCATCGTTTTTTTGCTCACCATGCCATTTCAGTTTGAACCCTGCCATATGCAAATCAGTCTTGACCCTGCGCCCAATGGGAACAGTCCAGCCCGAACTGCCAGGCCAGGTCCTCCCTGGACTGGAAACAAGCATCCTAGGACCGGTTTTGGGGTTTCACTCCTCATCAGCCAGGTTAACTTGACTCCAGTTGCATGGAGAGCACGGGAACCACGTCTGGGCATACCCGTCCCACTCAGGGCAATGACAAATGCTGGAGGAGAATGTTTGAATCATTCAGCATTCCGTTCATCATTTGTTGCAGTTACACTTTTCGCCCTAAGTGGGACAGGTATGCCCAGACATGGGTCCCTTGCTCACTGTGCCACTGGATTCAAGCTAGCCTGGCTGATGAAGGGTGACATACCTCGAAACCGGTCCCAGGATGCTTGTTTCTGGTCCAGGGAGGACCTGGCTTGGCAGTTCGGTCTGGACTGTTCCCATGAGGCACAGGGTCAAGACTGATTTGCATATGGCTGGGTCCAAACTAGGGTGGCGTAGTGGGCAGAAGAACGATGGATTTAACCCAGATCTCTTGACTGGGGGAGAATGTTTGAATCATTCAGCATTCCGTCCATCATTTGTTGCAGTTACACTTTTCGCCCTAAGTGGGACGGGCATGCCCAGACGTGAATCCCTTGCTCACTGTGCCACTGGATTCAAGCTAGCCTGGCTGATGAAGGGTGACATACCCTGAAATCGCTCCCAGGATGCTTGTTTCCGGTCCAGGGAGGACCTGGCTTGGCAGTTCGGTCTGGACTGTTCCCATGAGGCACAGGGTCAAGACTGATTTGCATATGGCTGGGTCCAAACTGGGGTGGTGTAGTGGTCAAAAGAACGATGGATTTAACCTAGATCTCTTGACTGGGGGAGAATGTTTAAATCATTCAGCATTCCATCCATCATTTGTTGCAGTTACACTTTTCGCCCTAAGTGGGACGGGTATGCCCAGATGTGGGTCCCTTTCTAACTGTGCCACTGGATTCAAGCTGGCCTGGCTGATGACGGGTGACATACCCCGAAACTGGTCCCAGGATGCTTGTTTCCAGTGCAGGAAGGACCTGGCTTGGCAGTTCGGTCTGGACTGTTCCCATGAGGCACAGGGTCAAGACTGATTTGCATATGGCTGGGTCCAAACTGGGTGGCGTAGTGGGCAAAAGAACGATGGATTTAACCCACATCTCTTGAATGGGGGAGAATGTTTGAATCATTCAGCATTCCGTCTTTTATTTGTTGCAGTTACAACATTCTAAAAGTGGCATTTTCAAATTTGTAATTTAAAATCTGACTTTAGCATAAGAGAGGATTTTTCAATGCAATTCCAAACAAAGCAAACAAACTGGTTACCTGTTCCCATTTTAAAATTAAAGCGTACTAAATGTAATAAGGTAACTCCTTTGTTATCCTATGGGAGAGGTAGACCTTGCAGTAGTGAAAAATTAATTTAAGAGTTTTTCACTACTAGGATATGGAAAACTTAAACATGTCAAACTTTTAAAATACAATGCACCCTGTCCTCTGAGCTGACAATGGCCTACCCAAGGGTGACTTATATGCATTAAAAAGGAAAGTTTGGGCCAAGCAAAGGTTTCTTTTGCCAGGTCGAAATAGCAGTTTAAAACTGCACACACAGGCTGCAATGGTAGGCCTGAGACATATTTTAGGTGGGTGGCACAATCAGCTACAGGCCCATGAGCAGCGTTTAATTTACAGGCCCTAGGTACACATAGTACCACTTTACTAGAGACTTACAAATAAATTAAATATGCTAATTGGGTATAAGCCACTTCTTCCAGGTTTGAAGGAAAGAGCACAAGCACTTTCACACTGGTTAGCAGTTTCCTAAAGCCAACAAAAACGAATTCAGCAAAAATAGCAGGAGTGAAGTCAAAAAGTTTGGGGATGACCCTGCAGAAAGGGCCAAGTCCAACAGCAACTGACCGTTTTTAGAGCATAAAGGAGACAATGTGAAAGTTACAAACAGCAAATATCTTTAAGCTACGACTGCCATGCAAAGGAATAACGATCGCACTTTATGGCAATGGTCTGTCACTGAAGCCTTCGGGAATCCTGCTTTCTGTATTCTCACCAGATTCTTCAAGACTTTTGACAGGGGGGTGAATGGTGTCACAAATTAGGGGGTTGCAAAATTTGTGCAATTTGATTTTGCATAGTTATGCAAAATTTCAGGAAGATTAATTACCTTCAATTAGGGAAAAAGCAAAACCCTTATTTAGCGCTATATTTTAACATGAAATGCATCCTTGGGTCAATTTTGATGTAAGGAATCATTTTGCTGTAAAACGGAAACAGGAAACCCACAAGTCTTGAGGGCAACAACCGCTAGCATTCTGGACCTTCATTTTACTCACAAGCGATTGTGGTAATATTTTACTGTGAGTGACATGTAATTACGTGATGTGCCGTAATTTCATATAACAAGTATAACCCACAATTTAAAAATGCCTGAATTACGTTGTCATAATTAAAATTTTGCCTGAGCCAAGGCACTATCCAATTAGACGTCATCAAAGAGACATTCCGGAACACATAATGGTAGTGATGTAATCTTGGTATTCCTAGCTTTTTGCCCTGAGCTGCGCCCTAAGGGCAAAACTTTCTCACATTCAAAAATTACTACTAATCAAGATTGAGTAAGAGGAGAAGCTTGTTACATTTCCCCGCGTGGCCCTTTTGATTGATTTGGAGAAGCAATACTTGAAATGCACATTTTGAAGCTGGAAGAGAGTATTTCCACAGATATTAAAAGATCACAATTCTAGAAAACCGTGAAAAAGCATAGGTGGAGGAGGCAGCTCTTTTCATTAAATGTTGATTAGTAGGTTTCTAAATGTGGCAGAGTGAATGAGAGATAGAGAAAGAAAGCAGGCGCGACTACACACCAGAATACATCGTACACTTGATTTAGAGAGGCACAGCAACATATTACCTGCCAATTCCCTGTGGATTCTGCAAATCTGCCATCTATGGGATTAGGTTACTATTGGTGGTTTGACTATTGCCGTACTGCTACGTGAGAGCAGAAATCCACTGGTGTTTCTCAATACTGCCCACTTCTAGGTCTTGCCTTATCTGATTTGTCAAGGACAGCAAGTTGATTGGTCCTACTGTGCAGTCAATGTGTGCTAGTCCTGCACATAGCCAATTCAAGGGCTCTGTGGGATCCACAGGGCCATTTAGCGAACAGGCTGAGACTGTCTTAGGTTGTGCTTCCGGAAATACTTTGAAGGAAGGGCACTTGAGTCGAGCGTTCTCATCACCGAAGGAGCTATAAGTGTGGAGGATTAAACATCCCCCCCCCCCCCCAAGACTGTGTAAGACCCTTCACAATGTACAATGGAAGATCAGACAGCATGCAGAAAGAAACCTGAAGTCCCACCCGTGGCCACAGACATCTCTTCCTCATGTCCACACCTCAGGCTTTCGCACCTCGGCTCACAATTGTGCACTCTTTTTCTGTCACCCCGCATATCCCTTCCTGCTGAGGGGTATTCAGAAGCTGTCGCTCAGTGCATGCGCCATACTTAATAGAAGCCAACACAATCATTCATGTGTACCTGCCAACATGCAAACAGGTGCAAACTTTACAGGAGCATCTATTGGAAGCCAACGCTTCACAATCAGTGCAGCTCATTACATTTGATCCCATTACTTACATTCGTTGTAACACATTATTTTGCTTTCACAAAGTAATCTTTCACCAGGTACTGTCCATCCGATGCTTCAGTGTCATATATCTGTCCTCTTTATCCAGTGTGTGAAGGACATGCCACAGCATCCTTGCCAGGCTAGCATCCTTCACTGTCCTTGTGCCCCTGTGCAGCATGCCAGAGGTGCCTCAAGGATAAGGCAGAAAACTTGCTGAACACCTGTGGGAGAAGAATTATTATTCATGCGGTTTCTAATCTCTTGAACATGACATGAGTTGTTTCTTCGTGAGCTTTAATAAATGATTCTAATTCTCGGCCACTTACGCCTCCTACTAATATAATGAAATAATTAGCGCGCAGTAAATGCTTTCGTGTCAGTACATTTTAATGCTGCTAAGACCACCAAGCTCTTGGAACCTGCCCTATTTTTTATTTTAGTATAATACACGTTTTCATATGCAGAATATTGAAATGAAGAAGATCTGTTGGCAGCAGCCAGCACAGCAGAGAAGATTTTAATCAAGAGGGCTGGAAAGGCTCAGTCAAACTCCATTTAAAGTGGAATCAATCACATTAAGATGGAATTACGGACGAAGGAAAGAAGGTGCAACTCTGAATAAACATGTGGTCTAAGCTGCAGTGTCAGAGACAGTGCAGGATGAACTGTCGACAACACTCCCTCCTTCCTTCAAGACATGATGCGAACACAGAACACAAAAGAAAATGCCTACGTGGGAAGCTGATGGAAGATTTATACGTGGTGAATATATTACATTTTGTGCTAACCTCAAGTGTTTTATTCAGCGGTCGAGTGTGTTAACAAAACAATGGGAACTGTGATCCTGAGTACAATGGGGACGAGGTCAGTGAATGTGGGGGCGGGGTCAAAGACAGGGCTAAAAAAATATATATATATATTCTGCTACTATGATGTTGGTCTTTCACCTTCAAGTAAATGAATATAAAATAATGCACACCTGAAACAAAATATAAATGCAATTTTAAGCCAATCACTGGAAATGTTCTGTTTTATGTTATGAAAGCTCTGTTGGTTAATTTGATCATGGCAGATGTCTGTGTGTGTAACCTGAGGGCCACAGAACTGAATCCTGGTTGATGCAGTAAGGAAAAATTACTTGGGTATTTTTAGCGCTACATGGTGCCAGGTTGTGATAGAAAGCACTGTGAATATCTAAGTAATTTTTTTAATTTGCATTTTATATATTATAATGTAGGCTGCCACAAAATGCGCAAAAGGATTTAGGTTTTAGATAGCAAAAAGTGCTTCCAAAATATCGATTTTGGTAATAAACAGACTGTATTTAATGCAAAAAAATAATTAAACTGTTCATTAAAAAAGCATACACTCCACAGCTCAGCTGGTAACTTCCTTACAATACCTCTCAAAAGAATGAATCTTTATTACGAAGCTGCAAGTGACTTCATCAATTAAAGCAAATAGGGCTTCCAAGAAGCTTTTATATTGACAGATTAACCAATTGCCAGAGCCATTGGAATTATTTGATTGTGCTGCTGCTGCTGTGTTTATCGCAAAATTATTGATTTGCCAAATAATCCATCATCTGCTGCATAATCTGCAGATTGTTAATTTAAAAAAATTATTTCTAGCTCAAGCGGTTCAAAAGTTACTAAAAACGCAGTGGCACATGTTGCCGTGCAGTGGAAGGACCTTTCCAAAGGTTGACTGTTCATCTTTCTTTTGCTTATTGTTATATTCAGGTGTTAAACTGGTACTAATGAGATGCAACCAATGCCCAGACAGTGTTAACAAGTGTAAAAATAAACCAAAATAATGAAGTAATACTATCACAAAATGTGCTGCATTATGTCGCATAATTTCCTTTTTCTTGGCTCATAATTTATTCAACCCTGTCACATAATTTGGCCCTCCCGTGCCGCATAATTCCAGTGGCCCTGCCTTGCCAATTGCACACATTTACATTTCTTTCAGGCAGCAGGCACCATTTCAAGAAGGCTTGTCTCTTGTTTCACTCTCTGTCCCTCCCTTGGCTTCACAGCACCAGGAAGGCGAAGCTCCAAAAGGCTCTGAGGGCATGGGCGGAGGCCCACCTGTTGCCAGTTACAACAGATGACCAAGATGGAGAGGATGATGTGGAAGATCATAAGAAGCAGCAGTCAGCTAAAGGGGATGACCGATCTCCTGAGTTGGTACTCCCCCACCAGAACAGAGAGCAGTGTTTCCTCTCAAGGCCTGTCCCCAGAGAAGCTGGCAGACAGGGAGGCTGAAAGTGAGTTTAGGGTGCAGGTGGCCCAGTTAAAAATGGAGGAAAAGAAACTGGCCGTTGAGGCAAGGCAAAGGGAAGGCTGAGGCTGAGAAGGCCTTAGCAAGTGAAAAACTGGCCATGGTGGAAAGAATTACTTTGGAGTGGTTGGCCCATGAGAGGAGCCTAAAAGATCTAGACTTGATGGCCAGTCAGGCAGGGTCCAGCAGTGATAGTGGCAGTGTACCTACAGTGCCCTCTGGAGACAAGAAGGTCCACATCCCTAAGGGTATGGTGCTTGATTTTCTGTGAGGGACAACATTGACAAGAGGTTTGAGGCTTATGATGTAGCTTTACAGATGCATAGGATGCATAGGATCCCTGAGGAGGATCAGGGGGCTAGCCTCTGGAGGCATATACCTAGTGGGTGGAGGGACACCCTCCTGGCCCTAGTGAAAGGGGACAGGATGAGGTATCCCCCCATGAAGGTAACCCTTATCAAGAAATATGGCCTCACCCCTGAAAAGTACAGGCCGAAGTTTAGGGACAGCCAGAAGCTGCCACCGGAGTTCTGGGTGAATTTTGTGGATTATTTTTTGCAAGACACTTGATGGTTGGGTGAACAGCAGTGAGGTGAATGATTTCAAAAGGCTGTATGATCTGTTTGCAAGAGACACACACATGTTCAGTTATTGTTTTTCAGATGTGCGCCAACATGTGATTGATAGTAAGCTCACTGGTCCAAGGGAGTTTGCTAAGGAGGCAGACCGCTGGCTCAGCACCAGGGTCCATTAGAAGGTACCTGGGAGTGACACGAAGAAGGGTGGTTCAGATTCAGCCTAGCAGAGTGAGGGGGGGGGTTAAAAGTGACCCAGACAAATCCCAGAGTCAGGAAAGGGTTCCCAGGCCCCTTCTGAGAAACAGGAAAGTGTTTCTGGTCAGTGGTGGCCCAGGGCGCCACATTTACAACCCTGCTGCCTAAGAAACCATCTGCAAGTTGGACCTGTACAGGGGTGACTAACATGGCCTTAGTGGTAAGTAGTCCCCCGGGGCAGTAGGTAGACCATGCCCTAATCTCCTTTAGTTGGGAGGTGAACGCAGGGGGTAGGCTGTTGATCCCTGGTCAAGGTGAAAGGGGTCCCCGTCACTGCTCTGAGGGTGACACCAGGACCAGCCAGACCATAGAAGTGGAAAGGCTGGTTTCTCCAGATCAGTACACTGGCCAGGTGTGCAGGATAACTCAGGCCCAGGGGCGAGTCATTGTCTGCCCCATGGCCCTGATATCCTTGGAATAGAGTGTGGAGGTGACCCAGAGAAGGGTCATAGTTGGTACCCAGATGCCCATAGACTGGATTCTGGAGAATGAATTGCCACCGATGTCAGAAGAGCTGGGAGGGCCAGCCACCCAGGGTGCTCTGAAAGCTCCGTTTTCTGGGAGTGCCAGTCCCAAAGGGCGGGTACAGAGGCTCTGATGGGTGGGCAGGAGGTGGAAAAAGCCCACAGTGAGAGGACCAGTGGATCAGGAGTTGCCAGCTCTGAGAACAGAACACCCAAAGACTGACCCTGGTGAGGCCACTGCTGACCTGGGGGTACTCCCTGCATTGCTACAGAGACAGAGGGCTGGAGGCCAGCCAGATTTCTGCATAATACTGACAGAGTGTGTCACCTTTGAGGGGGTGGTGCTTCTCTCCTGGAAGTCCTGGCTCGCCAGGCACATGTTCAGCCTCAGGGTACAGACCCTGGGCTGAGTGGACAGTCAAATGCTACCACCCCTGGATTGGTGGGAGGAAGAGTGGAAGTAGGGTGCCTAACGCCTGGGGCTGTTGCCCCTACTCTGAGAAACCACAGAGGTCAGAGAACCCTGGATGGCCTGGGGCCTTGCTCTTGACACTGCCCCCTGTCAGTGGCCTCTGTTGATTACTATCCATATGGGCAGAGTTTTCCTTTGGTTGGGGATAGAAGTCTGATCCAAGGGGTGGAATGAACCACATCACCTTTTTGGCCATGGTGGTACTATCTGCCTACTGGGATGCATCTGTGAACAAGTTATGGTTAGGTGCTTCATAGATGGGGTCCACAAGTGAGAAGAAGGGTTCCCCCTTGGTCAGTTCAGTGGCTCAGGAGAGTGTAAACAGAGGGATCCAGAGAGGTGTAGAAATGAAAAGTGCCACTGCATAACAGGGCCTCCAACCGTGTTCAAGTGCCTACACAGGGAAGCACATCAAGGCATTGATTAGTCTACCCTGGCTTTTGGCTGGAGGGGGTCTTGTTGGACTTGCCCCTTTCTGCAAGGTCATCTCCAAACTTTTTGCCTTCACCCCGTTTTCTGAACCCATTTTTGTTGGCTTTTCCAGTGCTAATGTGCTTGTGCTCTTTATTTAAAACATGTTTAAACTGGCTTATACCCAATTGGCCTAATTAATTTACTGGTAAGTCCCTAGTAAAGTGGCACTACATGTGCCCAGTGCCTGTAAATTTAATGCTACTAAGGTCGTGGAAGTCCTTCAAAGTTATTTTTCATTGAGTCAATGTTGGCTCTCTCATAGGTTATCACTGGTTTAATATATTACATTTAATAGCAGCTAAATGCAGTTTGGCAATAGGTAAAAAAAATGTAGGGTCTCATTTTAATAATAATTTAAAATCCAACTTAATGGTCAAATACAATTTTATATAACTATTTTAGAAATTACACTTTTAGAAAGCTGTCATTTTCCTGCCTAAAACAAAAGGCCTTTCTGCCAGTGTCCAGCTGTCACCTGGCACCTGATGGCTCCCCTGTGGTGAGATGTGTACTAATCCTAGACAGTGGACAAACTGATCTGGGCTTGGGGAGGGGGGCTCCTTCCATTACAGGATGCGCCTTCCTGAGCCTCAAAGGATGCCTACCATGTTATCGTAAGATGACGCTGACATCTAGTTCCTGCCTCCCTTCTCTCTCTCGTCAGGCTGGCTCCAAACCCAGTGGGAGGAGAGGAACTGCCCAAAACTAGCTTAGGGGGTAGAAAAAGGCTTGCACTCCACCCACAGACTGGCACTACATACAAAATTGGCCCCATAGACCTCTCCTTAGAACACGTCTGGAACTAAGAAGACTCAAAATAAGGTCTCCCCTGCTTTCTAAAGAACCTGATGGAAGATTGGACCTTCTCGCCTTGACCCCATGACCCGAAAAGTGACTTCAGGGACACAACAAGGTTACAGAAGCCTGGATAAATGCTGGCCTCTGCTGGAGTGAATCCTAGCCCTTAAGTGGTGCCCCCCAGTCCCTGGACCCTTCGCTGGTGTTAGAGTGTACTTCTCCTGTCTGCAAACTGTAAGAAGTGGGACTTAAAACCTTTTTACCAGCTTTCTGCCTGGAGAACTGACGGAGACTAGGGTCATCGTCGAAGCCACAGCAGTCAACGCCGAATCACTGGTTAGCCTCAGCTTGGTGTTTTGCGCAATTGAAGGAGGTCTGACTTTCAAACATTTTGCCAATTTCTAACATACGGACTTCACCAGGATCGATGTTGGGCATCATTTGATCGACATCACAGCCTTTCTGGGCACAGGCTTCGCTCACTCTGAGCCTTCCCGATCTTGTCAATGACCACACAGGACCCTGCTCCAGCAACCAGTCGAGCCCTACTTCAGATCTAGCTTGCAGCTTGCCCCATCGACAACTTGTTGATGACCTCTTTTCTTCATAAAAGCTTCTAAGTTAGAAGGTAATATTTTCACTGAGAAGAACCTGGTCCCTGTATCCGACCTGTGATCTATCATGGTTAGCCTTAACTTTTTACTTTGACCTGGTCTAGTGCGACCAGATGACGGATGTTAGTGCTTTGTTCTTTTTCTCACTATTTTTAATTCAGACTTTAAAAATGTATATCTCCAATTCTACTTATTGAAACTTTGTCGTTTTGGTGTAACTTTATTTATTAAAATATTATTCATTTTTTCTAAAGTGATTTGGGATTTTTCTTTTCTTGTGTTTTGACTGTATTACTGTTTGAGTGCTGCATAAATACATTACACGTTGTCTAACTGCCTTGTGCCAAGCTATCTGAGGGTTAAGCACTGGTTTATTTAGTGAATTTTGTGGTTCATCCTGACAATGATTGTGTAACAATTTGGAGTATTAGTTCAAGAGGGACACAACCCACTTCAATTATAATCATAGGGCCTGATTTAGATCTGGCTGGACCACAATGGAGTGGACTTTTTTGGTGGTCTTTCCGCCCGCCTTCCTGGCGGTCCTCCCACCTGATTACGTTGCTGGATTTCAATGGGAGGGAAGACCACCGCGGTCCCATCGACTCCGCCAGGACTTTGCTTCCCACCCTGGGGGTGGGATGGGCTGCATGCAGTGGCAGTGGGAGTCCTGCCATGATTCCCGCAGTTGGTATTTGGATGTGGGCTCGGTGGTACCCCTCCATCAAGACAACGGTGCAGGACCTTCGCCAACATAGGAGATCGCCGATATGGTGGTCTTGCCTGTATCGCGTATACATCTAAATATGGCAGGCGGAAGACCGCTAGCTCGTCAGAGTACTCAGTCCCACCGCCGCGGTGGGCCGGCGGTCAGACCACCAAGTTCTAATTCAGGCCCATAGTTTAGTATTCCCCCTCATAATTGTTGTGACTGTCCACATATCCCAGGCTCTCTGTGAAAAGCTGATGCTGTTTCATTAGAAGCATAGCAGGCTTTCTGAAATGTGTCAGGATGCCTCATATTAGCGTTCAATCTCGGATGACTCCCATTCCATCTAAACCTGGTGTTGGTGAGTCTCTAGTGTCAATCGTTTTCATTTTCATCATAGGCAGAATATGGAATGCCTACAAAAGCACCATTTGTCAAGCATTTTCCAAAGTCTGGTTTCAGAGCATGTTAAATTGTTTTTGAATTGTACCATGTTTTCACCAATGTTGTTGTCATAGTGGGCTTTAAAATCAAGATTTGCGACAAATTTCCCATCTTACAATGATGTGAAAAATGTCAAAACAATGGGGTATTTACAGCAGAATGGAGAAGTGTGGCATTAAGCAAACATTGCTAACGCTACGCTTCTCCATTCTGAAAATACAGGGATGCGCCGTATTCATAAGAATGCAGCACACCTCTGCGTTTCCCCTAGCGCTGGCGCTGAGTTCAGCTGCCTAGCGCCAACGCAGGCATCCATGCACCATAGTGCAAGGGTGTCTGCGTTGGGGGGAAGACTGTTTATGTGCAGGAAGGTGTTCCTTACTTCACATAAACAATCTTTAAATGCCGTTTTGTAACTTCTATGTGTGCTGCTTAATGCAGCACGTATAAAAGTTGCAAAACAGCATTTTTAAATGATTGTTTATGTGCAGGAAGGGGAACCTTCCTGCACATAAACAATCATAGGCAATTTGCTGTTTCTATATGTGCTGCACAAGACAGCAACATGAAAACAGCAAAAACGAGAAGAAATAAAGCATTTCTCCTCGTTTTGCCTGTTTAAGACCAGGTTTGCCCAATTTTGGCGCTGCCTCCTAATTACGCTCCTCCCTGTAATTAGGAGCAGCGTCAAAATCAATGCGTGTTGTGGTGGAACGCCCACCACAACACCCATTGCCCTCCCCTTTCACGCTAAACACAGCGTGAAAGGGTGCCTTATTTGCAAGGCAGCTTTAAGCCACGTTAAGTGGCTTAACGCTGCCTTGTAAATAAGGCGAGGCCCCTATCGCCCCCACAACGTCACTGAAAGTGACGTTGTGGTGGTGATAGGGGCTTGTAAATATGCCCCAATGTACGCAGAAGTATGACCTTCTGCCTTTCCACCATTTTCATGCAGTTGTTTGTTGGGGCCATGTACCCTGCCCAAAAAAATATTCCTAAACATGGGCCTGTACCTGAGTCCCGCCATTCTTTGCTAAATCGAGTGGCCTTTTGTGTGTGTGCTGCCCACCTTCGATGTGACTGGTGGGCCTCCAATCAAAGGTATCTGATGGTGGATCCAGCAGTGGCTCCCTCTAGTGGTCCTCCAATATCTAAATAAGGTCGACCACGAGTTTGAAGAAGTCAGAGCCCCACGGAGTAACCGAACTTTTGAGGTTTTCTACCAACCATCTATTCAAACGTGCATTTCCGCAATAAACACTTTGCAATGTAAAACAAGTAATGACTGTCACGTGCATTGGATGTCTGCAGTGTACACTGGAAATCAATTAAATGCAGCAAGATTTGTACCTGACGCTCATTCACTGTACAGTATGTTTTTTGTAAGCAGCACACCCCCCGCAATAATTACAATTGTTTTGTTGTTTGCGGTGTGTGAAATTCACATAATTTGCTTTTGTGCAGTGACGTAACACAAAAGAATGAGGCTTGCCTGCAGAATGTGAAGAAGGGCCCTGAGTCTCCCATATCTCGAAAATATTCATTGGCCTTGGGTTGAGTGGGCCGCCTTTAAAGGGTTGGGGGCGGGCCCTAAAAACTGGGGGCAGGTCGCTACACTGCAGGGCCGGCATGGCCATGTGTTACGCCCCTGCTTTTACATAATTATGGAAAAAATTAATACAAATACTAAGCCCAGCTGAAATTTCCATTGCACAACCATAATCTTGGTACTTTCGCATTATGCTTGTTACCTGAAATTCCTAAACTGCTGTTAGGTTGCATCGGATAATTATGTACTGCTTGTGGCAAAAATGTAGAGCAAGCACATGAGAACAATGCAAACAACCAAAACACGTTCATAGTGCTTGTGTTTTCAGCACTGTGGGCCTCATTTATGGGTTTTTGCCATAGTGCAGCACAGCAGTCCTTGCTGCTGCGCTGCCCTATAGCAAAAGAGAAGGACAGGAATGAGCCGTATCTATTAGATACAGCGCATTCCTGTCCTTTTCCCCTGCGCCGGCGCACAATGGGCTGCCGTGCGCCAACGCATGCACCTTTACACCATGGTGCAAGGGTGCCTGTGTTGCGACAATGATTATTTTTGTGCAGGAATGGGAACCTTCCTGCATAAAAACAATCACGAGAGGCTTTTTGCTCTTTCTATGTGTGCTGCAGAATGCAGCACACATAGAAAGAGGAAGAACAAGGAGAAATAAAGATATTTCTCCTCGTTGTGCCTCCCTTACGCCTCCCCTGGGGAGGCATACGTTTTTGGCGCTGCCTCAGACTTACGATTTCTCGTAAATCCAGTGGCAGTGTCAAAAGGCCATGGATGTTGCTGGGAACGGCCCCAGTAACACCCTTGGAACGCCCCTTTCACGCAGTTTCCTGTGTGAAAGGGGCACATATTTATGAGGCCATGAAAAGCCACGTAACGTGGCTTTACATGGCCTTATAAATATGCCAGTGGCACATTGCGCCACCGGAACGTCAAAAAAGTGACGTTCCGGCAGCGCAATAGTGCTGGTAGGGGCCCATAAATGAGGCCCTGTGTGTTTTTATCATCAAATGCGTCCTAGCGTGCTGACAGGCTTCAGCCCCCCCCCACCCCCACCCCCCTCCCCTGTCGTGTGTGTCAGCTTCCTGGGCACACACACAGTTTTTGAGCTTATCGCAGCCGCACCCGAGTACTTTACAGGTCTTTAAATGACCATTTACGTGTTAACGAGGCTTTGTTGTCTTTTCACCCCTTCATCTCCACTCTGCCTATTGCTGGAAGAATTACCCCCCCCCCTCCCGAAATTTTTAGTACCCCCCCCCCCAGAGAATTTGGCTCTAGTCGCGCCTCTGCGTGCTGATGCATTTCATGTTAAATGATAGCATCTAATGGTAATTTTGTATTTTGCATAATTGCTGCATCCATTCAATAAACAGGGTGAAGTTCCTATTCTCTTTTTTGGGCTTTGAGAATTAAAGCTCAAAGTGGGGGTGGTGGTGGTGGTGATTAAACACAGACCGTCTAAGAGCGACATTGGCAGACTCAACATATCCTGAAAATCTTGGACTGCCAGCTTGTGCAATTATATTTTGAAAGCGAGAAGGGTCGATTTTCCATTTACATTTCGTCACGCTGCCCGATATCATCATGTGGTTTATACAGGTGATAAAATCAGACATAATGCCTTTTAAGGATATTATCCGAAAAAAGCAGGTTTCAATGCAGTATTGCAAATATAATGGAAATATAATTCTGGACCAACAGTAGGCAACCTCCATGCCAGAGAAGTGATTAACTTCTTAAAATCTATTAATGGCTAAGGCATTCAGCCGTCTATTAATTCATCCCTTTTCCATAAAATGTCATCAAATAAAGACCGGGTGAGAATGTAAATGCTATCAACAGTCATTAAAAATACCACATGAAAAATCACAAATTAATTTCATCTCCCTTTCCAGAAAGCCAAGTCCCAGGATTAAAATGATGTCTATTACAGCAGGGAGCTTTGTCCTGAAAGTTGACATTTGAACCCACCACACCAATTATAGGATTAGCATTCAATGGTATTCAATAGTATAATGGCTTGAGGCTGCATTCCACCACTTAATTGAGGCGAGTTTTCCTCTAAACCATGGGAGCCTGCTCTAATCAGAGTCCCACCAATTAACATAGGCTGGAAGTCATTTTAATTATTTGAAACAACCTGAAATTAATTAGAAAATCCTCAGTGTAAATGTTGCATATATCAGAATACGATTCATGAAATATAATCGCATTTTAATTGCTTTTGGTCGGCAATTAAAATGTAATACCATAAAATCGATGCTATAGTAAGTCAAAGTAAGAGGACTCAGAAGCGCAGTGGTTTGGATGCTTCAAAGCCTTTCTGCTTCTGAGACAGGGAACAAGTGACAGAAGTTTACAAAAAAAGCACAAAAGCATTGGCAAAGCCAATACGCATGAAACCCACAGGCTTTGCAAATGCTAATGTTTGTCTTAGATAGCCACGCCATGTATGTGCATATGTATGGTGACCATTTTTAATGGTTTGTAAAATATAAGTGTTGGAAATATGGCCTTCCTGAAGGGTCACCCGGGATTTTCTTGTCTCCCTTTTATTAAACCCTATTTTTGTTGGCTGTAGACCTCTATGCACGTTACCCCAGGTAACTAGTGGCACATTACTTTTTCTCCCCTTTTTAAACATGTTAGTATAGGCATACACCTGAGTGGAATATTTAATTTACTGGTAAGCCCCTAGTATGTTGTTCTACATGTACCTATGGCCTACAAATTAAATGCTGCTAGCAGGCAGCAGCACTGATTGTACCACCCACCAAAATAGCACTGTCAAACATGTCTCAGACCTGCCACTGCAGCCTGTTGTGCAGTTTTAAACTACCATTTCGACCTGGCAAAACCAATCTTTTGCCACACCTAAACCTTCCTTTTTGCACTTATAAGTCATCCCTAAGGTAAGCCCTAAATGTGTTTAGGGCTGGGTGCATGGCATTTAAAAGTAGGACATGTGCTCTTAAATTTTATTTAGCTGGCAGTCAAAAATATACAAGGCTGTTTTTCACTGTGGTAAGGCTGGCTTTCCCATAGTTTTTTTTTTTGCAGGTAACAATCAAGACAAGACTAAGTCATCATATAGAGTCATCTACCACATTGTCATACATAGCAACGTTATGGTGGAGAGTGCGACAGGGAGTATAAAGCAGTCTGAGATGTGTGGTTTTTGGGGGTGCTCTACGTGGGAACAGAGCTGGCGTGGTTTCCATGCATGTGTCCTCAGAGAAATAAAACACATAAAAACAAACAATACAATTAAACAACTGAACATTGCAGGTTGAAGGGACGCTTCTCGTATGCGGCAAAGCATTTGGAGGCTTAAAAGCCTTATACGGAGGGGACAGCGCACCAGAAGGGGAGAGGGAAAAGTGTGTATAAGAGCGATGTGGGGAGGAAGCAGGCTGACACCCTTGTGGTTGCTTTGTGAAGACTAATGGTATGTCTCAGTCGAAGAGTTGGAGTGCTCTAAGCTTGGGCGGTGTAAAGCAAGAATATTCTAGGTGAGTGAAGTAATCTATCAGGGTGTAAGCCCTCGCAAGGATCAGGCTGGACACGGGATCTGGGTAGACTTGGTTTTATTCGTCTACTGGGTTTGTCACGATGGGCCAGCTTTACAATCGTGGGGGACCTAGTCCAAGGTATGTCCTGGTGTTCTTCCTCTGGTCTTGTCCGGTCCTGTTCACTCCACAGGTCACGGATTCCCTCTCTCTTCGGGTTTCTCCCTGGAATCCCTCGGGCTCGTTTCCCATCAGGTGCAGGATAAAGAAAAAACAAAAGGATCTGTGAAACTCCCCGTTTTGCTCTCACAGGTTCAGGGTAGGAGTGAGGGAGCACCAGTGCCACAAACACACTACCGGCGGCGTGAGGGGCTGTGCTAGGGGTCGGGTGAAGTGTAGGGGTAGTTGGAGGTGCCCTATTAAAAAGCGGCTGGTCTCCTTCCCATCCACCCAGTCATACGGTTTCGTACCTGTTGGAGCCACACTCCTCCAGGAGTGTGGCGGGGCGCAGAGCCGAACCGTTGGCCTCCTGGCGTCCTGGTGTCAGGTTCTCCCTCTGGTACGGTCAGCAGGGCCAGTCGTTCCTCCTCTCGATGCCTGCCTTCGCGCTCTCCCTCTTCGGCGTCCTCTTCTTGCTCCGGTCTCCTTGGTTCTCTTCCGGGTTCGTTCTCTCTCGCTCTCCTGGGCGGGCCCGATATGACGGCGGGAGCGGGGGCGGGGTCTCTGAAGGTGTCCTCCCTGTTAAAGGGACCCGGCCCGTAATGCACTACGTCGTCCTCCCTGCTGTCAGGATCATCAGGGTCCCAGTCATCTGGCTGGAAAGAGAGGAGACGGCCGGTTTCAGGGGGGACGGACCACCACTCGCCCCCCTGCTCCTCCCGAGGTCCGTCGAATCTGTGACACACCCCCCTCAGGATTCTCCCGTTCGGGGAGAGGGAACACCCTAGATAGAAAGTCAGCACCACCATTGTCGGTACCCCTGCGATGTTTCACCTCAAAGGAGAACGGTTGTAACGACAGGAACCAACGCAAGATGCGGGGGTTATGTCCCTTGTTCCTGCTCATCCATTGAAGGGGCGCATGGTCAGTGTACAAGGTGAAGTGAGTGCCTTCCAGGTAATACCGCAGCTTTTCTATAGCCCACTTTACCGCAAGGCACTCCTTCTCGATGGTAGGGTACTTCTCCTCACGAGGAAACAAACGCCGGCTTATAAAGAGGATCGGATGATCGACCCCCTCGGGGGATATCTGGGACAATACCGCCCCCAGGCCACTGTCTGAGGCATCGGTATGGAGGAGGAATGGTCTCTCAAAATCGGGTGATGCCAACACCGGGCTTGTTGTGATGGCTTCCTTAAGTCGGGAGAAGGCTCTCAACATCTCGTTCGACGGATTTAGGAGTGCCTTGGCTTTTGTGTCTTTTCGCAAAACATCTGTTAGGGGTGCCGCTATTTCTGAGTATTGTGGGATAAAACGTCGATAATACCCGAGCAACCCTAAGAAGGCCCTCACTTCCTTTTTTGTGGATGGGAACTCTGTTTCAGTGATGGCCCTCACCTTTTCCCTTTGGGGGGCTATGACTCCATGTCCTAGGACGTACCCCGGGTACTTCACTGATTGGAACCCCACTCGGGACTTTTTGGAATTGATATGCAACCCTGCTTGGCTTAGGGACCGCAAAATGTGTTCTATGTGGTTTAGGTGGTCCTCCCAGGTTGAGCTAAACACCACTATGTCATCTAGGTAAGCGGATGAATAACCCTGGT
Organism: Calotriton arnoldi; assembly: GCA_963921515.1. NCBI lineage: Eukaryota > Metazoa > Chordata > Amphibia > Caudata > Salamandridae > Calotriton > Calotriton arnoldi. The sequence continues at coordinate 237,430 of CAWUFW010013157.1, forward strand.
GTTCCCTAAGTACCAAGTTCATCAGGTGCTGGAAGGTGGCAGGTGCACCGTGAAGGCCGAAGGGGAGGACCGTAAACTCATATAGGCCGTCTGGTGTTGTGAAAGCTGTCTTCTCCCTATCGGTTTCTTTCAGGGGCACCTGCCAGTATCCCTTTGTAAGGTCAATAGTGGTAATAAATCTAGCGTTACCCAACTTTTCGATTAGTTCGTCTACCCTTGGGATTGGGTAGGCATCGAATTTGGAGATGGAGTTGAGGGCACGGAAGTCCATACAAAATCTGATGGACCCGTCTGGTTTGGGAACCATGACTATGGGAGAGGACCACTCGATCCTGGAAGGACGAATGACCCCCATCCTCAACATAGCCTTTACTTCTGTGCGTACCGCCTCTCTCCGTGCGGCGGGTATGCGGTATGGCCGCTGTTTGACTATCCGGCCAGGTTGGGTCGTGATGGAATGTTCTGCGAGCGAGGTTTTCCCTGGTTCGTCTGAGAACAGGGAAGCAAAGGGGTTTAGAATACCCATTAGGGATTGTCTCTCTGTGGGTGTTAGCTCCACATTTACGACTAAGTGGGATAGGGTACTGGGTGAGGAGCCCTCTTCTGTGGGTATGGCTACGTGGGCTGAGCTGGGCAGGGGTCCCAACCATTTTTTTAGTAGGTTGATATGATATGTCTGTATCCGAGAGGGCTTTACCTGAACTCGGTAGCTTGTTCTCCCTACCGTCCCCACCACTTTGTATGGCCCCAGCCATTCCGCCTTGAATCTGCTGGAGGAGGAAGGCAACAACACCAGTACCCAATCGTTAACGGCTAGATGTCGCCACCTCTTCCCTTTGTCGTAGAAATGTTTCTGTTGCGCTTGCTTTTTCTCCAAATGGGAATAGGCAAGATCCCTCAGCTTCCCTATCTTGGACTTAAGACTCTTGGTGTAGTCCAGAAGATCTCTAGCTTCGTCTGCTTCCTCTTTCTCCCAGGCTTCTTTGGTCATCTCCAGGAGCGATCTCGGTTGTCTCCCGTAAAGCATCTCAAAAGAAGAGCAACCGAGACTGCTCTGGACCTGGCTCCGGATGACATACAACGCTAAGGGAAGGAGTCGGTCCCATTCCGCCCCTTCTCCTGCCAACATTTTCTTCAGTATACGTTTTAGCGTCCCGTTATACCTCTCAACGAGGCCATCCGTCTGGGGATGATACACCGAGGTCTTTAGGTGTTTCAGATTCAATGTCCTACATACTTCTTTCATTAAACGTGAGACAAATGGAGTGCCCTGGTCGGTTAAAATCTCCCTGGGAAACCCTACCCTCGAGAACAGTTCTATCAGCTTGTCCGAAATGTTCTGGGTAGTGGGGGCGGAGAGGGAAATGCCTCTGGGTAGCGGGTTGTATAGTCCACTATCACCAGAGCATATTGATGTCCTTTCCGGGTTCTAGGGAGGGGACCTATAAGGTCCATCCCCACTCTTTCAAATGGTACCCCTAGTATAGGTAACGGCTGGAGGGGAACCGGAGGGGGCCGATAAGGGTTTTTCCGCTGGCAGGTCTCGCATTCCTGACAATACTTCTTAATGTCCCCATACACCCCGGGCCAATAAAAGTGTCTCAGGACGTTTTGCGTGACCTTCTCTACCCCTATGTGTCCAGCTGTAAGGTGAGAGTGGGAAAAGAACAGGATTTGTTCCCGGAAGGACTTAGGGACCAGTAACTGGGGTTCTTCCTCTTGGGCGCCCTGACGGTATAGTAACCCCTTTTTAGAAAAAAAACGAGGGTAAGTATAGGGGGGTGCTACATTGGTGTTTTGGGCACTTTGCCAGGCCTGCTGGAGGGTTGGGTCATTAATTTGTGTGAACTGGAAGTTCCTATCCAGGAGCCATGGCTCCGTGGTGATCAAGGCGGGTGAGGATTCTTCCTGCTTGTTGTCCCTCCTCCCCCCTAGAGCCTGAAAAACGGTGGCCAGGAACATATCTAGGAACCCCGGATTGTCAGTCCCTATGATGACCTCTTCTGGTAAATCAGGTAGTACCCCCACCCTGACTCTACACGGTGGCCCTCCCTTTGTGGTGATGTCTATCTCAGCGACTGGGTATGCCTTCACGTCCCCGTGCACACATCTAATGTGGACATACAGATCTGGTTGGTGTTGTGAGGGATGTATCAGCGCCCCTTGTATCACGGATTGTCTACACCCCGAATCCAGTAAGGCCCTAACCCATTTCCCATTCACTCCTACACTCACGTAGAATGCCGTCCCCATCTCTGCGGTGTATAGGATGGAACGGGGAATATATCCCACTTCCATTGGCTCCACCGACGTCTTCTTGAGCGGACATGCTCTGGCGATATGGCCCCACTCGCCACAGTCGCAACACTGGGGCCCTCTATACAATGGAGGACCTGACTTGGGTGGTCGGAGTCTCAGGGGTTCTGCAGGGAGTCTGACATTCCTTTTCTCGGGTTTCCCTGGCGGGGGACGGGTTCTGTCTGGTTCCCAGGACGGGACACGTGGTTGGGCCCTCGAGAAGGTGGTGGCCATTTCTATTGCTTGTTCGGTGGTCAGCCGTGGATGTTGTCGGAGCCACCTCTGTGTGTTATATGGTAGTGCCTCTAGGTACTGCTCAAGATATATGCGGTCCATGATATCTTCCTTTGAGCTCTCGAGAGGTCTTAACCATTTGTCCGCCGCCGCTTTGAGGCGGAAGAACAGCGTTTTCGGGTTCTCCCCGGGATGTCCTCTTTCCCTACGAAAGCGCACTCTGAAAGCCTCCGCGTCCATACCCAGGTGGTCCAATATGATCAATTTGATCTCGCCATAAGGCGCGGTGCCTGTACTGTTGGCCACCTGGTAGGCAGCCTGGGCTTCGCCCGTCAGTAAGGGGGCCAGAAAGAAGGGCCATTTGTCCGCCGGCCACCCACAGGCCCTGGCCGCCCTCTCGAAGTTCAGAAGGAATGCATCCGGATCCTCCCCAGCTATATACTTCTGGAGGGTTATGCCGGAGGGTCCTGGCGTATGGGGGCTTCTCGTGTCTCTGAGCCGGCCAGCCGTCTGTTCTGTGGCTAGTCTCTGCAGCTCCTCCTGCTGTGCAGCTATGCTGTCCCTAAAGACATCCCTGTCAGCTTGGGCCGTACTCATGTGCTGCTCCACGGCCCATCCCAGTTTCTCCTGGCCCGCTATCAGATGCTGGATGATGGCGTCCATTATGCCTTTCTCAATGGACGGGCTGCCCGCATTCTCCACCACTTGTAAGCCCTCGCAAGGATCAGGCTGGACACGGGATCTGGGTAGACTTGGTTTTATTCGTCTACTGGGTTTGTCACGATGGGCCAGCTTTACAATCGTGGGGGACCTAGTCCAAGGTATGTCCTGGTGTTCTTCCTCTGGTCTTGTCCGGTCCTGTTCACTCCACAGGTCACGGATTCCCTCTCTCTTCGGGTTTCTCCCTGGAATCCCTCGGGCTCGTTTCCCATCAGGTGCAGGATAAAGAAAAAACAAAAGGATCTGTGAAACTCCCCGTTTTGCTCTCACGGGTTCAGGGTAGGAGTGAGGGAGCACCAGTGCCACAAACACACTACCGGCGGCGTGAGGGGCTGTGCTAGGGGTCGGGTGAAGTGTAGGGGTAGTTGGAGGTGCCCTATTAAAAAGCGGCTGGTCTCCTCCCCATCCACCCAGTCATACGGTTTCGTACCTGTTGGAGCCACACTCCTCCAGGAGTGTGGCGGGGCGCAGAGCCGAACCGTTGGCCTCCTGGCGTCCTGGTGTCAGGTTCTCCCTCTGGTACGGTCAGCAGGGCCAGTCGTTCCTCCTCTCGATGCCTGCCTTCGCGCTCTCCCTCTTTGGCGTCCTCTTCTTGCTCCGGTCTCCTTGGTTCTCTTCCGGGTTCGTTCTCTCTCGCTCTCCTGGGCGGGCCCGATATGACGGCGGGAGCGGGGGCGGGGTCTCTGAAGGTGTCCTCCCTGTTAAAGGGACCCGGCCCGTAATGCACTACGTCGTCCTCCGTGCTGTCAGGATCATCAGGGTCCCAGTCATCTGGCTGGAAAGAGAGGAGACGGCCGGTTTCAGGGGGGACGGACCACCACTCGCCCCCCTGCTCCTCCCGAGGTCCGTCGAATCTGTGACACAGGGGTTGCCAAATGCGATTAAATTTAGTGTCCGTTTGCACTATCTTATGAGGTAGGAGCTCGATGGTCATGATGGTGCCAGAGGTGCGTGAACCACTATGCAATAGGAGGGCACACTGTTGCTTCCAGTGAAGTGCTATGAGCTGTTTAGCAGTGCCCAACATGTGACTTATAAGGCGCCAATCATTATGAGAAATTTCCTCCAGCTCCATTGGTCGGATACTCAGGATGGCCGTGTTATAAGAATCAGGAATGACAAACCCCACTGTGTCCTTAATATGGCCAAGAACTTTCTTACACTAAGTTGTAATGAGCAAACAGGACCACCATATATGCTGGATGTCTCCCAGGTCTGTACTGCACCACCAGCATAGGTCAGAAGCGGTTGGGAAAATGGTTCGGAGACAAGTAGGCATGCAATAACACCGCGTCATCAGTTTGTATGCAGACTTGTGCTGTGGCTTGCTTCTGTAGTAGGTCTTGGGGATGTCCCACCAAAGTATTTCCCATTGCCACTGGGATATGCCCTCAGTAGTGTCTGCATGCCACCATGATTGGTATGTGTGAGGCTGCACCAGTAAAGAGTGTTGGAGGATCTGATTGGTTCGCGATATCAAACTTCTTGTGCCATCGTTTGTCATCACCAATGTCTCAAAGGGTGTGCATTGGAGAGTTGCCCCGGGGCATTAGGGGGGTGGAGTGCCCAGTGGCCCAGCTGACAGTATTGCAGCCGGGCCATTTTGGGGACCTGGAAGTCAGTTTTGCATTCCTCAAATGACTTTATGGTCGACCCCTCAAATAAGCCGCCCAAGGTACAACTGTCTCCCACCTCCCAGCTGGGGAATGAGTGAACCTCAAGTGCCAGCATGAATTCTCCCGTAGTTTAACACTGGTTTCCACTATTTTTTTAAACCATTTTATTGTTATTTTTCATTATTGATACATAAACACTCCAACAGGTATTGCATTGAAAACTAAACCAAATGGCGTTGTAACAACATGATAGAGACAACAGTAAACAAAGTTCAACAGTTTACTTGAAATGTGGGGATGAACAGTACTTGTTCAAGGTGGATTTTCAAAAACAGTTGACGCTGGCAACTGAAAGGGAGATGCCAGGGAAAGGTAAGGTTACCTTGGTAACTTAAGCTCAGGTTGTCAGTCCTAGGCCACAACCCAGGATTCTAGAGTGGTGAACTGATGCAGTGAGGAAAAGCACTTATCGAGGGGCTGAAGGCTCAAGGGAGACTCAAAATGATGGAGGTAGGTTCAGCACCGTGAAGTGGCTCGCCCCGACAGACCACCCCAAACAACGGTCTTGAATACTGATCAATGGAGATGGAGTTCAATGCCCCAGGACAGCCCAAAGGGTCACTAGGAAGCTTAGGAGGAGGAGACGTATCCACTATATGGTTCCATCAACTCTGAAAGTAGTCTATCCCATTCATGGGCTATTGGCCGACGACAGAGGCCCTTAGCTTTCTCCCTTTGTTATGCCATAGCTTCAAGCCTCTCCAATAAGTTAGTGCCTGATCCCAAGCCTCATATGAGATGGATAGTGAGTTCTTCCATTTCATAGTAATTGATCTTTTTGCCAGAATAAGGACCAAGTCTAGAAAGCATAAGGCAGCTCTATGTTTCTTCAACTGTTTATAAATCCCCAAAGTCCCCCTTCCAGCAGTCCACTTTTGGCAATCTAGTAATCATCTACTCTTGCTATGTCACTTTGGCACCAGAGAAAGAAACTCCCAAAGCATATGTTTAAATCCTGGTGCCTCGGAGCCGCATCTAGCATTCAAGTCCAAAGCTCCAAGAAAGATTCTACCAAGGCGCTTGGGGGAGAGACACGCCCTATGCAATATATAGAAATGTATTAACTTTGGATGGGCATTACTCGAGATTGTGAGTATTCTTATGCTTTCACCGACTCCTTATCATGCACAGCTCTACCAGACTATGCTTCTCAGCCCTCCCAGAGGGGTTAGAGCAAAGTCTGGGAGTGGCCCACTAGGGCTCTTGAGAGACAACTAATGAGTTTATGGCCATTACCCAATGAATGTGGCCTGCATAAGCTGGTGAGGAGCTGGCTCCATGTCCCAAACCACCCATATGTCTCATAGAGTGGGCTGAAGGGAACTGTACAAAAGAAACTGGCCTTCATGGAAGTTGTACTGTTCCATGAGGGCCAACAATGGGAGGAAATGACCATCCTGAAAGAGATTGCTTAGGGTAGTGAGTCCGGCCTGGCTCCTAGAAATGCAGCTCATGGCTAGTAAGATGTCTTCGTCAGTAGAGAAAGTCTAGGATCGGTATAATGGATGCGTAGCGAGTGAGGTTCTTGGTAACCCAAAGCCTTCTAGACAAGCAAATAAGAGCTATCAAGAGGAGATGGGGTAGACTGCAGTCGGGGCGAAACCCCAGGATCACGAGTGCCAGTATATCAGCTCAGTTGAGTGGGGACATGACGTACATATCTCCTCAAGGAACAGGGAAGCTAGCCAGCATGAGAGCCATTGTTACTGGGCTGCCAAGTAGTAATATTCATTGTTGGGAGAACCAAGGCTTTCTGGTCTGGGGGAAGATGTAATTTGGAAAGAGCTATCCTACATCGGGGGTTATGCCATACAAGCCCACATAGCACTTAGTCGAGGTCTCTAAAGAATATCTGAGTGAGGAACAGGCATGGTCGGTTCAGGTTAGAGTGGTAGGGCGGGGAGGGGGGGAAGTCGACAGACGATGGAGTCGGCGATGTGGCAAGCGCAAGGCAAGTGGTTTTATATATTTGTTTATTTTACCTATTCTGTCCTCTGTTGACTTCCCCCCCGCCCCACCCGCCCCACCGCTCTTACCTGAACGGCCTTGCCTGGGGAGGAATATTGGAAGATAGGCAAAGTAATAAAGAGGGTGTGGGAGCATCACCATCTTTGAGACTGCAATATGACCCAGGACAGGAAGGGGGAGGGACTAACAGAAGGTGACCTGTGACCGTAGAGATCTTACTGTAATAGACAAATTGCCATCAAGGAGATCCCATCCGGCAAGGAATAAACAGATGCCTAGATAACGAAAAGATGAGTTCTCCTATCGTACCAGGCCCTCCCCAAATCTAGGTGTGTTGGGAGTGCATTGGGGCGTCAGTTGGAACAAACATGACTTACTCGAGCTCACCCAGAGGCTCAAAAAGGTTCAAAAATTATCCAAAAGGTGAGCTATATTAGAGTTGTCACCTGAATATATCTCTGATATAGAACAGAACATTGTCCACATAGAGTGAAATTGTGTGATTCTGTCTGGTAAGTGGATTCTCCACTCTCATTCTCCAAGTCTAGTGTGAGCTGCCAGGGGCTCCATCACCAGAACACATAGAGGGCCAGCTAGGGGTCAACCCTGTCAAGTGCCCCTCTCCACTGGTAATACCCCGGAAAGTAATCCCCTGAACCTTAAATGGACTGTCCATATAAAGCAGCCAGATCAATCTAATAGTCCAGCCTCTAAAACCATATCTAGATAGCACACAAAACAGGTAGTCCCAATCCAGGGAGTCAAACACCTTCTGCAAATCCAGGGCCAGGGCCGCAGCACATGGCTATCATTCCTCAGTGGCCTCCATAAATCAGCAAAGTCAGAGGATATTTAGAGAAGAGTTTCTACCCGGAACCAAACCGATTTGGCCAGCTTGAATGAAGGTCGGGAACACCCACTAGATTCGGTTGACCAGGATCTTACTAAGGGTTTTATAATCCATATTTAAAATGGCTTTTGGGTAGTACGAGGCTGAATCAGTGGGATCCTTCCTAGGTTTTAGTAAGGAGACCAGTGAGGCCTTGTGATGCTTCGTGGAGGCTAGCAGCTTTGAGTGCTGAGTCATACAATTTGACCAATTTCATGAATAAGGGACTCACAAAAGTCTTATAAAATTCTATCTGAAGTCCGTCGGTTCCGGAGGATTCACCTGCCGCTAGATTAAGGATCACCGCTTTGACCTCTTGGATTGTGATAGGTGTGTTTTCTGCTAAACCATGGGAGCCTGCTCTATTCGCAGCCCCACCAATAAGCATAGGCTGGAAGTGATTTTAATAATTTGAAACAACCTGAAATTAATGAGAACATCCTCAGGGCAAATGTTGACTTTATCAAAATATGATTCATGAAATATAATCACATTTTAATGGTTTTTGCACAGCGATTTAAATGTAACATCATACAATTTATGCAATTGTGAGGCAAACTAAGAGGACTCAGCAGCACAGTGGTTTGGATGCCTCAGTGCTTTTCTGCGTCTGAGACGTGGGCACAGGGGACAGAAATATTTTTTTTTAAAAGCTGTGTCAAAACCAATAGGCCATAGCCCTGAAACCTATAAGCTTTCCCAATGCTATTTTGTGCCTTTGATGGCCACAACAAGTGTGTGCATATGCATGTTGGCCATCTTTCAAAGGGTTTGTAAAACATAGAAAAAATGCATTCTTAGACGTCCCAAAGCACATCCGCTGTGGCCATCTTTGATTAAATTTCGTTATGTTTTAACAAATGCTGTTGAAAGGTGGCCACCGTGGATAAACAACTAAAGCTGTCTGTAGATGAGACCTAAAATAATAGGTCTGGAACTAAAGCAACTGTTTGTAAGTTGCTGCCTAGAGCACCTCCAACAGGGTGAGCCAATTTCTTCTAGAAAAATCAATACAACCCAAGTGCTAGGGGAGTTGGACAATGTCAATGCACCCAAATCCCAAACAATGTCTTCTAAAAACAGATTAATATAAAAAATTTAAATTACGAGCCAAGATAAAAGGATGTAGATTTTCATGCAGCACATTAAGTACAACATAAGAATGAAAAATAAAAATATAGTCTTTTATAATGTATGAAGTCCATGTGGAAATAACGTTGCGCTCTCCAAAAACAAATTATAATTCTGATTTACAAATGCAGGATCGGCCTACTTTTTATGTGAACAAGACAAAAGTGCAGAAATTCTCTTAGGTAGACAGATTTTTCCAGAGTTTTAAGGTTCACCTAGAGGGTGTTTCAAAGGGATGTCGTCTATGTAAATAAGGGAAGCACACCTCAGAGCTTTCAAAGTATTCACAAAAAATGGCAATGCCTTTCCCACCTTCCCCACCTTTCTGTACACTTCACAATGTATACCTAAATGAACATGGCCTATGGGCCCAGGAATTGTGGGGCTTTGTCTGGGACATGTACATTTTGTTCAGGAGGTGAGTAGAAACTGAACATTTCACATGGACACATTTTCAATCCGTAGGTGCTGGAAGTAGGTGTGCAGGGGGTGCTGCAGAGTCCCCAAAATAACCATGCTGGAGTTCAGAAGGTGAATGAACAATAAATATGCCTTTAAATGTTATCTTGTCTTAGAGGTGCAATGCCAGGCTCTGTCTTCTGACTAATTGCTGCTTATTCTTTTGACATGAAGATTGGTATTTACTTTTCTTTCTCTGACTGCAAAGTGAGAGGGTTTTGTAGTGTGAACTAAGTGACAATGTTGCTGAGTGTGAAAGGAAAGGGTGCAGGATGTTAATTTTTTTTCTAATATGCAACAATTCTTGAACTGTACCACTATTCCAAAATATATCAGCAGGTAGGAAAGCACAAATAAATCACTTTCTTTTGTAATTCAGAAATGTGGTAGAAACCAATATTTATTAGGACCAAAAAAATTGAAGACCCTCTACTTGGTGATATTCACTAAATCCTGATTTCCACACATTATCCATTGTGCGCTCTAGAGTGTTATCAGTAAAAGTAAATGTCTGTGCAAATTCAGTGGCCATTTAATGTGTTGTCTGTGTAGAGTGTGCTACCATACCATGCTTTAATAATAAATTTGCTACAGTGTGCTCCCAAAATGCACCTTCCTCTACATACCACACCCTTATCACCCTCTTGCTCAATGGGCGTGGCTTGTTTGCTACACTTTTTCTTTGTGTAATATTTGGATTTTCCACAGTTTTTATAAATACATTGAGGTAACATTGATGGCAGCACCCCCACTGTGAGGAGTTCCAGCACCATTGTTTCAATTAGGGATGGCCGGTAAACTCCGCTCCTCAGGCGGAGTTTGCAGAGTTTTGCCCAATCCGCCCTCCTCTTGGAGTATCAGAAAAATGCTGCCAACCACCGCGTGGCGGAATTTTTCTTGCGCGCAGCTCGCCAATGTTAAATCAGAGAGTTCAAGCAAGAAAATTCGGTGCTAGACCGCCTTCCGGCGATATTTCTCAATGCGGGAAGTCGTGGCAGGTCGCTACTGCTCCCGTTGAGAAAGCTGCTGCTCCCGTTGAGAAAGCTGCCGCTTGAGTAGAAAATGTACTTGAGCAGCAGATAGAAGCAGCACCCTCTGGCATGCCGCGTGGTGCTGTTCCCACTGTTTTTACATCGCTGTACAAGCTCCCAGTGCTAAAAATCAGCACAAGCAGTGCGAAGTACCGAACTCCGCTGCTCGTGGAACTATGCAGAATCTCGCAGAGTTTTTAGGTAACTCCGCGGAACTCTATAGAGTGAAACTCTGCAAGTTCCACCCACCCCTAGTTTCAATATGTAGGGAAAAAGAAAAAAAGGTTTTAGTAAAATTACACAAATTCCCTAAACCTACACATGCAAACTTTCCGATATGTAGATGCTCTGCACATATAAGGTTGGAGAAAATGGGACTATGCAAGGTAGTTACAAAAATCGTAGCTTACACCTCGAGTTATGTAAATCAGATAAAAGCACATGCATTGCTAATATAGGAAGAGTAAGTGTGAACATGCAAAGGTTAATTTTGTTTGTTATACGAGCACAAAGGTTCCATTGTTCCCACCACTTATTACTCAAACTCAGACAAGGTTAACTAGACTACAGAGGCATTATAGGTATATTTTTGTTTTATTTGAAGGGTTCTACAGTTGAGAACGAGTGTCCAGTTTGACCATGCCTTTGTGCAGGCGCTCCTGCAGTGGAAGTGTCACTACGGAATGGATAACATTGCAAACAAGCATGCATTGTAATGTCATAGACTCAATGTAAAGGGGGCATAACAGGACAGGAACAACACAAACACCTCTAGCATTTCACTGTAAGCTAGATCTACATAAGTAGCACAACCTTTCTGTGAAAACTTAGCACTAAGTGACACCAGGCACGAACAATGGACATGCAGCATATCACATGATTTTCACACATGTGATTTGTAATTTCAATAAAATTAAACAATTTATTTGTCTTACCCTTGGGTGGTTGTGATCATGAAAACTATTGCACAAGAAGGTGCAACTCTCACACAAGACCACCCCACTGTATTGCCTTTGCACCATGGACACCGATCGTGGATAATGACAGTGACTGGACCATTTCTTTGGTTCAAGTTTACTGCCATCATCAACTTGAGGATTCCATTCCATAGTCAGGAAAGTAGCTTTTAATCAGACTTGGACCTAATTTTTATTCTTTGAGAAACCGCTATTTTCTTACCATGGAACAATGTTTAGCACTGGCTAAAATTACATTTTATGTGTGAGCATGGCCAATAACCTAATTTGAGCAAAACTCATTGTAAACATGGCGCTGTGCAGTTTTTCTTACCTTTCTCTTAATACAGTGCAGTGAATTTTCTCACAATGCTAACACCCTGACTCTTAGTAAATTTGGGACCAGAAATGTTTCTTGTGGTTTCTTGTGTTTAGAAACATTTGAGCTTCAATTTGAGAATTGAGGCAAGCTGCACATCCTTTGTCAAATTGCAAATCCAAAAGACTTAGGTCCTTATTTAGAGTTTGGTGGGTAGAGTACAGTCTCTTAGAAAGGCCCATACCCTAGCAGACTACTAGCCATTAAATTTAGAGAGGACCACTGGCCCAGGGGATATCTCTGTACACTAAAGAAAGCTGCTCCTTTAAATATATTAAAACTTTGGAGGACGACCACCATCAGTTTTAAAAGCCATTCACAAACGTTTAACTTTTTTTTTGTTTTAAAAAACAAACTCCCAAAGTGGAAGTCGGTTTCGAAAAACAAAAACTAATGCCCTGCACCATGGTAGCTTGTTCCCAAGGTGTGAGGATAATATTTCTGTCCCTCACTGACAGGTCCTTCCTGGTAGTGATGGACAGTAAATAGAAGACAATACACCATCCACCCTAAATAAGGCAAGCAGTGTAATGTCTTTTCCCTTACGGCTCCTACTGTACTGGGCCTTTGGAGGAAGGATTCCCTCAACAGAGTCAATAAGAGCTCCAACGGACTACTTAAGGTCCATCCATCTCTAAATGAGGCTGGCAGATTGAGGATTTGGTGAACAGGGTACTCTGTCGCTGTTGTGACTGAGTACCCTGTCTAGCTCTACATCAAACCCTTACTAACTATACAAGTGCCAACAGGCTTTTTAGCAATATGGTCCAAGACTCTGGAATTTCCTCCCTTTCCATCTCAAACTTTCTCCGGTAGTGGTGTAACTCGTAAATACCTCACAACCCACCAGTATTAAAATGTAATTTTTTGCTAAATTTTATTACTGGCATGTGGACATGGTCCCTGAACTCTGGGGCAATGCCGTCCACCACCTAATTTTTTGTGCTCTGACCCCTAAAACATGTGCTCAATTGGCTAATCACTGATTTGTATATTTAACTTAGCTGGAAGACTCTAGTATATTTTACCCTGAATACCCAGGGAATGTAAGTTAAATGGCACTTTTAGAATCAGCACTTATTGAGTCACCACTAAAGTGACCATGTTAAACAGGACTATAGTCCTGACCCAGCAGGTAAGCAAGAATGTTTTAAAACAACCATTTCGATCTGTTAAAACTACCCGTTTAAAAAGCTTAAACCTTCCTTTTCAATACTGGTAATTCACCTCTAAGTTAGGCCCTAAATGTGGATAGGTAAAGGTGCGTGTTATTTAAACAGTAGGATATGTGTTTTTCAAGTTTTACGTATTCTGACAGTGAAACATCCCCAAAGTCATTTTTCACTGTGGTAAGGCTGGCTCTCACATATAAAGCTGCTAGATTACACTATAACACCTTATAGTGCATAACTTCAGTTTGGCAATAGCTAGAACCATGGCTCAAGGACTCAAATTAATAGGAATTTAAAATCGCTGATGGAGAAGTTGGATTTTAAATCACTATTTTGAAAATGCCACTTTTAGAAAGTTGCCACTTTCCTGCCTACAGCCTCTAGGAACCTTTTCTGAGTTAATACCCAACTGTCACCTGGAAGCCTGCTGGGAGGTATGAATGGCTCTCAGGAAAGGGAACAAAAAGGCCTTGTTTGGGAGGAGGTGTGACTTCCCCTTGACAGGATGGCACAGGAGGTGTGCCCATGAACTGTACAAGCGACAAAGGGGCATTTTTTGTCACAGGAAGGTGTAGCTCCCACCTAGGCCGGACCTTTCAATTTTCCAAGTAGGCAGAGTAGCTTCAGTCCAGGTCGGGGGGAAATGTGTTCCAGAACTGGTTTGCAGTGGGAGTTCTTCATTTCCCTAGACACACCTCAGCGGTGTGCTCTGGGCAAGAAAGATCTTTCTGACCATGGGAAGAAAGATTCTGCCAGGTTGGATTTAGGCAGAGCAGGGTACTTTGAGATTGCTTACTGCCTAATCCCCAGGAAATTATGTCAAAGTGGGTAGGATTGCCCCTGGGAACTTTTTCCCTATGGACAAGGAGTTTACCACACCCACTAGTTAGGTCCAGGCAAATAATTGGCACCCCTGGACAGTAGCATAGTGAATCTCCCTCTTTAGCAGCTCAAGCAGGGTGGTGTTGATACTAGAAAAGGTCATTTTTTATGTGCCTGCTCTGTCTGCAGCTCTGCAGACAAAAGTGCTTAAAAATAAAGTCTGGTTAACCCTTAATAGAGGTGAGGGATGCAAACTAAATCACAGCAAATGAGACCCAGATGGATAAAAGAGGAACAAATGAGAGAGAGAGAGCAGAAAGTAAGAGCGAAATGAAGGACATATGAAAAGAAGGAAGTAACTGCTAAAAGATGGACTAGCCAAAAGAATGAAAGTATAAGTGAAAGGTGTGATGGATGGAAGAGTAAAAGGACATTTGCATAGCTGTGTGAAATTAAAAACGGAAGGATTGATAAAAGTTGGGATAAATGAGTGGGTGGATAGAAACTTGGACTGAAGGGGAAAAGGAAGGATGGTAATTGGTAAAAGGAGGGTGAAATGATGGATGAAAAAGAATGGATAGATGGGTAAAGGGATGGGTGAATGGTTGGAAGTATAACATAACATGTGCATTTGTATAGCTCACATTCACCCGTAGGCATCTTGGCACTGAGTAACAGATGTTTATTGTTACCCAACTCATGCTACTCATTTTTACCGACCTCAGATGGATGAAGGGCCGAGTGGACCCATCAGGATTTGAACCTGTGACCATGAGGTCAATCACAGGCCCCTGAAGTGGACACATTAGTCCACTGAGTCACCAGACCCAGCCCTCCAGTACAAGTGGAATGATGGATGGAACTCTGTAATGATGACAGGGTGAATGGATAGAATGGTAAAGGAAGGATGGATGGAATGGTGAAAGGATGGAAGGAAGCGTGAAAAAATGGATGGTTGAAAGACTTAGAGGATGGAAAGATAAATGGGCAAAGGAGGCATAAAGGGACCTTCTATAGGGTGGGAAAGTCTCATTCACTTTGTTTACCCAATGACATTTGAGGTATGGATCGAAGTAGAGGATATGTTAGTTTTCTGGCTACTGCCCTGCCCCTGGATACATCTTCAGAACTGCTGGACCTGAGGAAGACAGAAGAAGGACTGCACCTGCTGAACCCATTTGGACTTCGGAATGAGGACTGCACCTACTGTCTCTGGTGAATAAAAACACCAAGGTGTGGAACTGCTCTCACTTGAACCCAGGGCTGAAGAGTGGAATCCAAGGGCTAGTTGGCTAGCCTTCTGTTAAGCTACAGGGACGCAAAGCAGCAAGATGCCCAGCTCCCCGAAAAGCCCAGCAGAACAGTTCCAACTGGACTTGCCTTGAACCCCACTCGTGGCTTCCCCTGGAGTGAGTCTTGACCCCAAGTGGTGTCACTAAGGTCGTTGGGCCCTTGGATAGGTGTCAGAGTGTACTTTTCCTGCCTCACCATAAAACCTGGGACTTAGAAACTTTTTCAAGGATTTTTGCCAAGAGAACCAGGTGCTACAACCGGACCACTGCCAAGCCACAGCTGCCAACTTTGCACTGTTATTTTCCCTGGTTCATAGAGAAACTCATTGTTGCCTATCGTCCTTCCAGAGTTCGACGTTCCTCCTCAGTCAACTTCTTTGTTATTCGAAGGTCTGTTAAAATCAACGTATGAGGGCCAAGTTTTTCAGTTCTCTTCACTGGACTGCGGAATTCCCTGCCTGCTACTTTGAGATGTGTTGCTTGTCTAAACAGATTTATAGGTCAATTTAGAGAATGGAGAACAGGGTATGCCATAACAAATGCAACAGAGTATGCTCTCTGCCAACCCCTAGGTCCGGCCCTCTCATTTAAAGACACAGGGACCTTCAGTTTTCTGTCAAAGGAGCACATTGGCGTAGGTGAAAACTTTGTCTGACTGCCAGTGGGAGTATAGGATGTCGAAAGAAAGATATTACATCATTCGCCCAATTTAGAGTGGACAGTGTAATGGTTTTTTTTCTTGTCCATCGCCACCAGGAAACACCTGGTGGAAAGGATTGAAAATTAATAATGACTTCCAC
The DNA here is from genome assembly GCA_963921515.1 of Calotriton arnoldi. Lineage (NCBI taxonomy): Eukaryota > Metazoa > Chordata > Amphibia > Caudata > Salamandridae > Calotriton > Calotriton arnoldi. The sequence continues at coordinate 253,257 of CAWUFW010013157.1, forward strand.
ACTCTGGGTGACAACTGCCAGGGTGTGAGAGCCATTAATTTGCTGTTTTTCCGAAACAAACTCCACAAGGGGGGGGGGGGTTGTTCAGTTCAGTTTCGGAAAAATAAAAGAAAGTTCAAAGTTTGACGAATGGCTGTCAAAATCAACATTGGCCAACTACCAAATTTTTTATTCACTGAAAGGAACCACTGTGATGGGGGTTCCCTTCAATGTACAGAGATGAACGCTGAGGCAGCTGTCATCGGTCATCTATAAAGTTGACAGTAGTCCATCAGGATGGCGAAGGTAATGTCCTACACTACCCTCATGGACAGAGTACCATCCGCCGAATTCTAAGTCAAGCCCTTAGATCTCAGTTAAGAGTCTTATTGTTTTACCAGGTGTCTTAATCACGCTGTTTGCTCCTTGAGCAAGTCCAAACTGTTGTGATGGTCCTTTTAGTGCCAAGCCTTTGATGTGTGAGTACTTTAGAAATCCTCCCAATAACAACAAAACTTTAACATTCTATATTCAGGGCCAAAAACTTGTTTTGGCTGGTAACTGGAATGGTGATACCAACCAGAAGTGGTAACACTGGCATGGTATTACCACACAATAATATTAATCATGAGGTCCTAAATAGGGCCTAAAATAGAAATAGAGCAGTATACCTATCCAGCATTCAGACGATTTTAAGGTTGGGATGGTGCCTTGGGTAGATTGAGAACATGTTGATGTATAAGAGAAGCGAGCTAAGGACGTGACAATGAATTGTTTATTGCCTCCTAATGTACAGTTAATTCTGACAATTTATTGGTAACTCTGAGTCCCAAAGTAATAAAAATGAAAAGAGGAAAATTAGATGATTTGCAGGATTTACGCATTATTTAGAGATGAAGCACTAGGGGGCACATGCATCAACGAAAATACCAATCGCAAACGGGCAGATTCGCAGAATCTGCCCCTTTGCGACCGGTATTTTTGCATTTGGGATGCATCAACCCAAATGCAAATTCGCAATTTAAGTAATCGCAAAATTTGCGATTACTTAAATTGCGAATGTATTTAGGGAATCGCAAATTGCGATTCCCTAAATGCAATGCATGATGCAATTCCAAATTGCGAATTCGCAATTAGGGATCGCAAATTACCATCAATTTGAACTTGATGGTAATTTGCAAAACTTTGAAAAATGCACTAAAGTGCATTTTTCAAAGTTTCATGTTACACACACACATGCCCTTGGGGCATGTATGTGCGCAACATGTGGTAACATCTCAATTTCAGGGTGCAACAGGGTGTCCTTTTGGCACCCTTGCCTTGAAAATGCATGCGCAATTTGCGAGTACCTGTTTGGTACTCGCAAATTGCTGTCTATTCCCATTCATTCCTATCGGCCTCTAGGCCCATAGGAATGAATGGGTAACTATTCCTAATTGCGACTCGCAATTTGCGAGTCGCAATTAAGGAATATGTAGGAATCGCAATTTGTTTTGCGATTCCTACATGCATAGGGATTTGCGAGTCCTAAATAGCGATTTCTTAAAATTCACTATTTAGGATTCGCAAATCCTGAGTTTGATGCATGTGGCCCTAAAAGCGAAGCAAACTGAAATCGTATTTTGAACATTAAGGGCCTGATTATGAGTGGGTCGGGAAAGAGGGTGCTATTTATTGCACTTCATAAATAATGGTGCGGGGTACATTATTTATCGGGTGAGACAGATAGTGCCTATTATGACGCTTTTTGGGAATAACCTGAGGATTTTGGTGTTTAATGTATCAAAATCCACCTGGAATCCACGTGATACGTAAATAGCGTACACATTTCCCCTGTTAAATTTCAGAAGGTTTGACCTGCTGAAATTGAATGAACTTTGAGGTATTTACTGCATCCAAGAATTATCGGATATGATAAATAACTCCCAACCCGTAATTCCGACAAGTGCACTAATATGGTTAATACACCGATCCACTCGTAATCAGGCCCTTCAACTGTGACCAGACTTCCAGTCCCAACAATATGAGTGAGTCAGTGAGTCATGGGTGTGGAACATGGAGGGCTGTTTAACGATATGCAAAGTGAGCCAATAACGATTTCCTAAAATGCAACTTGTGAGGAACACGAAGGATAAGATCCTAAAAAGGATACTACAATAATTATTTTATTCATTAGATCTCACAGTTTCATATTTGTGAGGCTAGTATGGTGTGTAAGAATGAAAGCGCTGGTTTTCTAATTTTCTTTTCTCTGTGCAAAATCCTTTTTCGGCTGCTGCCACTGCTTCTGTTGCAATAATATTTCTAGAAGCTCCAAATACAGTAAGTGCTCTGTATTTCCCAGGAGCACCGTGGACTGAAGAGAATAACCTTTGTGAACACCTCAATAGCTGTAAAATTGCAGTCTTTCACCCCTAGAACATGCTGCAGTGATATATTTCGTTTACTGTACAAGGAAAACCTGACGACACAAGTGACATTTAAAAAAAAAGCACTTAATTGAATGAGAACACTAAATATGAACTGCACAGTGGTATATGACCCAGATACCTTTATTGTGAACGGCAATGCCTATTAAATACACTTATTTTCCATGGACGGCAGCATGTACGGCAGGGCCAACTATAAACTGGGATTTAAAGAGGGGAAGATTATTGCACCTGCTGAGGCACAGATACACAGTACAAGGTTTAAAATCATAAGGACACTGTTCAGGGCCAGGCAGGAGAATGAGCACTGACATCACCCTCCATAACAAAATAGAAGTGTTATGCCAGTTCTGGCTGCGTCCATAGCTTCTGTTATGTTTACGATAGTGAAAATGTGATGATCCCCGGAGGTGTGTTTGAGAAAATTACCCTCTCTGTTGGGTCCCTATGGTCACAGCCGTGATGCAGGAGCAGAGGGGTTAAATAAATGAACCGGGGGCAAGTATGCGTCAGAGGTTGAATCATAACTAACGAGTGTGGAGTGTTCTTATGTACAATTACAACTGCGAAACCCCACACTGCTTAGTCCGCGGTGCATGCACTGAACAGTGCGACGAGCGGGTGTGAACCCGCAGCATACCTCGTCCATTGTGTTTGGATTAGAGGAGGTCTTCCCTGACTGCATGTGCCCTGCTATGCTGAGCTTTGCCAACCCGGCGTTTCCTGCTGTGCCCCGGTGACGTGCAGGCTGTCGTGCATCACTGCACGTGGGAGGGAGCCGAGGTGCGCTGCGCTACACCCACAGTGAGGCACCAAATAAGAGGAAGTAGCGGTGCAGAGACTGTCGGTATAATTAATAATTAAAGGAGGAATTTGCAAACAGGACATTGTCATTCACTGAGCAACCTTTGCTACACAATGCTATTACTATGTCTGCCATACCCCTAGTGGAACCATTCCTAATTGATGGCCCTCCCTCAGCTCAGGCAGAAAAATGGAAAGAATGGGTAGAACGTTTAGAGACCTACTTTGCAGCAATCAATCTAGACAACGACAGGCGACGTCCCATGCTTTTGCACCTAAGAGGAGCAGCCATACACAAGTTGGGAAAATCAGTAGCGGAAGCAGGGCCCCCGCACACGTATAATACGCTGAAGCGAGCACTCACAGCCTATTTCAAACCGTTAGCAAACCCTGACTATGAACGTTTTTGTTGCGTCAAGCCAGGCAATTACCGGAAGAATCCGTCGGCACCTTCTATGCTCGCCTGAGAGAATTAGCTAGCATCTGCACATTACCGGATGCAGAAGACGAAATACGGGCTCAGGTAATTCAAGGCAGCTCTTCAATAAAATTGCAAGAGAACATTCTCCAAGTCCCGGGAATGCCCATGGCAGATCAGCTGACCATGGGTTGATCAAAAGAACTTTCCAAGGTGCGAGCCACACACATGGAGGCAGCGTTGCAACACCCTGTCAAGGTGGAATCTGTCAATGTCGTGGTTACCAAAACCCCGTACAAGAGGAAAACAAGAAACAAGCCAATGTCTGGGCCCAAGACATGCTATGGATGTGGGGGACCCTATCCCCATCAGGGACCTTGCCCTGCACTAGGAAAACGGTGCTCAGCATGCAACAAAGTGAATCATTTTGCAAAGGTATGTCGTTCATCAGCACCCCTGAGGGGCCAAAAGCCCAAATCGGTCAACATACTACTTGCCCCAAACAACCTCCTTGAGGAAGGGGACATGGACGATGATGATGTTGAGGGGGCGGTTCACGTGATACATGCCATGCAACCCGAGGGATATCCACGCAAACACATCCCAAAGTGTAACATATCCCTGGTAGGCCACCAAGTACAGGCCCTGATTGACACTGGAGCTTCCATCAATATCATGGCTCAGTCTATGATGCTTATATTGCCAGCACCACCCAATCTGAGACCCACCACAACCAAAGTATTTGCCAATGGATCCACTACTCTGTTACCTTTAGCAGGAGTGTTCACGGCCGAGATTACCCACGAATCTTGCTCAACAAAGGCCAAAATATATGTCAGCAAAGGAGGCACTGGGATGTTGCTGAGCTGCCGAACAGCAGAGCGCCTCCAACTTGTTGCATTCGCCCTCAGTATACATCTAGAAAATGTGGATGACTTGCTGGCTAAGTTCGCATCACTGTTTGAAGGCATACGGTGTCTGAAAGACCGACTAATACAACTGCATATCGATTACTCGATCCAGCCACTAGCCTTAAAGCATTGATGGGTGACGTTCCACCTCCGGCCTAAAGTGGAAGAAGAACTAATCAAGCTAGTGGCGGATATCATTGAGAAGGTTGATGGCCCGATCCCCTGGGTGTCTACAATTGTGGTGGCATGGAAGCCCAAGAAACCGGGAGAAGTACGAATATGCGTAGACATGCGCCTGCCTAACCTGGCCATTAAACGGGAGCGGCATCTGATGCCCACTATGGATGATATAGTGGCAGAAGTGAGTGGCTCAAAATGATTTTCAAAAATGGACTTCTGGGCTGGCTATCATCAGCTGATGTTGGATCCCACATCCTGAGCCATCACCACCTTCTCCACCCATGTGGGCCTGAGGAGATATAAGCGTCTCAGTTTTGGAGTCTCGAGTGCTGTAGACGTTTTTCAGGACATCATCAGAAGTGTGCTTGAGGGACTAGAGGGAGTCCTCAATGTCAACAATGATTTTGTAGTCCACGCTCCCATGCTAGAGGAACATTTTGACCGTCTGAGGGCTGTGTTTCAGCACCTGAAAAAAAATGGATTGACGCTTCATAAAGAAAAATGTGCCTTTCTCCATAAGGAAATTGCTTTTTTTGTATTGCATTTTTCCCAAAACGGTGTGTTACCTGATCCGGTCACACCAGGACATCCAAGCTGCCCCAGCACCCGTAAATGTGTCTGGAGTGAGAAGTTTCCTGGCCATGGTCACATATTGTGGCCGTTTTACGCAATTCGAAGCACACACTCCTCCAATCAAATTACAGTATGATACACAGTGTAAAAGTATCGTGACACAACACAAGGACGTCCGTATCTTCTCATGTGCTTTTTTTATTCCATCTACTTCTTTTCGCCACTTCTTTTAGCCAATGCGTTTCGTCGCAATGGGGTAATACCCTTACGACTTCCTCAGGGCTTTCAATTTCAATATGATTCAGCAATTTATGCCTCCTGAAATCGAGTACAATTTTGGAGGTCAGTTCCTAACATCCTATACAAAGTTGTTGTCTCCGTTTTAGCCATTAACTTCAAAATATTTGACCCAATGTAACAAACTGTTTGTCCCACACTTTAAAGCTTGTAAATCCAAGCCGAGTTGCTCAATATTCAGGTCCCAAATAGGGGTTACCTGTATGCGTGTGGCTGCTGGCGTTCACGTTGCACCGTTACCCGAATACACATGTATTTCAGGAGGCATAAGTTAAATTGCTGAATCATATTGAAATTGAAAGCCTTGAGGAAGTCGTAGGGGTATTACCCCATTGCAACGAAACGCGTTAGCTAAAAGAAGTGGCGAAAAGAAGTAGATGGAATAAAAAAAACACATGAGAAGATACAGACGTCCTTGTGTTGTGTCGCGATACTTTTACACAGTGTATCATACTGTAATTTGATTGGAGGAGCGTGTGCTTCGAATTGTGTAAAATTGTTTATTTCTATCTTGGATTTATAATTGGGGGAAGTAGGGAGTATCTCCCCATTCTGAAGGCACCGCTAGTAACAAAAATTTGTTGTTGAATAACTATTTGTAATACCTATACGAGCGCCTGCAAACCTATACACCCATTTCAGACATATTGTGGCTGGTTCATCCATAATCTCACAGACACAGACCTCACTGCTCTGCTGAGGGAGTTGGTCAAGTCCAAAATCGTCTGGAACTGGGGACCTGAACAGGAGAAAGCCTTCCAGGCCACCAAGTGAGCTTTGTTGACTGAAACCACTTTAGTCTACTATGACAAAGCAAAAGATTCCGAACTGTCAGTCAATGCTAGCCCCACGGGCCTTGGAGCGGTGTTGTCTAAAAAACAGAGCAATGGTGAGTGGGCCCCAGTGGCTTATGCCAGTCGAGCACTGACTGCGACGGAGCAGAGGTATTCCCATATTGAATAGGAAGCCATTGCCGTACATTGGGGCTGCCGTCATTTTCATCTGTATCTTTACGGACAACCTTTTGTTGCACACACTGATCACAAACCCCTCTTTCCATTGTTCATGGGGTCATCGTCCAAACCTCCACCCCGAATTGAAAAATGGATTCTCCAATTGCAATAATATCTCTTCACAGTGGTTTTTCGCCCAGGAACTCAGAACCCGGTGGATTATCTATCCAGACATGCCCGTCCTGCTACCAGGAGTGAAGAACTTGACGCGGAAGAGGTGGAAGAGTATAATCTCTTGAGGAGATTATTGATGCCTCAAACACTGATGAATGCATCCAACTGAGCATCTCTGCAGTATGATCTGGAATGTGGAACACTCCACTTGATAAAACTACATATCGTACGGACGATGCGAGGCTGACGTTAGCCTCTCTACATAATATACGGGATGAGCTGGTGGTATCTCCAGAAGGATGTCTCATGAGAGGGTCAGAGTAGTTGACCTGGTACATTTGGCCCATCAAGTGGTCGTCAAGACATAGTCCCGACTAAGGTGCAAGGTATGGTTCCCTAATCTGGTCACCCTGGTAGAACAGGCCGTTCGCCAATGCTCTCTCTGTCAAGCTGTAGGTCCTGCTGATCGGCCTGCACCCATCGTCATTGAAGTCATCCTGCCATTCCTATGACAGAGGGCTAGTGCAGATTTTGGCAGTCTTCTTGATAGGCGACATATGCTAGTAGTCGAGGATGATTTTTCAAAGTATCCTGAGGTTGAAGTCATGGAATCCACAACTGCTAGTCAGACTATCCCTCGTTTAGAGAAGATTATGGCCACTCATGGATTACCCAAGGAGCTGAGCACTGACAATGGACCTCCAATCTCCAGCCAGGAATTCGCTGAATAGTTATAATCAAGGGGTGTCCGCCACCGGAGGATTACACCCCGTTGGTCACAGGTGAACGGAGAGGCGGAGCATTTCATTCGCACTCTAAACAAGATCATTCGGAACGCTTTGGCCAATGGACAGAATGTGGACTGTGCTCTGTAAGGTTTTTGAGGGAGTATCTTCTGACTCCCCACTCTACAACTCATGTCAGTCCCATGTCGTTGTGCATTAATCAACTCGTGGGTGATGTCATTCCACACCTAGAAGTTGTGTCATCAAAGCAAGAGCAGGTAGCGGACACGTTACAGAAGCGTCGCCTTAAAAATGAACACGTCCCTCACTCGCCGATCCAAACAGAGTTCCAACATGGAGGGTGACCTGGTAATGGTGAGGAACACCCTAACTTCGAATTGGGACTACCGAATATAGTACTTTAAGATACAAAATTATTTGTTACAGTAAACCCGGCTTCTTGCTGAAGTCGGATTTAAAGTAACTCCTAATGCAAAGGTGACTTTTGAAAGTCACAACTTTATTGCCCCAAAGATCTAGTAGCCATTTCTGATTAACACCCCCCCCCAAAAGTATATGCGTTCATTTTGTTGACAGATGTTTTTTTTATTTTTGCCATCATATATTTACTGTATTTCCCTAACAATGGCATTGGGATCACTGCACCCAGTCCAGCTTCCTTTTGGGGAACAAATACTCGACCCGGTTTGAAATACACAGGCAGTACTGCAATGCTTGAAGAAACAGGCATAGTACCATTTTAAAGATTTTGGGGGCCCTGGTAAAGAAAATATATTGGATGCCCCTGTTTGGAACAACTTTTATTCTCTATTGCTAATTCAAGCCCTGTGTTGCCTAAGAATATTGAATGAATTGTCGAAGGCTAAAATATAGAAATATACAGATGGAAATTTTACTTTCCTTAGGGGCACCTTGGAAAGTGGGGGCCGTGTGTAAGTGCCCACTTTCCCATGTCTTAAAACATCTCTGCACAGACGATACAGGCTTGAGGGAGGGAATTCATAGCTGTGGCAAGGAAATGTAACAATCAGTGCAGGTAGGACCAACAACACCTAATCAGAATTTTAGCTGCCTCGCGCTTGCCGGATACAGCGCTAACAGCTCAATGAGTGCAGACCTGTTGGTTAGTACCTTTGTCCAGCCTTTCAAGCTCCATGATCTTGCCTAAGCAGGCAACAGTCATTCTTCTTCTCCTCTTCGAGGTGCATTCAGCCTTAAGGGCCACATCTTGAGAGACCAACCTTTCAGAGGTTGTCTCAAGGATATCCTTTTATAGGCTGGCTGGTACTAGGCCCCCAACTATTCCACCAGCGCTTAATTTGTGAAAGAAAGAGTGCCGGTGCCCGAAGCTCTGCTCAGAAGCCCACGGGCTGGAAATAAAATTCGCACCGAATACCAAGGCTGCTAGTCTTAAATCCACCTCTTTCTTCTTTAATCTCTTTCTCACTTTTCCCCTAGCGACAGTTTTCCATCTTTCTCTTCCTCCATCTCTCTGTTTGTTTTTCCCTCTCTTGTTCTGGGGAAATGTCAGATGCGATATAAATACATGCCGGGCCCCACAAATAAGTTCTGGTGGCCACCACTGGCAACTACTGGCTCAAATTAAGCACTGTGAACTCCACCCTTAGGCACGAGCCTCTGCATTTTGTGCTGATACTTTGACAATGCATTAATGCTAGTCTCTGTTCTTAACTTGAAACTAGAATTTTCATAGCCTGCGGCTGCTATGGTCAGGAAATTAAAACCTGAATAAAGAAGCAGAGACACATGTTATTCACCCCTTGCCCTCAAGACTCTCTCTGTGGCAATTATTCTTTCAGTTCACAGAAAAGTTGAGGAGTGTTTTGAGTTAATAAGTGAGTTCATAAGTTTATTGATAGATCGAAAATATACATTACATCATCAAAACATAAAACAAGCAGCAAGAATACATCATTAACACGAATTACAATTAATCAAAATAAATAAATAAAACCAACATTAAATTAATAAAACACAAAATAAATCCTAAAAGACCAAGGGAAGTGGACACAACACACATGAAAGCTTCAAAGTCGAGCTAACAGATTGAGCATAATAAGCCAGGCTGCATAGAGAAATTTGGATACAGCCACCACTATCACAGTCGAAGAATCGCTTTAGCAGATCCTAAGGGCATATATTTGATTAGTTAGGCTCAAAAGCTGACATAGAGGGACAATCGACCTGGCTCTGAGTTTGGTGTATTTTGGACAAAAAAAAACAACAAATGTTCCTCAGTTTAGTCCAGATGCCTACATAATTGACACGAGTGGACCCAGCCTTTACAGAGTACCACGGTGAAGGGTAACCAGCAATTGGGAGAGTCCCATACCTAAACTGCAAGAACAATGAACGAGCAGGCACATGACAGATGTGATTTAGAAATTCCTCTGCTTTAGACATGGATTTGTGCAGTATAAAATGTCTTGTAAGGCTCCTTGTATGCCTACACAATTTATGTTGAGCAGCAAGTCGCTCCCAACATCTAGATTTAATCACCGCAGTGGCTGGGATACATGATGGGTCTTCCCAGAAATTGGCTAGGCCAAACTCATATCTTGTCTTTTTTTACATAGGCTAGCCACTTGATATTCCTGGAACATTGTAGTTTAGTGATATCAATGAGACCCTCTCTGTAGGGGTATAGTTCTTCAGTGGCCCAAATACACACCCAGCAGAGTAACGGCCTAAGGGCAACCAGCTCAGAGACAGGGTTAACATCAAGGTACAGTGTTAAAGGCACCAGAGTTGCCCCCCTCCCTAGTAAGGGCTCTGATAAAGTTGTTTTCACTAGTACCCAAAATACCCCTATAGCAATAGCCCCGTAATTCAACCCCAAGTATATTCACACCACTTGTTTGGGTATTATAGAGCTACATTGCAGGATGCTTGTTTCTGGTCCAGGGAGGCCCTGGCTTGGCAGTTCGGGCTGGACTGTTCCTATGAGGCACAGGGACAAGACTGATTTGCATATGGCCAGGTCTAAACTGGGGTGGCATGGTGAGCAAAAAAAGGATGGATTTAACCCAGATCTCTTGACTGGGGGTGAATGTTTTGATTTGTTCTGCATTCCGTCCATCAATTGTGTGTCTTTTGCTTTCACGCCCTAAGTGCGCCGGGTATGCCCAGATGTGGGTACCGGACTCACTGTGCCACTGGATTCAAGCTATCCTGGCTGATGAGGGGTGAAACCCCGAAACCGGTCCTAGGATGCTTGTTTCTGATCCAGGGAGGACCTGGTTTGGCAGTTCGGGCTGGACTGCTCCCATGAGACACAGAATCAAGACTGATTTGCATATGGCCAGGTCTAAACTGGGGTGGCATGGTGAGCAAAACAATGATGGATTTAACCAAGATCTCTTGACTGGGGGTGAATGTTTTGATTTGTTCTGCATTCCGTCCATCAATTGTGTGTGTTAAGGAAGAATTGGGAACCATGAGGCCTTTTTAGCAAACCTGAGGATTGCCCCTGCTCCATAATTTAACAGGTGCGAGCTTTTGATAATCTGCGGGGTCCAAGAACCAGAATCCGCCAGACGGATCCGCAAGTGTTCTGGCCAGGCGCCCCCTGCAAATAGCAGAAGGGGCACCATTAGTCACGCCATGGGAAGGAGCCAGGGTGAGGGGTCTGTTGTTTGTGTTTTGTCAGGAAGGTTGTGACATCATCAGGAGGCATCTGGGACAGGGGCATTTAAGGTGTCAGGATGTGATTGACCTCTTTTCTCTCCACCGCGCACCAGCATACCAGATCAAACACCCACCCACTCCTGGAGAAAAGCGGAATTTCTAGCAACAGAAAAAGGGGGTTAGCCAAAAATTTGTACTGATTTACTGGACTGACCCCTTGGCTGGTTGCTGATTTGTATGGGCACTGGGCTGGCAGGAGGGGGGTCTGACCTGCTGGTGGTCCTGGACCTTCTGCCTTACCCCGTGATACCTGGAGTTGACCATTTTAAGGGGCTTCGTCTGGTGGCAGGTACCTGGCAGGGAAGGAGCGCTATGTGGCGCCCTGGTGTATGTGTTGGTATGGAACTGCGGGTATTGCCCATCCCTCTGTGGGATGGAAGTGAAGTTGTCACTAATGCAATGGAAAAGTGGAGACAATTGTTGTATTGCTTGTACAATCTTTGAGCTGTTTGCTGATCTTGCATCCTGTATTCTCATAACCAATGTCTTCTTAACTATGGTTTTCATTTCTCGCTGATACTGGGTGAATAAAAGGCTAAGTCTTGGTTGAACCACCATAATCGAGGTTGTCTCTCCCTGGGAGGCGTTTCAGTGGGGGCTGCGACTTGCACGTTGTCATCGCACTATGAGTTCGTTGCACAGTTTTTTTAAATTGTGTAGATAGTTACCTTGCAGACAGTTAACAAATATAAAAAAACCATGCTATTTCTCTAAGGTTTTGGTATGGTGTATTTTAATTAGAGTCACTGAGTTTGAAGAACGTCTCTCCATCAAGATTATTAGCCAAAGGTTCTATATCCAGAATCGTTATTGTCAGCTACAAACAAGTCCAAGGCTCTCCTGTTTAGTTCTGATGTTCTTTGGCTCTCACTGGAGTTTCAGTGTATTAATTGACAACCAACACCCCTAAAAACATGAAAAACAACAGCAAGAGGCAATGACCGTCATCTAGAGATTGTCACAGAGTTGGCAGAAGCGTAAACGGGCAAATTACATGCGTGGTAAGTGGATTTCCATGCATTAACATTTTTTTTCCATTTAGTAATAATACTACATCAATGATTGTGATAATGCCACTTGAATACACTGAAAATCTGTTACTGTTAACAACAGCAAAAGGCCGGCGGTATTTTTGCACCTTTAAATTGAAAAAAACAAATGGCAACCCTGTTTGCACGCGTTATTTCCCTTCGAAGTCTAAAATTGAATCAATATCACGTTACGATTACCAAGACTAAATGCGTGGATTTTACAGATCTCGAAAAGAATGGGAGGCTGTGCTGTCCTTGATTCAAAATCCTGACCAGTAAATTACGTAAAGGTGTCAGCTGCGAGCGTGTAACTCACCGAGCCATATTCGCGGCGCTATTGTGTGACTGCATCATCTCTCATGTGCAATCTTTCCCCACTGTGAGGATGCCTAATTCCAGACCTTATTTCCATGTGTGAGAGATACGTGTGGCTAGGCTGGCCTGCTCACAAGCACATTAATTATCACCTGTAACGCGGATGCTAACACCTCCTTCAAGTCCTCCTCCAGCGTTCAGAGCCTCGACGTTCTGACAGTGCCTAGTGCTTCGCTAGTGCTACATTTGAGGCACTTGCCGTCACCCTTAATTCACACCTCGTGCGGCACCTCTGAGATCAGCAGGGCACGATATAAATTCAAGAGCTCGTGTCAGTGGGCTCATCAGCACATGATCTACTACAGGCCTGCCTCTCAGACCCCCCCCCCCCACCCCCCTACCCCTTCCCCCCGCCCTGGTGGTCACGTGCCGTGGAATAGAAAGATGGCATTCTTATTCATAAGATTCAGCATCGTCCGGGGCCATCTATTTTCTTCTTGCGTTTCCATCAATCTGCCAGCACAGATCTTGCGTAAACCCTGTTTGCAGACACTCCCACAGCTAACTAGGGCTGCAAAAATGAAATGTTCAGCCAGGCCGGATGTCCCATTTATGCGGAAAATTGAAACTTGTATCTCAAAAACTCTTGAAGTCCGCTCTCCCTCCCTTCATTACCCGCATTGCAAGAGGCACCATTTTGTGGTCTTTTTGCATTCAGACTTGTAGCCCATTCCATTCCTGTACGCATAGTGAAAGCCAATTTGTTAAACAGAGAGCACTTCACTAGCATACACATCGCCCAGAAGGAAGGGCTTCGAAGATGTTCGTGCTGATAATGGCACTTGAAAATTAGAACAGCGACCGCCTGTTTGTGTGATGCGTGGGGAGGAAGCGGTCATCTTTTAATCTGCTGAACAGGCTCTGAAAGTGTGTCACAGAATAAATACCACGCTGGAGCATAGTCTTTTTTTGTCAGAATAAACAGCAAAATAGCAAATTAGTACAGCATTAGGCCGAGAGAAAGCACTGGAATGGATCATCTCGTTCCTCGCCGGAAGAACCCAGAGAGTCCGCCTCCCCCCGTTCAGATCCGAAGCCACCGAAGTCATCTGCGGCGTTCCACAAGGATCCTCACTCAGCCCAACCCTCTTCAACGTCTACATGAGCCCCCTCGCAGCCATCGCACGCCGACACAACCTCAACATCATCTCCTACGCCGACGACACCCAGCTGATCCTCTCCCTCACCAACGACCCCACCACCGCCAGAGCCAACCTACACGACGGGATGAGAGACGTCGCCGACTGGATGAGGAACAGCCGCCTTAAACTGAACTCAGACAAGACGGAAGTCCTCATCCTGGGCTCATCACCCTCCGCCTGGGACGACTCCTGGTGGCCCCCGGCCCTGGGCACCGCGCCCAAGCCAACGGACCACGCACGCAACCTGGGCTTCATCCTGGACTCCTCCCTGTCGATGACCAGACAAGTCAACGCCGTCTCATCTTCATGCTTCAACACCCTGAGCATGCTCCGCAAGATCTTCAGATGGATCCCCACTGAAACCAGGAAGACCGTCACCCAGGCACTCGTCACCAGCCGACTGGACTATGGGAACACCCTCTACGCCGGAACCACAGCCAAACTTCAAAAGAGACTCCAGCGCATCCAGAACGCCTCCGCACGACTCATCCTGGACATCCCCGACACAGCCACATCACCGTGCACCTGAAAGACCTGCACTGGCTCCCCGTCAGCAAGAGAATCACGTTCAGACTCCTCACCCACGCACACAAGGCCCTCCACGACCTGGGCCCAAAGTACCTCAACGACCGCATGACCTTCTACACGCCCACACGCCAGCTACGATCAACCAGCCACGCCCTCGCCACCGTACCTCGCATCCGCAGAACCACCGCCGGAGGAAGATCCTTCTCCTACCTGGCAGCCAAGACCTGGAACTCCCTCCCCACTCACCTTCGGCGAACCCAGGACCATCTCTCCTTCAGGAAGCAGCTCAAGACCTGGCTGTTCGAGCAGTAACTTACCCCCTCCCCCAGCGCCTTGAGACCCTCCCGGGTGAGTAGCGCGCTCTATAAATGCCGTGATTGATTGATTGATTGATTGATAGGTGTAGCCAGTTCACTGAAGGAAATTCTTGTACCCCGATTGGCCAATCACAAAGTGCGTGGCCCAGATAGTCTTTTGATAGGTCTAATTCCAGTGGTGCTCGCCATTTTCACCTGGTTTATGGCAAGTGTATCTCACTGTTATCTACAGCATCCTGGGAGGGGAGAACGAGTGTACTGAATTCTGCTCCACCCAGACTCGCCAGAGCTGAGCCCTGAACCCCGAAAATGATGAAAAAGAGCCCGCAAAGGGGCCACTGGGGCATTTCCTCAACCTTTCAGCCCCACAAGGCAGGTGTAAGACTCATCCATTCTGAATCAGTAAATTAGAGGTTATAGATGGTGTAAGATAGACTGCAGGCGCTATAGGATAGGCTGCAGCAAAATGTGCAAAAAACTGAGGGGCAGATTTACCACTTACTCACGCAGCGCAGTGCAGTGCAGGAGCTGCAAATGCTGCACTTCGCTGCGTGAAAAGGAGAGAGGAAGAAATATGGCACTCTCCTCCCCTTTCCCTAGCACCAGCACGTAAATCAGCTGCCGTGCACCACGGAGACACCTTTGCGCCATGGTGCAAGGGTGTCTTCGTGAGTCTAGCATAGGTTTTGTACTAGAAGGGTACCCTTTCTGTACAAAGTACTATGCATAGACCAAATTAAACAATTTTCCCTCTTTGTATGTGTGTTGTACAATGCAACACATGTACAAAGTCAGAAAAAGGAAGGAGAAATTAAAGCAGTTCTCCTTCCTTGCGCCTACTTCAAAAGGGTGCAGTTTTCTGATGCTAAACCCTGTCTACTTTATTTAGTAAATTGGGTTTAGCATCAGAAACCATGGGTGGTTGCATTGGAACGCCCATGCACCACCCAAGGTGTTCCCCCTTGGTGCTAAGTAATGCAAAGCAGCGCTATTCACTGCTTTGCCTTACTTTCATGTTATTACCAGCGCTAAACAAGTTTCGTGCTGGAAAGTAAATAGGAAAAAAAGATTTTGCACCGATTTGCATCACTTTTGTGACGCAAGCATGGCGTAAAATCTTAGTAAAAATCACCATGAGTGTTTAAATGATTACAGTGCTTTCTAAAGTTATTTATTTAGTAATATGCAATGAGGCTCAGTGCGAACCTTATTTATAGGTGAGAGCGCATTCCTGAACCAGTAACATCCTTACAGTACCTCTCAAAAAGAATGACTTTTTGTCACCAGCTCACAAGCAAACTTCAGATTCGGTGATTAAGTGGTTGCACACATTGCTTACTGATAGCAGGCACCATGGAGAGAAGGTTAGTTTTTTCTTTAGCTGTCACTTCCTTCTCCTGCTTCAAAGTGCAAGGGACCCAACGGCTGATTTAGACTTTGACGGATGGAGGGTGGTCCATTGGGATAGCGGAGGACATTGCCCCCTCCATCCCTAAGGACCTCTGCCAGCCGAATATAGAGTTGTCTGCCAGCCTAGCAGATAATTATTAACCACAGTAATGGCGGTTCCTGTCAATGTTGTAAACGTTTGACGTTGGGCTCAGTCAAACATGACGGCCACCCAAACATGATGGCTACCCTGAAACATTTATACAGTTTTTTATTTTTCCAAAACAAACTCTGACGCAAGAGTTTATTTTTGAAAAATGAAATACTAATGACTGCCACACCATGGGAATTTTCTCCCATGATGTGGGGGTAATATATTTTTTTTACTGCCCTATCCTGCCAGGTTTTACCAGGCAGTTACTGACATCAAAAAAGAAGACTTCCGATCTTCCAGTCTAAATTGGGTGGTCGGTCGGATGGCTAATCTCTTATAACTTGTACTGCATCTGGTTGGAAGAGTATGTCGGCTATGGAGTTGGATTACACTCTGTCGTTAAGATAGTTTGGGTCTGTTTACCTCTAAATTGGGCCGGCAGACTGTCAGTTTGGTGGAAAGGCAGGTACGTCGCACACAGCAAAATATTCAAACACCAGTGCGGTGCAGTATTTACACCAACACCACTCTGTATCAGTAAACCAAAGGTATGTCTTAAGGTGCCTGGATAGGGACGCACATCTTACACCTACATCCTTGAAAGCCAAGTCAGATCCTCCCATCCACATGCAACAATAACTGACATCAGCACACGCAAGGTGAAACACACACACTAACTCACAAAGAAGACAGTAGCCAACGTACTGTGCCCCCATTACCATACACCCATCAAATTCTCACAATTGAACAAATTAATGACTAGTCCCAGAGCAAATATAGGAGAAACAAAACACACAATCAACTCCTACCAATGTACACTGCCTCCAGTACCACACACCTGTCGAAACGTCCCATTCATACATAGTGATGACAGGTCCCACAGTACTTACACACAGGCGAAAACTGTGACTTTCAGTCACAACACTCAAGGGTACTGCACTTCCCCAAACTTCTTCTTGCAATTGGGTACTCCTCTTTACCACATTTGCAACACCGTAATACATATCTCACAAAGGGTAATCCACTTCTTCACTCCGACATGGAAGTTTGAAGACTCTTCCTCCAGACTCAGCATTTTGGAGACAACATTTTAAAGAACCTGCATTGAGATGCATGAGGACTATAGAGGTGTGAAGGAGTGGTCCCTCACAGTGGAGATGGCCTTCGTTGAGCTGGTGGATGGCCCAGAGACCAGAAAGAAGTGCCTCAAATCTGCTGGCAAGTGGCATCACCATGTGCTACTGAACAGGAGGAACTCATTGAGAAGATGGGCAGCAGATAGAGGCCCTCAGGATGACTGACAACAGAAATCAAGAAAGACAGTTAGTGGGAACTGATTCATAGAAGTGGGCAGAAGGACTTAAAAGAAGGATCGCACTTCTGTGTGTGCGATGACGGTGTATAAGGTTGTAGGTAAGTAGCCTGAAGCAGCATGAGTTGCAGTCAAGTATATAGTTTTGAATAAAGTAACTGGGAGCATGAGTCTTCATTCAGCAGCCGCGGCCACTGCATGTAAGAGCGGTGGGGCCTGGTGGGGTGGGGGGGATTTTGAGAGACGACCACGAGGGAAAATGAATTATTCATTTAATTTTCACTCATGGTCGTCTTTTGAAATCCCCCCACCCCAACCCGGCCCCACCGCTCTTACCTGCAGCGGCCGGGTCTGTCATTCAGTCTGTGCAAGAAGAGATGATGGGAGAAAAGACAGCCACTGAATTCTTTCTGGTACAATCCCTTATGTGTTAAAGATTTTGGCAGGCAGCGTTAGTTTGATGTGGCTTTTTGTTGCTTAGTGGATGAAATGTTGCTCTTGGCTTCTGAGTATTTTGGGGCATCCTGCTGCGTGTTCTCCAGGTGATACTGCACAGTAGCTGTGATTGCTTCAGTAGGTGGGGTGTCTGAATATGTACATTATGCACTCTGTTGCTGTCTAGCATGCGGTACTAAAGAGTAAGGTGGAAGTGTCATTATGAACCATGAGGCA
This sequence comes from Calotriton arnoldi, assembly GCA_963921515.1. NCBI lineage: Eukaryota > Metazoa > Chordata > Amphibia > Caudata > Salamandridae > Calotriton > Calotriton arnoldi. Next base: position 271,349 of record CAWUFW010013157.1, read on the forward strand.
TAGACCAGCTTATGGTGTCCAGGAGATAAACAGTTGCACTGGTGGGAGGCGCGAGAGCCATGTTGACAAAAGTTGATGTGTAGAGTATTGCATGGTTGGTGTGTGAGAAGAGGCACAGTCCCTGTGAGTCAGCAGTGCCAACAAATGCACCGGGAGAGAGGTGCCATCTTCTTCACTCGGACCTCAGGACCAGCATAATGCTTGGACTTTTTTAAGGTATGGAGTCCTCCGACAGGTTGGTGTATTTCTGCTTCTCATAAATAAAAATAAAAATTTGTGAGCACCTTGCAACTTTTTTTCATTATTTTTGAAGTTTCCTGCAGAGGCAATTGCTCTTTGTGGATAATTTCTGGACATTTTAAACTCAAATCAGAAAGGTATTTTCGTCGTAAGCAGAACCTTATGTATGGAAAATCCTGGATTCACACCTCCTCGATATTCACAAAAGGACACTTATAAGGAGTATATCCTTTCAAAACTGAGTATCTGTACACCAGGGGGCATATTTATGGGATTGGTGGCGCAGGGCAGCACAGCAAGTTACCTTGCTGTGCTGCCCTGTGCCACAGGGAAAGGGCAGGAATGCACTGTATTTATCCGTTAAATCCTGTCCTTTCCCCCTGCGCTAGTGCATTTCGGCAGCCTAGCACCAACGCAGACACCCTTGCACCATGGTTCAAGGGTGCCTGTGTTGTCGGCAGGATTGTTTTTGTGCAGGAACCTTCCTGCACAAAAACAATCCATAGAGCCATTTCCCCTTTCTATGTGTGCTGAAGAGGCCAAAACGAGGAGAAAGAACGATATGTCTCGTTTTTATGCCTCACCTCGGGAACAGGAGTGGCCCGTACAGGTAAGAGCGGTAGGGCCGGGTGGGGGGGGTGGGATTTCGACAGACGACGACGAGGGCAAATTAATTATTTATTTAATTTTCCCATATGGTCGTCTGTCGAATCCCCACCAACCCGGCCTCACCACTCTTACCTGCATTGGCCGCTCCTGCTCGGGAGGCGTAAGATTTTGACACATTCCCAGGTTTAGAAGTCCTTGTAAATCTGGGAATATGTCAAAAACCATGGGAGTTGCGTGGGAACACTCACTGCAACGCCTCTATTTTGCAGAGTAAGGCAATATAGCGATTTGCGATGCTTTGCATTACTCCATATTTATGTAGCCATTCAAAGCCAGACAAGGTGGCTTTGAGTGGCTTCATAAATATGACTTGGGGCTTTACTTCATGTATGTACCACTGTGGGTGGTGAAAGCATGACACAAGGCCCTCATAAATATGCCCCCAGACATATAATAAAATTCCATGCATAGGTTGGTAAGCAACAGTAACAAGACATTTTTTTTTTAATGTCCACAAACGTCAGTTTGGGGACACATGAGGGTCTCCAACCCTTTCTCAACCTGGAAGGGATCAGAGATTTGCTTCCGCACAGGACTGGAGTAACACCCTTTATGGTGGGAGGCAGAATGGAACACTCTACAACCTGGAGGGTGAGGGCTTAGAGGAAGAAGGATCTCCATACAAAAATGTGTTTTTGCACAGGAGGAAAAGTGAAAAGGAAATAAATGTGAAATTGCACGCTAGCACTTGCATTTCCCAGGGCAAAATTGCACTGTGCCTAAAATTCCGTATTAGCAAAATGCTAATGCCTGAAATAGAGACATGATGTTTTGTTGAGTATGCCTGGAAACCTGCAATCCGTACACCTTTTTACATGTACATTGTAAATTGAAAACAAAATTGTAAAGTATGTTTGAAAGGAGATGCCCGGTTACTCACGGGTAATATTCATTACTCCGAGTCCTGGTCTTCCCGTTCCACTCCTTAACAGTGAGCAGCTCATCTGCTCCACAGAAACCCTATACTTAGCAGAGCTGTAACACTTCCCCCAATATGGCTCCACCTACTCGGTGTGCATAAAGGGAAAGTGCGTCAAGAAGACATCCTGAGAATACCAAATAAACCCAGAGAAGAAAACCAAACACAAAACAATCACCTGAAAACAAGAACAGGGAGGGAGGGAAGGGCTCATGAATGGAACAGGAAGACCAGGACTCGGAGTAATGAATATTACCGGTGAGTAACCGGGCATTATCTCTTTGTCCGGCCTCCCGTCCCATTCCTTAACAGTGAGCCCATACCTAAGCGCACAGTGATTGTAAGAAAAAAGACCAGGAAATGCAGCATAGAACAGGTCCATTTAATAACAAGGAAAGCAGTGCAAATTACAAATCATGCACAGCAGACAAAACATGAGCGCCAGAGGCAGCCGAGGCCGCCATCCCCAACTGAAGACGGTAATGGGAAACAATGGTACGGGGAGAGGCCCACGTGGCAGCATTACAAATGTCGCGCAAGGAGGCACCCTTAAACATGGCCCAGGAGGAGGACACACCCCGGGTGGACCGACCCTGGACAGAAGAAGGGAGAGGACAGTGAGCAGACTCATAAGCCAAAATAACAGCACACTTCACCCAACAAGTCAAAGTGGACAAGGAAGGACGAAGGCCCTTCCCAGAGAGACCGTACGTAACAAATAAGGAATCCACCTTCCGAAAAGCACTGGTCCGATCTAGATAGATGCAGAGAGCCCGCAACACATCCAAAGAAGGCAGAACCTCCTCCTCAGGGGAAGAGGGGTCAGGGAAAAAAACAGGAAGGACAATATCCTCCTGACAGTGGAAAGAAGACAAAACTTTGGGCAGAAAAAACTGACTAGGACGCAGAATCACTTTGTCAAAGCAAAAGCACAAAAAAGGGGGGGAAGCCAGCAAAGCACCAAGCTCACCAACCCGCCGCCCAGAAGAAACTGCTACCAAAAAAAGAACCTTAGCCGAAAGTAACTTAAGGTCAACAGAGAGCAAAGGCTCAAAAAGGGGGGCCAGTCAAGGCCTGCAGGACCAGGGGAAGATCCCAGGCCGGGACAGGAGAGCGTGAAACAGGACGATGTATCAAAAAGCTCCGCAAGAGACGAACCACCAAGGGGGAGACAGAAGCCACAGAAGAACACCGAAAGGCAAGAATGGCAGCCTACTGAGCACGGAAAGTGGAGACAGCCGGACCCATGACAAACCCATCACGCAAAAAGTTCAGTGCCCGCATAGCAGCACAGGAGGAGGAAGATAGACCCTTCCCTAGGCACCAGGAGGAAAAGTGTTTTTAATGACAGCCATAAGATTTCAGGGTGGAGGGCCTACGAGACAATTGGATGCTCTGGGCCACCACGAGAGAACAACCCTGGCCCAACAAACCTAACCTCTCAAGTGCCAAACCCCCAGCCAGAGGCGATGCAGAGAGGACATGCTGAGAAGAGGAGCACGTAGCGGAGAGGGACATAGGGGAAACTGCCAATGGGGGCAAACCAACAAGTCCAGAAGAAGGGGAAACCAAGGCCGCCGGAACCACTTCGGCACAACCAGAAGAAACTCCGCCTGAACCTCCCGAATCTTCCGGCGGACTTGGGAATCAAGGCAAAGGGCGGGGAGGCAAACAGGAGTCCCAGGGACCATGGAACGGAGAAAGCATTGATCACCCAGACCAGCTGAGAAGAAACAAGGCTGCAAAAATGAGGAAGAAGGGCAGAGTCTTCCAAGGCAAAGAGATACAGCCAAGGAAGGCCGAATCGGGAGAGAATCCGATCGAACAGAAGAGGGGACAGACACATGGTCATCGAGGAAGGAAACACCGGGCTCAGTGAGTCCGCAGGCCCATTCTCCCTCTCCGGAAGATAGACAGCCATCAGAGAAAGGAGATTCCGCTCGGCCCATCGATCAATTCTCCTGGAAAGGAGAAACAGACACCGGCACATACCCCCCTGCCGATTCACATAAGCGCGAACAACCTGGTTGTTGGTCTGAACAGAGACAGCACGGCCCAGAAGGAGGGGAGCAAATCACAGAAGGGCCAACCAAACCGCCCTCAACTCCCTCCAGTTCGACGACTGGAGAGCCTCGAACCGGGACCACCAACACTGAGCCTTGGAAACCCCCAGAACCGCACCCCAACCCACGGCACTGGCATCGGTCGACAACACCACCACAGTTGGAGGAGGAAGAAGGTCAAAACCCCGGGAGAGATCCCAAGGGGACAGCCACCACTGAAGAGCAGCCTGAATCCCCGGAGACACAGGAATCAGGGTGCGGTAGTCCTGAGAGGCAGGATCCCAGTGGGCCAGAATGTGATGCAGGAGGGGATACAAATGGAGATGGGCCCAAGGAAGGAGATGCAGAGTGGAAGCCAGCTCCCCTTGACTCCGCAACCAGAGCCGGGCAGACACCTGGGACTGAGACAGAACCCACGAAAGATGCTTGAACAAAGTCAACTGTCTCTCCTGGGAGAGGAACACCATCCCCAGATCCATACGGAAGAGAGCCCCCAGGAACTTCAGAGTCTGGGAGGGCAGCAGGGAGGACTTCCTGTGATTGATGAGGAACCCATAGGACTCCAGAAGACGACAGACCTGGTCCACATCCTTCTGTGCCTGAGAGAAAGAAGGAAAAACAATCAACCAATCATCAAGGTAGGGAAAAACTTGAAGACCCTTGGAATGGAGAATACCCACCAGAGGGGCCAAGAGCTTCATAAAAACCCTTAGCGCCAATGAAAGGCCGAAAGGAAGCAACTGGAACTGAGAGTACCAGGAGTTGACAGCAAAGCGAAGAAACCGCTGATCCGCAGGATGGATGGGCACATGCAGATAGGCGTCCATCAGGTCGAGGGAGGCAAGGAAGCACCCCGGCAGCACCAGCTGCAGGATAGACAGCAAAGTCACCATCTTGAAATGACAAAGAGGAATGTAGAGATTGACCCTCTTTAGATCAAACACAGGGCACAAGTCCATTGTATCCTTTTTGGAGACCAGAAAGAGGATGGAATAACAACCCAGCCCCCTCTCCGGAGGAGGGACCTCCACAATAGCAGCCTTCTGCAAGAGAAGCCGAACACCCTCCAGCAAGGCCGCCCGCCTCAGAGGATGATGCGGCAGAGGAGTCTCCCGGAAGACCGGAGGGGGAGGAGAGGAAAACTCGGTCAGGTAACCGTAGATCACTGTCTGGACCACCAAGGCATCGGTAAGACTCAGTCAGCAATGACTAAAGAAGCGAAGGCGACCTCCAACTGGAGAAGGCAGATAGTCATTGCTTTGGAGAAGGAGCGGAGGCAGAACCACCGGATTGGGCCCGGGACTTGGCACCACCAGGGGCCCCCCGGCCACGACCCCTGCCTCCAAAGGGCTGCAGAGCACCCCTGGTGGAAGGAAAGCCAAAAGCACAGCGATAACCAAACCCACGCCCCCGAAAAGGAGGGCGTACAGGAGCCACAAGCTTACGATTTTCATCCGACTGCTTGACCAAGTCCTCCAGCTGGGGCCCAAACACCTTTGAACCGACAAACGGCAATTTAAGCAGGACCGACTTCTGAGAGGACTCCGCCTTCCAAGACCTCATCCAGATGTGACGACGAGCAGCAACGGAAGCCCCAGAAGCAGCCACACACAAATTATCAAAGGAAATGTCAGAGAGGAAGCGCACCTGCAGTTTCATGAGAGCCAAGAGAGAGGAGGCATCCTCCCCCTCCTGCAATAGAAGAGCCAGGGCCTAGAAATTCTTCAATAGGGACTGGACCATATAGTTGGAGTAGGTCGTACCCCAGACAGCAAAGTTGGAAGCAGCGTATGAACGCTTCACAGCCCCCTCCACCCGCTTATCGACAGCGTCAGAAGGAAGGGCATCATCCGACCGAACCATGCCCTGCGTGGAAATGCCAGCCATCAAATTATCAACTTTGATGGACTGATAGAATTCAGCAGAAAACTCCTCCAATGGATAACGCTTACTCAAAAAGCGAGGGAAAACGGATTTGTCAACATCCCGCCACTCATGGGTAAGTACCTGTGCACTGCGATGTGCAGGGGCAAAGAGTCAGGATCAGGCTGATGATACTGTGTAAAAAAGTCATCCTCTAGGACATCCAGCACAGGAGGAGTGAAACCCAGATTGCCCCAGACATGGCCAAACAAATCAGAGAGCTCCGCACCCTGGACAAAACGACCACGCACACAATCCTCCTCCTCGGGCTCCACATCATCAGGCAAGGGAACAGGGTGAGGCACTTTAGCAGGAGGACCTTCTGCCTCCCTAGCCCGGAAAGCAGCAGCAACAGCCTCATTGACAAGGAGGCGCATGGCATCCATAGTAAGGACAGAAGAGCAAGAAGCACCTTGCTCCATGGCAGCCAAATGCAGAGGACGGGCGCCTACAGCAACAGACTAGTTTATAAGTAAACGAAGTCCCGTGGCCACCGTCCTCTCGCGCAAGCAGGAAACGCCCTCCACAAATAGGAGCCAGCCGGGCGGGGAACACCCATAGAGGAGGAACAAAGGCAAACCAGCAGAGGATGCTCTGTGCCGCAGCCCGGAAGCCTGAGGGCCCGCACCCGCTGAAGCAGGGCATGAAGGCACCATCAGACAGAAGCGGCCGCTAGAGCAGGCCGCCAAGCAGCCAACAAGTAAGTAAGAAATATAATCATAGCCTGCGAAGAGTGTAAGAACAGAAGTGCAAGGCCACAGTGACCAAACACCTGCTAAAAGCAGGACGTGAACGCACAATCAGTGAAAAACCAGGACATGAACACATAAAACCTGTGGAGAATGTGACAATGACGAAATACTAGACAAAGCAAAAAAGCGGCCGCTAGAGCAGGCTGCTAAGAAACAGAAGTAAGAACAGAAACACTTACATGACCTCCCGCTCTGCTAGGCACACGGAAACTGACGAAGGCAGAAAAAAAGGAACAGGATGTCTTCGTGACGCACTTCACCTTTATGCACACCGACTAGGTGGCGCCATACTGGGGGAAGTGTTACAGCTCTGCTAGATATAGGGTTTCTGTGGAGAAGACGAGCTGCTCACTGTAAGGAATGGAACGGGAAGACGGACGAGGAGGTAATGCAAATCTCCTCCGGTGCCTTTACACTTTTTTGTGACTCGGGCCCGCTGTTCTGGCAGCTTATGGTTCCAGTAATGGGCAGAGCGATGCCCTTAAAGGGCTTGTTATCATGCTCAGTAAAGCAGAAACTCCTGTTTTTGTTCTTGCATTCAGTCTTGAAGTTGGTCAATTTCCACTGTAGAGTTTTCTTGTAAGAAGAGACCATGGGGCATATTCTCAAGAATGTGTGATAACCATTGCAAAAGTAACTTAACGCAACCTTCAACATCGCAGTCTATCGCGGGAAATTTACGCCGTGTTAACCAAGTATTCACAACACGGCGGTACCATGCAATAGTCCCCAGATAACGCGACAACTGACCGCGTTAAAATCAACGCCACGCCGCAAAAATGCGAAACACGAACGCAAAAAAAGCTGCGATGAGGCCAATCGCGATACGAAAAACAGCGAAACCCAGCCACAGGCCTGCAATTCACACGCGTCAGGCGGGAACAATCACCATAAAAGTAGAAAAAAAACAGACAAACAAATGCCAAACAACAGTGAAGCACAATGGATGTTGCCGGAGCAAGTACGGAGGAGAATCAGAACCCCACAAGCCCCCCGGAGGACCATCCTGGGACTTCGGGGTCAGGGAAGGGCAAGGACAAGAAGAGTAGGAAGAAGCTGTTCAGTCCGCAGGAAAACAGGATCCTGATAACGGAGGTGACAGAACACCATCAACAACTGTTCGTCACCTCCACTGTGTCATTGGCAACAAAAAATGGACTATGGCAGTCCATCGTGGACAAGGTGAATGCAGTCGGAGTGCTGAAGAGGACAATGGACGAGGTCAAGAGGCGCAGGAATGATGTCAAGCGCAAAACCAAGCTGAAACTCGCCAACAACCTGAAGGCAGCAATGCAGACTGGAGGTGGGAGCCCAGCGCCACAGGAGGAGCTGGACAACATGGAGGAAATGGTGTCCACAGTCATCAGTGGGGAGACGGTGGCAGGAGTTGGGGGCCCGGACACTGCTCAACAGGACCCGACACAACAGCAACAGGGTGAGTAACGACCAGGGCCTGGGGGGACGGGGGGAGATGGGCACACTGGCACACATGCACAATTAAGTTGAGCACATATGCGGACAAACCATGCCCCAGACCACCAACTCCCACCAAGAGACCAATGTACCCAAGTATGCAACATGTCAGCACTGTACAAGCACAGAAGTCAAAGGCACACCTCATGAAAGGGATAAGGGGCAGCAAAATCTGAGCTACATGGGCGACTCCCCCAAAAGGCAGCACACACATCACATGCAGAGCACATCTACATTGACAACGATGTGACACAATCCGCAAAACATCTACAACAGAACACAGGACACAACTGGTGCCGCTTGGGTGCAGACACTGGCCAATCACATTTGGCATTGCAGGGAAATGTGCGTTGCTAATGTACAAGTACAAACACACACACGTCTGTTGTCGAAATGTCCACTGTCCCACATCAAATAGGCAGCTCCTCCCAAACAGCCACAATGTACCCAGTCATGCTGTCTGTATGAAAACATGTACAATGCGACAACATACATGTGGACACATTGTTAAACTGCATCTCCCCTTCACATTGCAGAGTGAGAATCAACACCTCCTGCAGAGCAGCCCGACCCTCTCTTCTCTGGAGACGAAGAGGACTACCACAGCTTCGACTCTGAGGCCCTCCAACTGCTCATGGACAGCCTACGCAGCCCACTTCCAGGAGCTGGGCAGCCCAGCTGCTACGAGGAGACCCCACCTCCTGCACAGACCACACAGCAGGCAGCACCCACCACCACTGCTGCCTCCTAAGACCCCCACGAAGAACACATGGCCTTCCAACGCTGTGTTTTGGGGTGCCAGGAGAATCTGGCTGAACAGGTGCGGGTGGGCTTCGACCGCATGGCAGACAAACTAGATGCCATACGTGGGTGTCTAAGTCCCATCAGGGACCACTCACGGTCCCTAACGGACACCCACAGTCCGCTCCATGCTCTCCAACGGACCATGGCTGACATCGCTGGAGCCCTGACTCAGAGAATAGTACAACTGTCCAGTCAGAGGGGCTCCAGCGATGTCACACGGTAGTTGGGAAACATGCGGAGGTTAATGGAGACCATGGAACTGGCGAATGCGGAACGAGCGGCTGCCACGGCTGCACACCAGTGAGAGGTAGCTGGGTTCCTCAATGACCTCAGGACCATCCTCATGGCATTGCTGCCACAAGGCCTGGCGCGGATGCATGCTGCTGCCACCACTCCATCCACATCTCTGCCCCCTGAAGTGTCAGTGCCACACAGTGCGGCAGACCTTCCACCTCCGGCCACTGATGTGTCACTGCCACACAGTGCTGGAGACAGAACACCACCACCCACACGTGAGGCACATGAAACAGCAGAGAACGAAGATGCAGATGATTCTGCCCTCGTGGTAAGGAGGACGCAGCAGCATGCATCTCATCCATAGGTCCAGCTTCAGCTTGGTACTGCCCTCTGCATCATCACCTTCCACTGTCCCCGGATGCACTCTGCGACACTCACCTTGGACCTCGACATGGACTGCCATATGCTGTTTGATCGCCATTGACACAGCAATCAGACTGCGGACTGAACTCTTCCTCTTCCTTTGGACTTGTCATTCCCTGAAGGACCCTGGCTGGCCCTCCACGGGACAACATCGTCATGTGGGGTTTGCATGGCCCTGTACTGCTCCAGATGCAACACTCCACTGAATGTGCATTAAACATTCATATTCACACAGATGTGTCATGTCTATGGTCTTTCAAGTGTGGAAGTATGGATGAATGTAGGCTCACTGGACTCCTCTTACGTCCATGTGGCTCATGTCGTAGAACAGGGGTCACAGGGTGACACATTGTCCAATGCGGTCCGGGTGGCGCTGACACAACAACAGGGACACACGCATGAGTTACTTCCTTGTCCAGCCCAGTACGGAACCACGCCCAGGGCCCCGGGGTTATTTACAAACCCTTACGCTGGACTGGCATAAGCCAGGCCAGTCCACTCCGCTTACGCTCACAGGGGGGGGACGGCAACGCTACATAACCCATGTCTTTCCTGTAGTGATCTGCTGCTCACAGGTCTAGTTGTCAGCATGCCACAGCCACTCCCTCACGGCTGGTGTACACCCACACCACACCCATCCAGCACACGCGTCACAGGACATGTGACCCTGCCAATAAAAAGGGCCGGGCGCACGTGCTGGACGCCATTTCCACTCTCTATCTGGGTGCATCCGTGTGGTGTTAATGTAGGCATGAGGGCCTCAGGCCCTGCAACATCACATTCCCCAGGACCGGAGGTGACATGACGGCGTCCGCAACACAATACCCAATCATACAGGGTCCATGACTTTGGGATACAGACTTGGTGGCACCGGATATATTGCGGCCGGCACAGGCACACCGCGACGGGACGGTGACTTTGGGTGCACTGAGGGAGGGGCACCTTAAGTGCTGAGCGGGTGTGCAGCCTGCGATGATGCCCCCTCCCGGCCGGCCGGACTGCTCAGGATTTGTGTGCCCTGCTGGACCGCAGTGTAGGCCAGAGCCAGCGGGCAGTGCGGGCCTACCGCCATGTGGCGTCGCATCCCGGATCACAGAGTTAGTGGCACCTCAAGGGCTGAGCGGGTGTGCAGCCTGCGATGATGCCGGGTGCACTGGTATGTCATCTGCCATGGCGAAATCAAGACCCAGAATCATATGTGAGACCTGGTGGCCTGCGGAGCGGGGCTGCATGATGTGGAGGGTGCCATGTCCGCGGGCCCTGGGCATGTGGCTTGCAGCGGCACCTGGTGGGCCCTCATTGCTACACGCCAAGGGCGGAAGGTGAGCAGTGAGGCCTGGGTGCGCAGGGGCGGGCATGCACCGCTGGGCGGCGGGAGGGGCTGGGGTACATCTGCCTGGGTGCGCAGGGGCGGACAGGCGATGATGTCTTGTGCAATTGTATGTACTTTGCCATTCATGTATCTGGACTCTGTTTCAGATGACGGATCTGTTTCAGATGTGTGACCTGGTGAACTGCACTACATACAGGCATGTGGTTGGAGACACACCTGTGGCAGCAGGTGAGCAGTGTGGCCTGGGTGCGCATTGTCGGCACTCTCTCTCCCTGTCCATCTCTTCTGTTATCTGTGACTCGCTCCCCCTCTCTGTCCGTCTTTCTCTCGCTCCCCCTCTCTGTCCGTCTTTCTCTCGTTCCCCCTCTCTGTCTGTCTTTCTCTCGCTCCCTCTCTTTCTCTCTCTCTCTCCTTCGCTCTCTCTCTGTCCTTTGATGTGCGCAAGACACACCTTCTCATCATGATTTTTGTCTTGCAGGCTGTGACCTACGGATTGTCCCGAGGGGAGCCGCCATGTGTCTTCATTTCTGTTCTGTGTTTCTTTGAATACATTTTCATTTGTTACATCGAAGGTGAATGTGTGATGCTCATTTTTGTGACAACACATGCATGTCACCAAATGTGATTGTGTGACATCAGGCGGATTATTTGGTACATGATTCCGTGTAGTTGATGTGGCATGTCTTTGGCCGGGGGGGAGGAGGGGGGACCGGGGAGGGGGGGTCCTGGGAGTGGTGGCAGTGGGTGTTGTGGCCCTGTTGGGGCTCCGAGCTGCATGATCAGTGGCTCCATGGCATCTGTTGCCCTTCAGGTGTGGCTCTGGGCTGGGCTCCATTTTGTGCTGCAGGCTGTGGTCCGACTTTGCACCAGGTCAGAGCAGGTGTTAATTTCCTGCTGCTAACGCGCCTTATCGCCTTTTTTGTGGTCTTATTGCTGATCTGGCTGGTAGTTGAGAATGTTGCGGAGTGGTGTTTTCGCGGCTTTTTGCAAGGGAACGCCTACTCTGCATCTCATTAGCGATAGTTGCGGGGGTCATCTGTGGCGATGTTTTTTGTGGCTGCTATCGCGGGTGAACTGGTGTTATGGGCTGTTAACACCAGCTTGTGAATGGGGCGATAAATTTATCGCAACTTTGGCTGTGATAAAGTGCCGTTAACTCGGCGATGGCTCCTTGAGAATATGCCCCCGGGTCTTTCGAAGGATTCCGGAAACAACTTTCCTGAGTTGTTGAAATGTAGAGTGACAGGCATTTAGCATAATGTAAGAAAATAAAACATAGGTTAATATTTTAAATTAGACAGTAACTAATTTTGATAATGCTTATGATATCACAACCCAAGTAAGAAAAACAGTTACTGAACAATTTTCTAAAAAGGAAGTGGTGACTTGCCTTTGCAATGTGAAGCTTTGCTGCAAAGTTCATTTTTGTTTGAATTATATTGCAGTGGGCAAAGCTTGTAAATCAACCATTAAGGTGCCTTGTATGAAATTGTTTATTTCGGTTTGGAGAAAGAGAGTAGTGAACAGTGTGTTTGGTATCAAATTACTAGGACCTTGAATGCATGTTGGGCGGAGTGGAATTCCTGTGTGGAATTATGATCCATCTGATCACTACAGCAGGAACACGATTCCTGAATTTTATTAGCAAGAACTTCTAGCTGGTAAAATTGCTTGATGTTTCTGCAACAATGATAGCCAGGCCTTGGAACCTGACCCCTTTAGTCCAGCCAAAACATTACTTTCTTGGCCCCAGTAAATGTGTGCCGTAAACTCCTCAGAACAGGCAATACCATGTAACCGTTCTGTTATTCCACATTCTGAGGGGTTTAACTTTTAATTGCGCGGTATTGATGTGGTGTTACCACACATCAATGGCAATTACGCGTACATAGCTTGCACTCCACCATTACTGTGGAACTCGTAATTAAGACTTAGAATCTAGTCAAGTTAGGTTTTGTTCATGAGTTATTGTTGTAGGTATTTTGAGAAGCGCCAAATGTAGTGGTGTCTCATTAGACTGAATGCCTCTAAAGAATAAGTATAGTCCTCATGTTACCTTACACTTTGGGGGGCAGATTTACAATAAACTAACGCAGCACGGCGCAGCAAGTCATTTTGCTGCGCCGTGCTGCGTTAGTTTGGAAAGCACAGCGATGCGACATATTCACAACAATATGTTGCATCTCTGTGCTTCCCCCTGCGCTGGCGCACAAACAGCTGCCATGCGCCGACGCAGGCACCCTTGCACCATGGTGCAAGGATGCCTGTGTCGTGGGGAGATTGTTTTTGTTCAGGAAGGGTTCCCTTCCTGAACAAAAACAATCTGAAATGCCGTTTTTCAACTTCTATGTGTGCTGCATTAGCACACATCGAAGTTGAAAAACAGCATTCTTTCAATAATTGTTTTTGTTCAGGAAGGGAACCCTTCCTGAACAAAAACAATCATTAGAGGTGATTTCCTCTTTCAATGTGTGCTGCAGAATGCAGCACACATTGAAACAGGAAACAAAAACGAGGAGAAATGAAAACATTTCTCCTCGTTGTGCCTCGCTACGCCTCACGCATTTCCAGATTTACGATTCCTCGTACATCTGGAAATGTGTCTCGTTCCATGGGTGTTGCGTGGGAACACCCACAGCAACACCCATGGAACGCCCCTTCCACGCAAAGTGCTGCGTGTGAAGGGGCCATATTTACAAGGAGAGGAAAAGTCACGCAGGGTGGCTTTTACTCTCCTTGTAAATATGGAGAAGTGGAATGCGCCTCCAGTATATGTCACAAAAAGTGACGTACTGGTGGTGCAGGGGGCTTGTAAATCTGCCCCTGGGTGTGGTAAGTTTAGGCTTTGCTATTGGCATCATGGTTTTGTGTTTTTGAGTTGTTTCATATTGGGGGCATGCATATAACTGATAGATTAGTGGAAAAAGAAATTCCGGGTTATATTTTGTGCATCAATAATCAATAATGATGATTAATATTAATATTATATTATATTAATATACCTTTTACACCTGGCTTTACATATATGAACTGAATAAGCATAAGTGTGTTCAGTAATGTGTTTTAGTTATGCCACATTTTTGTGTAAAGCATCATTTTAGACAAGATGGATCCTATATCTGTCACTCACTCCTGCTTTTTCCCCTGTACACATCCTCTCCCCAAAGACTCTGAAGTCATGTTAGGTTTTTTCATTTCTGTATTGTTTCACTCATGAAGAACCTTCTATAGTATGGATGTAAGATTAAAACAAGTATTTATGTCTTTTGTTCCTTCACTAGACCTATTCACTGAGAGAAAGTCTTATTGTTAAATCTTTCATATTTGTTTGAACATCACCAGAAGACTTTAGCATAGAAGGTGTTGATTGATTTTTTTGAATGAATTGGAATGGGGCTTATTAGCGAAAGTAATGATGTTTATTATTCTTGTGTTCAGATTTGCCAAAGAAATGCTACTTTTGCTCACACCTCAATGAGTTTGCAGTGTTACTAATTTCCTATACAAGAATTGTGCATAAGAACCCCTTGTTTTTGGGGGTGAGTCAGACTTTTCTATTCTACTAGGGATGCTGTGCAAGTCTTTCTGATTTTGTTGCTCATTTGGGACATAGAATAATTTCTGATATTACATACTCTGTATAACTTTGCACCTGAGTGCTTTCATGGCATTGACTCTATCCAGCTTATTTTTTGATCACAGTTGTTTTGATATATTATTCCTATTTGTGATCTTAGTTTTTATAGATAATGTGTTTTATTATCAAGTTGTTTGGTAATCAGATTCGTTGAAATCCAAGATCTTAGCATATTGTGATTTACTTGTCTGTACAAGGTAATGTGAAGTGCGAGGTGCTGCATGCACACAGATAAGTGTTTCAGAATTAACAAGTTTTGTTTTTCCAGGGATGCGTGTTTAATACCGGTTGATATGCTTTGCTCCTAAGTGTACTGGTGTAGATACATTAGCCAGGGTGGATTACCGCTGGACTGGAGTCTACCTAGTGGGAATTCTGATCTAAGGGGCCTATTACGATGGCGGGCGGACAAAGTCCGCCCGCCACCGTAACGGTGAATGGGACCGTCCGCCAGAGGTGCGGCGGTCCCGCTATGGATATTAGGATGCCACCGCGGCGGTGGCATCCCCCATCCACAACATTGTGGCGGGCGGTGCACAGCACCGCCCGCCTGATGCTGTGGATGCACGTTGTGCATTGGCATGCACAAGGTGACAGGCACCGTGCGGTGCCTGCCACCTTGTCCACGCCAATGTAGGGGGGTACTCCCCATGTGCACTCCCCACCCCGCCAACATCCTGGGTGCCCGCAACGGGCCCCCCAAAGCAGACACTGTATGCCTTTTCATGGCGGCGTTGCCACCATGGAAAGGCTGATCACCGCCTACATCATGATTTGGCCCTTTTCCGCCCGGTCGACGAGTCGACCGGCGGAAAAGTGGCGGACGGTCTTTCCGTCCGCCGCGGACCCCCCAGCCATCCTAATATGGCGGGGGTCACTGAAGCATGGATGGCGAACGGATCGCCCCCGCCGGGCCGGCGGTGGCTACCGCCGGGCCGGCAGGGGCGATCTGCCCGCCATCGTATTAGGCCCCTAAGACGGTACAGTGAAGGGTGCTGTCCTTGTTGCTCTTTTGTCTGTTGATTGCGAAATTTGTCTCACCTTAACTTTCTGATTTCTTTCCTATTTAGGTGGAGCAGACAAGGTTTATTTTGTGTACAATTGAGTGAGAAAGGTTTTGCAATTGTTTTCCTCATTCACAGAGAGGTCGTGCTGTGATTGGTAAGTCTGCCAGGGAGCCACACTGTTATTGGTGAGACATCATCACAAAGCTGTGCTGTCAATGGTTGGTTGCTGTTAGAGCTGCGCTGTGATATGTTGACATTTGACAGAGCCTTGTGGGATCGGTTGCTGTTTGCTAATTCTCATGTTTGTGATTTTTACATGGATTTGAACAAAAATAATGGGTGCTGTATTACAGTTTCTTTTGTATCTTCTACTGATGGTCAGAAATGACCTGCCGAAGGAATGCCTGCATACAGAATGATGACAGACATAGGGTTCTATACGTGTACCTGGATTTCCGAATTGCATGACTATACCACTTCTGATAAAAACATGCAGTTTCCTTTAGAACATACTTTTTACATTAGAAAGCTAGATTTCCTGAGACAAACAATAAATGATAGAAAGCTGTTACCTAGACCCACACAGTCTGAGGCATTAAACAAATGGGTTTGTATGACCACCGAAGTGAAAGAAAGAAGATGACAAAGCAAGTGATGGGCTCATTTAGGCAATGGTTAGAAAACAAGTGGGATCAACAAGAGAAATGTTGGAGGGAGAATACGATGGACGGTGTTAAAGTTTTATCTGCAATAATTAAAGAAACCGATGATACAGACGAGGAGGATAATTTTCTTAATGATCTTTTGAATTCCAGACCTCCTCCAAAAACCGATAGGGCACAGGGAACTGGGGCTATCCTGGCAGAGTACCAGATCTAGGTGCAGCAGGAAATAGTATACTGCAGTACAAATAAAGAGCACATCTACAGCTGTGGTCATACATACAATAAAAAGTGCCTCAGTAGAGACTGCAACAACAACATTGCTGAATACTAGCAGAGATACTGCAGATGTTTTTCAAATACAAACTGATTCACCTGGTAATTCAATTATGGTTGAAGAGCCCTCTAAATAGAAAGATATAGGGCCAGATGTAGGTAGACAAATTGCGATCGCAAACGCAGAAATTCACAGAATTTCCACGTTTGCGATCGCAAATGACCCATGTGAAATGTAGAGACCGAAAAACATAATCGCAAAATAAAGAATCGCTAAAAATAAAGGAAAACAGTTAGCGATTCTTTATTTTGCGAATATGTCACACCGACTCCTATTTTGCAACTCGTAAAATAAGAAATCGCAATACAAATTCGCAAACCAATGTACCAAAAATCGCAAAAAGCACATTTTTGAAAAATTGCTAATTTGGAGTCGCAAATTACCACTGACTCAAAGCAGGTGGTAACCAGGTGCACTGCATATAAACAGCCCCAGAATGCATCTGCGTGGACACAATGGCGGCCCTCTATGTCATTGCAAGGCGGATGCGGATGCAAGCAGCAGCACTGAAGCTCTGGAGACGACATTAACGCGTATACAGAGTGCGCATTACACTATTCCAACTCACAGAGGCAGAAATCCATGAGAGGTACAGGCTTCACCCCACCACCATCCTATACCTGATACGTGACCTGCACCCAATCCTGGAGCACCAGACACCAAGGGCGCACGCAATACCACCCCATGTACAGGTCCTTTGTTGCCTGCATCTACTCGCATCAGGTAGTTACCAGGGGGTTATAGCTGTGGCTGGTGGCGTCTCACAAAGTTGCCTGTCACGCTTTTTCCAAACATTCCTGGATGCCATGATACAAAGAATGCACCACTATATCCGTTTCCCCAGCACACAGACGGAACTGCATAAGACAAAGATGGATTTTTATCAGAAGGCCCAGTTTCCACATGTTATAGGGTGCATCGATGGGACACATATTCCAATCTGCCCCCCCTCTGCGACTGAGTACATATATCGGAACCGTAAATCCACACATTCAAACAACGTACAGGTGATTTGTGATGAGTCTCACATCATCACCGATATTGTTGCAAAGTTTCCAGGGAGCACGCATGACTCCTACATTTTCAGGAACAGTGGGATCTATACACGTCTGGCTGGGGGTGAATTTGGAGAAGGATACCTGCTAGGTAAATCAATGTCACACACCCTGATGTATACCTTGGATGTATCTGTTGCTGACTGTGAATAATTTTTCTTCCTTTACCACTTAGGTGATAGCGCATATGCGGTGCGGGCATTTATCCTGACTCCATACCTCAACCCATCTACCCCAAGTGAGAGGAGATTTAATGTGGCCCATAAATCAACGCGGAATGTGGTGGAGAGAACATTTGGACTCCTGAAAAGCAGGTTCCGCTGCCTTCACAAGAGTGGACGTGCACAGCAGTACCGCCCTCTGATCTGCTGCAAAATAATAGCAACATGTGCCATGCTTCATAACCTGGCCACAAAGAAGGGAACACCTGTGGAACTCACTGAATCAGAGGATGAGGATGAGGAATGTCCACAGGCACTGCACCGTGCAGCAGGTGTCGTATCAGCGCCAGATGGGAGACACAGACGGGCTGAGATCACACGCAACTATTTCTGAGTAAGTAATGAGACAAAGCGAGTAATTGCAATTGTGTAACGGTGTTTTATTGACCTTACATCAGGCAATAGGAATGCACACCGCCGCACCATATTGGCCTCTCAGTGCCTCAACAATCCCAGCATGGCATTGATACACTGCATGCTCATTGTCATCCCTTATCATATGGTCACATGGGTTACTTCACCCATCTCCCGATGTCAGATGAAACATGGTTTCATTTCCTGCGGCCACGCACAGCACTGCTCCACTCACTTTGCACACTGCCCTCCCTAGAGGACTGTCCTGCGGCTGGACCTTGCCTTGCACTGCGCCTCCTGGACTCTGCAATTGGTGGAGTGATGCTGCTGCGGCTTGTTACCTCCTCACTTTCACCACCATCCCCAGACCCTGTGGCAGCGATGTGTGTTGTCTGGAGCACTTCTAACGCAGTGGTGACAGTAACCAACCCCCTAGCCACATCCTGGCTGCAGTGGGCCATTTCCAACTGCATGGCCACTGAGCGTCTGCTAAGGACAGAGGTGGCATTGCATAGGCGGTTCACCACCTTTGTGTACCCTTCCATGCGCTGTTTGTCCCTGCGCCTTGCCCCACGTTCAATGTCCATTTTGCTGCACAACAGCCTTACAGCCTCAGCCATGTCCCGCATGCACTCTGCAACGGTGTTGTTCAGACCATTTATGCCCTCCTTCATGTCCCTCATGTGTTTGTTCATGACCACCATCTGGCGTTGCATTGACCGCATTGTCTTCCCTTGCAGCCGCTGCACCTTCAACATGTTTCCCTCCAGACCTGCAAATACACTGGAATCTTCAGCCTGTGCATCTGGACTGTGTGCCCTTGGTCTGCGTCATCGAGCACCTGTGTGGCAACGCTCCATGGTGACTGTGTCTCTGGAGTCTGTTCTGCCTCTTCCTGCATGGTCTGTGGGGCTCCCGTGCTCTCCTCCTCTGACCCCGCCATCTCCTGAAGGCTACCCACTGAGTACCTCCTGGGTCTCGGTGGTGGCAGTGATGGTGGTGGTGGTGGGACATCTGCGGGTGACGGGGTCTCTTCCTCCTGATTGTCGTGTCCCCTAGGTGCCTCTTCTGACTCCCTAGCAGCAGTCTGGGGTGTATGTTCGCCTGTGGGTACAGAATGCCAATTTACTTACTTGCCTTGCAGCATTTGTGTTTAATTAAATTACATGAATGCCATTCAACCTAACAGTCCCCAGCTTGCTTATTTACTGATGTTGGTCACATGCACTTGGGTTCAGTGGACTCACTGGTATGCTATGTGTTAATTAGGACTACATCTCCCAAGATGCATTGCTGGTTGTTAGCTAATCATGGACTGGAGTGGGATCCATACTTGCTCATTGGGGATTGGGGAGGGGGGGGGCACACCATGCTGTGCATGCATCTTACCTTGTCTGTTGTTTCCTCTGGCTGAGCTGTCCGCGTCTCCAATGCCAATGATGGCCTCAGGCTGGAGGGTGGACTCCACCAATTCTTCCAGGGGTGTTGTTCCTGGCGCAGTGGATGTTCTGCCACCTGTCTGATTAGCTTGTTTGAGCCTGTCCACCACCCTCTCCTTGGCACGTTTGCGGAGGTCATACCAGCGCTTCTTCAGATCGTCAATGGAGCGCTGGGTGACACCAATGGCAATCATTTTTGCATTTATTCCTAGCCATATCTTCCGTTTCTGCGATTCAGGGACATGCAGAGATTTCTTCCCAAACAATTGGTCATGAGTCTTTACCACCTCCTCAATTAGAACCTACAACTCCTTCTCGCTGAATTTGTGTTTCCTCTTCCTCTCTGCGGGCTCCTTTTCCTTCTCCTGTGTGTCCATACTTGTATTTGGTGTCTGCTTGGTAATTACTGTGCAGCTCCTGGGTGTATGGTCCTGCTCCCTGCCTCTCCCACAGCTTCAGGCTCAGTGAAACAGCATGTGTCAGGCCACTTCCTGGTTGTGATGTCATCAGGGTGCACCGGAATGGCAGATTCGCTAATTTGCAATTTTTAAAAATTGCGATTTCGCAAATACCGATTCGGTAATAAGGATTCGGTATTGATTTTGCGATTATTACCGAATCGCTAACTTTTAGCGACTTTTTTCCTACATCGGGGTTTGCGAGTTCTTAATAGCGATTCGGTAAAAATCGCTATTAAGGACTCGCAATTTGGGTTTTACCTACATCTGGCCCATAATAATGTTGGACTTTTAAAAATTGAATTTGGAAAGATTTTGAGAGTGACAATTGATTTTACTGGATTATTGACTTACAATTTGGATAAAATGAGGCACTTAATTAAACAAGCAGCTTAATGTGCACATGAAGCACATGATGAATTAGAAGAATTAGCTGATGAATGTGAGTTTGACATCAGTAAAATGGAGAATATGAGAAAGAATTGCAAACATGGATTTGACTCACAATTAAATAAAGCAATTGGGTTAAATAACTTTAAGAGCTCACATTAAAGTTTTAATTGAAAAGACAAGAGAATGGAGTGATTTGAAGAAATACAGAGAAAGATGGAAGAGGGACAGCAAGTAAAAAGAAAGTTAAAGAAACAGAGGGCAATGCAAAGGGATAAGCTAATGATTCAGAAATAGGAGAAGGAATGATTAGCCGTGGCCTGGAAGTCTGCTACTGGCCCAGTGGTAGGGACCTGGAGACAGGATGTGACATATTGGGCAGGTGCACAGGGGAGGGCACTGACTAGGGAGGAGGCAAGGGGCTTGCAAAGGCGCCCCATTGTGGCGCACTGGAGGGAGACCCTGGATGCATGGGAGCACCCAGAGTGGGAGCACGACTCGGAGGATAGTAGCCGAAACAGCTCCCCGACAAGTGTCTGATGGGCATTTATGACCCGGGGTCAGGTAAGAGAGATGGCCCCTAATAAGTGACAACAATAAGTGGCGAAGGTAACAGACTATGGGGGACGGGATTGGTGGGTTCGATCTGAGATAGGTGACATGGAAGTTTGGTACCCCTGGGGGCTTTTCTGCATGTAGTAGTGTACGGAGTGAATTGGGTCATAGTCTACGGGTAGGACTGTTCCCCCGATCCCCACTTAACTAGCATTACAAACACCTAGACTTGTTTTTTCTAGATCCTGAAAGATAGCAAGCCACCCTGCATACGTTCGTTGATCATTACGTTTAAAAGGCATTATAAGGAGGACCTACCCGTTGGAGCTCCTACCCGAGATGGGTTGGCCTATCAGACATTTATAGGTACATGCAGTTTGGAGAATGTATTGTAGTGGATATAACTTTCTCAATGTGCAGTAACCTAGAAATTTTAATATTACTGTTTATGATAAGGAGGTTGTTATACTTAGCCGGGTACAATTGATGATGGGACTGTGGTGCACTACTGGTGTAATGAAAACTAGTGGTGATTGTAACTGCTCACTTGTGATTATGATAAATGCCAATAAAAATTATTCTGAGTGATGATTCTCCTCAGTGTTCGTCAAGGAATAATTCACAATGATGGTGCCTGAGAGAGGAGGTGGATTGCTTATTTGGAGCACAAGGACTCTAGTCCTAGATGTAGACCAGAGTGAAGTCAGTGGCCACCACGTTTTATGTTTAATTTCATTTTACCTGTTCTACAGTTTGTTCTGTGGAAGTCTCAAATCTACCCCTCTCAGGAAGAGTTCAATAATTCAATAATTATTAATCAGGTTCTGGCGGATGTCCCAGTTAAAATTGAGCAAATAGAGAATACAATTCATTTAATTTTGTTTTTTTAAGTCCTGTGAATTTGTTGGGCAGAGACTTGCTTTGCAAAAGCAATTGTGTGATTTTTGCACACCAGACGGTGTTGCAATGGAAACACAAGAAGAGGATTCAGTGTATAAAATCAATTCACAATATTCAAGGGTTCAATTGTTTCCAGTGTTAAAACAATTGACCTACCTATGGATTTAAGACATGCTATCAAAGAAAAGGTGCGGGATTTCTCTGGTAAAGAAATAAAGCTCATTAAAGTGTTGAACCAGTTAAAATTAGTGTGAAGTTTGATGCAGTTTTCCCCAGAATTAAACAGCATAAACTTTTGAAAGGGTCAGAAAAAGGAATTAAACCTGTTATTGAGAAAATGATTATGTAAGGAATCCTTTGGAAAGTGCTTGGTAGCCCTTACAACTCTCTTGTGATGGGGATAAACAAATCGAGTGAAAAATGGTGTATTGTGCAGGTCTTAAGGAAAGTAATAAAATTGTCATTCCATGTTGTTCAGTGGTACCAAATCCAGCAGTAAATTTGTTCCAAATTCCATGAATGATGTACAGTCATTGACTTATGCCAAGCGTTCTTCTCCATTCCTCTCCTCGAGGAGAGTCAATTTATATTTGTATTTCAATTTCAAAATAGAGTTCTCGTTTGGTGTAGGTTCCCCCAAGCGTATACTGAAAGTCCTTCAAGCTTTAGTCAAGTTCTAAAGAAAGTTCTAGAAAATGTAAGGTTGCCCTGTTACTCAGTCTTGGTACAATATATTGAAGACCTACTGGTTGCATCAAAGGCAAAAGAGGATTGTAAACTTGATACAGTTGCTTTACTGAACCATTTAACTGACAGTGGTCACAAGGTTTTCCCAACAAAGATGCAATACTGCAAAACGGGAAGTAATTTATCGTGATCACCACATTGAGAGAGATGCAAGGAAAGTCTCAAAAGAACGTGTTTCTGCAGTTCTGAAAATGATTCCTCCTACCACCTAGAGGGATGTGAGGATGTTTGTTGGAATTGTTGGCTACTGTCATCAGTGGATTCCAAATTTGTCTATGAAGGACCTAGTACCATTTCGCAAAAAGCGTTCAGAGGCATTCCAGTTATTAAGAGATAGTTTATGCAATGCACCCACCTTTGGAACGCCTAACAATAATTTGTCCTTCTTTTGTACTGCCATGAGAAAAGTGGGTATGGATTATCAATCTTTACTCCGAGGCATGGTGAGGTTATAAGACGAGTAGCCTGCCTTCCAGCTATGTTGCATTCAGCAGCTGTAAGTCTTCCTGGTTGTTTGAAATTGGTTGCAGCTGTTTGTTTTACTATTGAACAAAGTGATGGAATAGGGAGGGTCATACTTTAATTGTATATGCCCCACATTCAGTTGAGATTCTATTAACACGTACAAGAACTCAGCACATGACAACCAGTCAATTGACCAGCTATGAGCAAGTCATACTTGCAGAAGAGAACATCTTAATTAAGAGATGTAATTCACTTAATCCATCAATGATGTTACCTATTCCAGATAAGGATTGTGAAGACTGGTACTCTGATGAAAATGAGGATGAAGAAGACAAGAATGAACATGACTGCATAGCATGACTGAATTATGTACCAAACCATGACCAGATATTAAATAAATTCCTCTGGAGATGGTTGATTTGACTTTATTTGTGAATGATTCTTGTTTGAGAGACCAATATTGGGCATTGAAGGTTGCCTGTGCAGTCAAATTCATTTCCTATCTACTGAATGGAACATCAGCATAAATGGCAGAGTTGGTTGCATGGACTAGAGCTTGATGCTGTCAGAAAATGTGAATGTGACAATCTATACAGACAGTCAGCACGGTTTTGGTGTGGCACATGATTGTGGTCACAGAGAAGCCGTATGTCAACTTCTGGAGCTCCCAAAAAGAACAGTCTCTATATAATTTATCAATTGAAAGCAATACAGCAGACAAAAGAGATTGCTGTAGACAGGGGTGCTGCCCAGGCTGGAATAGATTTGGTTCCTCTTGGAAAGAGCTATGCTGATCAAGTAGCCAGATATTGTGCACTTGAGGATGAAACAGTGGATCAGGAAACTGAGAATGATGAATCAATAATCAATACTATGCAGAATGCAGAAAATGAGAATTGTTTCTTATTAAGTTCAATTCAAACTTCTCTGAGTGAGCTGGGAGACCTTGAAGAGGAAGCTACAGAAGATGAAAAAAGGAGATGGGAAAAATCAGGTTACAAGAAAATCATCAGGATTTGTATGCTACTTACAAAAGTAAATACATTCTTCCAGATGCTATGCTGTATCCCATTGCAAGGTATTTCCAGGGACAGTCTCATTCAGGGTGGGAATCCATGCTCAGAAAATTTAGGAAACATCGCGAGAACATGCATTTTAGAAATGTTGCTGAAGATGTATGTTCCAGATGTTTGGTGTGTGTTAGACCTGGCATCCTTGTCGTGGTTTTTCCCCTAGCTTTTTGCCTTCAACCCTCCTGTTTTTGCTGGCTTCAGGACTCTGCGCACTTTACCACTGCTAGCCAGTGCTAAAGTGCTTGGGCTCTCTCTTTAACACATGGTAGAATTGACTCATACCCAATTGGAATATTTAATATACTTGTCAGGTACGTAGTAAAGTGGCACTACCTGTGCCCGGGTCCTGTAAATGATATGCAACTAGTGGGCCTGCAGCGCTGATTGTGCCACCCACTTAAGGAGCCCTTTAAACATGTCTCAGGTCTGCTATTGCAGCCTGTGTGTCCAGGTTCAAATCTTCCTTTTTAGTACACATAAGTCACCCCTAGGGTAGACCGGGGATAGCCCAGATGTCCAGGTGCAGAATATTTAAAAGTTGGACATGTATCTTAAAGTTTTACACTTCCTGGTAGTAAAAAACTCTTAAATCTGTTTACACTACTGTAAGGCATGCCTCTCCCGTAGGATAACATTGCAGTTACCTTAATACATTTAATAAGCTGTATCCTCCGAATGGGAACAGGTAACCAGTTCATAGTTGGTGTCTTTGGAATTGTAATGAAAAATCCTCTCTTATGGTAGAGTCTAATTTTATATTACAATTTTGAAAATGCCACTTTATAAAGTTGACATTTTCCTGCCTTAGCCGTTGAGGGCCATATTTATAGCCATGCCATGCAGTGCAGAGCAGCTAGTCATCTTGCTGCACTGCTCTGCATGACTGGAAAAGGGCAGGAATGTGCTGTATTTAAGTAAATATCATGCATTCCTGCCTTTTCACCTGCGCTGGCACCTTTTTGGCTGCCTAGTGTCAATGCAGGCACCATTGCACAATGGTACAAGGGTGTCTTTGTAACAGACAAGATTGTTTTTGTGCAGAAAGGGCTACCTTCCTGCACAAAAACAATCCCCTGAGGCTTTTCCTCTTTCTATGTGTGCTGCAGAATGTAGCACACATAGAAATATATATTTCTCCTCTTTACTCCTCATTTGGGGAGCCGTAGGTTTTTGGCGCATTCCAAGGTCTATCAAAAAAACAAAGAGGGGGGGAGGGAGGGGGGACCAGGAGCTAGTTAATGGTCCAGTGTCCGTGCTCCCAAAATAACCATGAAGTCAACAAAGAAAGGGGACACTGTTCCCAGGTGAGTAGTGCAGGTCGTCACTATCTCACTGCAGGAAAGGAAAGAAAAAAGAAAAAGAGGGGGAAGTGGAGGTATCCTAGGTCTGGGTCTCAGTGGGGAAGAACAAGTCTTGTCTCTTGTAGCCCTCACACACCCCAAGGGATGTCATGCTTCATCATCGGGCAGTTGCTCCTCGTCGGGCCGGCGCTGCAATGCCCTACGGGTCCCCCAAAGGGTCACTTTATCGGAGATCTTTTGAGAACTGCCGTTAGGTGCATGTGGGTGTGTGGAATGAGTCCTATGTGGAAAGTGATAACGTGCGTGCAAAGAGTTAAAACTGTCTAAGGGTCACCAAAAGAGATGCTTTAATATGGTGGTACCCTTGGCAGAGTAAAAAACCTGTAGGTTGGGAGTTACCCTTGTAGGCGTAATGTGCCCAGGTAACTAGGAGGTCGACTTGTTTCACGCCTCAGTGGTCATAAAGATCCCTGGCGTTTCATCAGGACCAGAAAAAAGCTGTGAAGGTAGTGTGGTGCACGTAAGAAAATCTAAATACTAATACTGACAAGAGGGTGAGATTAACCCTCTGGGCGATCAGTGGGAGCCATCAACTATGAATCCTTTAGTTAAGGCTACAACATAATAATTGTGTCCACTCCTGATCGTGACCTAATGGGGGGAGGAGAGATAATCCATAGGCTAATGGCGTAGGGTGCCCGCACCGTACCAAGCTATTAGCTCGGGTGTCGGCTCATCTAAACCTGCCCCGTCCTGACGCCAGCATTCCAAGGTCTACCACTTCTGGTAAATCTGGGAATGCGTCAAAATCCATGGATGTTATGTAGGAACACCCACGCAATGTCCATGTAAATGCCTCCCCAGCGATTAGCGCCGCGTTGCATTATTAGAGATTTATGAAGCCACTCAGGGCCACTCAAGGTGGTCTTTGCGTGGCTTCATAAATCAAATTTTTAATTTGCGCCACTCTTGCACCATGTTGTGTGGTGCAAGAACGACACAAAGGGGCTTATAAATATGCCCCATGGTGCCTGGGTCACATGACTGGGTGTAGCTGACAGTTGGGCTTTGTGTATTCTTCCTAGACAGCCTCACACAATACAGGGCTTAGGTGTGCTTGGATGGGCTACCACTGGCAGAATGGGGGCGGAGCTGGGCACAGCCCTACTTACACTTGAATAGGCTATGTCCTGCCTCCACACAAAGGGCTGCATACCCCCTGTAGTTAGTCTGGAGCCAGGGCAGGGGAGGCAGGAAACCTGTGCACTTCAAAGGGAAACCTCTAGAAGCTTCTCCCATTTCAAAGGGGGCACATGGTATTCATCTGGAGAATTTGCCAGGAAGGACTGCTTAGCTGCTGAAATGACTGCCACTCTTCTGGACTGCTGCCCTGCTGGACGACTGCCTTAATGGACTGCTGCTTTAGTGGATTGCTGCCCTCTTGCCTGAGTTAGAAGGATTGGACCTGTACCTGAACCCAGGACTCCCATAGTGACTTCAGGGGCTAGTATGCTGGCTTCCTGTTCAGAGTCACAGGGATATAACAGGCTCCCAAAAACCTGAACCAGCATCCAGATCAAGCTGGAGCCAGCACATGACCCATCAAGTGGTGCCCCTCAGGTCCTGGACCGTTGCTGTGACCTCATTGGAGCTGAATTGAAGTTGTTGGGCTCTATGTGACTGCAAATGAGCCATTAGTGCCAAAGCCTTGGCGCTTGCACTGCCTGCACATGGGAAGTTCTGTCAACCCAACTCTTCGCATTTCAGCACCACTGTGAATCTCCGGCCCAACTCTTAGTGACGACAACAGGATTTTTGTGATACAGTGGCGGTAGTCTGCAATGCTTGGCCTGCTTTTCGTGCAACATCGAAGACCATCTGCGACGCTTTCTGATTCCCGCAGTCCATTCCACCGCAAACTGAACTCTTTGCGCTGGACTGAGAAGGTATCTTTTCAGTGGGACTAACCTGGTCCCTGTATCTGACCTGAGCTGCATCGTGGACGGACTGAACTTGTGACTTCCTTCTGGTCTCACACGACTAGATAGATGTGAGTGGAGCTTTGAGCTTTTTGTAGCTATTTTCACTTAAATCTTTAAAATTGCATATATCCGGTTCTACTGATTTTTGTTATTTTGGTTTTGATTTATTAATTAAATTTAGCTCTATTTTCTAAATTGGTGTGGGACTTTCTTGTGTTTTCACTTTATTACTGTTTGAAGTGATGCATAAATACTTCACACATTGCCTCTAAGTTAAGCCTGGCAGCTCTGTGTCAACCTACCAGAGGGTTGAGCACAGGTTAATTTGGTGTTTACTTGTGCCTCACCCTAACAAGGATTGTGGTTGCTGCTTCAGTAGGGTTTCACACCCCTCAACCAGTAACACAATTTCTCTCAGTGTGCCAGAAAAATAATCAGGGATAAAAAACATTGTCTGTGATGAACCACATTGGCAAATCAGAAGGCCCATTTACATGACCCCAAGCAGAGTGCGTGAAGATGCCTGCTTGCAATGGCTTGAAATATATTTTGATAATTGTCTTCTTGCTTTCTAAATGGGTTGATGCTTATCCCATGCAGAGATCAGACAGCCTTACAGTTGCTTAATGTTTGTTGACCAACGTCTATTGAAACAGATCATAGTTCACATTTCAATAATGAAATTTTGCAAATAATTAGTATTGTCTTCCAAATGGATCAGAGGTTCCATTGTAATTATCATCCTCAGTCTCCCAGAGAGATTGAGAGGAAGAATTGAACTCTCAAGAACAAAATGACCAAAGTCTGTGCTTCTACTGGTTTGAATTAACTTGAGGATCTTCCTCTTGTGTTGATGAGCATAGGTTGTACACCAGATAAAAAAAACTGGTCTGTCGTCCCATGAGGAGATCCTGGGCAGAGCATTGAGATTAGCTTATACTTCTTCAGCTGCTCTTGTTTTGATAACTGATTACATTGTGCTAGATTACTGTGAAGGTCTAGCTGATATGGTGGAAATCTGTCTCTCATCAGGTGAACTTGGCAGCAGAAACAAAAAAAGAAATACAGTTTCGTGGATAAAACCCTGGAGACTACATAGTGGTCTGAAAACACATGAGGAAATCTGTATTGGAGGGGCCTCTACCAGGTGATTTTGATGACAAACACTGCGGAAAAATGCTCTAGAATCCTGCAGTGGATCCACGCTGCTCACACAAAGTAAAGATGGCAGATGAAGAAGTGGTGAAAACAAGCACCAATTCTCAAAGTCAAGTTCAAGTTTGAGGTGTGGATTCAGAGCGGGTGAACATTTTGAAACTGGTGAAGAAAGTGAAGTCATAAAAGTTCAGATCAGTGAAAGTAAAAGTTCTGTTGAAGATCCCAGTACCTCTACCAGTGATGCTGTTGTCCAGTTTCAAAACGGGGATCAGAGTGAAGTGCTTTTGCTATGTCAAAGTCAAAGGCATGATTTGCAACAAGAAGAAGTAGTCTCTGATCCAAACAATTAGAGACTTCAGTTGAAAATTAAAGCCACCTGAACCCCCAGAGGAAGAAAGCAGTTCACAGTGAATTGATCAGGGTTCAAGTCCATTAGTGAGTGATGAAGCAGGTGAAAAAGAGAGAACAGAAGGAAGTAAGTTGTTGAAAAAAACCTGCAAAAGAAAGTATTGTCAACAAGAGAAATAAGAAAGGCTAAAGCCAATCGATGAAAGTTCAGAAGTAATTAAACTAGAATCAGAAAAGAGTGAAAGTGAATCACCAGTTGCTAAAAGACCAGCAAGGAAGAGAACACCAAAGAGAAAGTATGCATCACCTGAATGGGTAGCTCTAGCTACAGTGTCAGATGAAGAAGAAGAATCAGAGTCAGTGATCTACAGCCCAAAAAAGCGTTGCCAATATACCTTTGAAGGTGAACCTGGAAGTGAATCGGAAGAAGACTATCTTGAAAAGTATCACAAGATTGTAAAGATTAAGTTAAAGTGAAACTTCCCATTGAAACAAATGAAGGAAGAAAATGTTCTGAGAGCAAGAATGGAAAATAACTTTTGAAAAAAAAGATCATTCTGAAGTTTTGTTTTGATTATTGTTTTGAAAGAAATAAGAAGAAAAGAAGATACCTGATATGTATTGTTAATTTACAATAGTCACACATATTTTTTTTTTGTCTCAGTGGAAAACGGGGTAGAGTAAATGCTGTAAAATTATTAGTTTTGTTTCAATAATAATACTAATAGTTTTAGTGCTTACTATCTCTGGTGGGATATGACTCCACATGAATTGAATTAACAACAATACCTAAAGAAGTGGAAAATAACACACTGACACATAGGGAAAGTTTAGTTAGTGGATTTCATGATAACATTTATACTGAAATGATACAAGAATATTGCAACATTATGAAGGTTAAAAACTGTTTCTATTGTACTTTCCTTCCCTCTTCTGCACGTGAGGAGTCTACATATGACCTCTCTTGCACAGTGTTTGTTAGCATATTTAATAATAATTAATTTTTGTCTCTTTACTTATCAGATTTCAATGTGTCGCTGGAGAATTTCCCTATTTTGGAGGATAAAGAATCTAATAATGGTATTAAATATGGTAAATTTCTGAAAATAATTGCAAAAATTAAGCATAAAATTAAGGGGCATATTTGCAAGCCCCTATCGCCACAGGAACGTCACTTTTTTATATGTTCCTGTGGCGAGAGGGGCCTCGTCTTATTCACAAGGTGACGTTAAGCCACTTAGAGTGGCTTAACGCCGCCTTGTGAATAAGGCACCCTTTCATGCTATATTTAGCGTGAAAGAGGTGGGCAATGGGTGTTGCAATGAGCATTCTGCTGCAACACCCATTGATTTTGATGCTGCCCCATATTTACAAGGGTGGCGTAAATATGGGGCAGCATCATAATTAAGACCAGGAAAAACCTGGTCTTAAATAGTCAAAACGAGGAGAAATGCTTTATTTCTTCTTGTTTTTGCTGTTTCTATGTGTGCTGCATTGTGCAGCACACATAGAAACAGCAAAACGCCAGGTATGGTTGTTTATGTGCAGGAAGGTGTGCCTTCCTGCACATAAACAATCATTGTAAAAATGACGAGTTGCGACTCCTATGTGTGCTGCACAAAGGAGTACACATAGAAGTTACAAATCGCCATTTATGATTGTTTATGTGCAGGAAGGGACACCTTCCTGCACATAACCAATCGTTCCCACAATGCAGGCACCCTTGCACCATTGTGCAAGGGTGCCTGCATTGGCGCTAGGCAGCTAAACTTATCACCAGGTCAGGGAGAAAGGCAGGGATGTACCTTAATCTTGTAAATACGTTGCAGCCCTGCATTTCTAAAGTGACGGAGCGCGGCGTTAGCCTTTTTGGCTTAACTTGCACTCTGCCACTTTGGTTGTAAATATGCCCCAAAATCTATTAAATAGGGTTATGTGTGTAGTTTGAGTAAAGAAGAACATGAAATTATTCTGAGGTGAATTTATCATGTGTGTGGTAAGACTGCCTATTTTAATTTGCTGCATAATTGAGTTGGGTGTTGTTATCTTGCTTAAGTGTTTCCTAGAGTTTACCATATGAGTGGAAAGGATGATGCAGTAGGTTTGAGGAGAGCGAAAAAGGATTTGGACAGGTAGCCCTAGATATATTTGGTGCTATTATTCCTTCTGTGGGTGAGGCAAAGAATGATGTAAAAGTTAGATGTTTATCTACATTGGTGGATAAACTGGTTGGAGCGCTCACTCAAATTAATTTTGAACTAATTGTCATTGAGCTATGGTGATGCAAAACCGCCTTGCGTTAGATATCCTTCTTGCAAAAGAAACCGGTGGTTGCCAAATACTAAAAGTTAAGAAATGCTGCACCTTTATTTCTGATAACAGTTCTATAATTAACTTTTGCATCAAAACATGACTAAAATCTCTTGTGAACTTCCATCTTTAGAAGAGCAAGGCTTGTAGTGTTTTCACTGTATTACTGTATGTGTTCACAAATGCTTTACACACTGCCTCTGAGATACGCCTGTCTGCTCGTGCCAAGCTACCAATGGGGTGAGCAGGGGTTATTTTAGAAGTGTATCTTACCGCTGCCACCAACGTTAGAAATGGGGGTCTCTAGTTGGCAAGGGTTTGCACCTTTGTCCAAGTAGGGACCCTTTTTCCTAGTCAGGGTAAGGGTGATACACTTTTAAAATAACTCCTGCTCACCCCCTTGGTAGCTTGGCATGAGCAGACAGGCTTATCTCAGCGGCAGTGTATACAGCATTTGTGAACATACAGTAATACAGTGAAAACACTACAAATGGACACCACACCACTTTAGATAAATAAGTAATCTTTATCTAAACCAAACAAGACCAAAATGACAAAAATCCACAATACAGTACTAGAAATATGATTCTTAAAAGGTAGACACAGTTCTGTTCCAAGAAAATGTTGGATGCAGCACTTTTACACAAATTACCTACGATGCGTCGAAAATGCAAGCAAAAAGGGTTGTAGGGAAGGTGATGCGTTGGTTCCTTACACTCAGGGAAGGTGATGCATTGGTTCCTTGCTCCGGGGGAGGTGATGCGTTGGTTACTTACTGCTGCGCAGGGGAGGTGATGCGCCGGTTCCTTACCGGAGAGTAGGTGATGCGTCGGTTTCTTACTGCGTGGGGAGGTGGTGCGTCAGTTTCTTACTGCGTCCCCCAACGATGCAACAGACTTGATGCTTCGATGCGATGTGTGATAATCCGGTATGATGCGATGCGTGAAGACCCGGGATGCGCTGAGATGATTTCAGCTGCGTCCCCCCGATGCGTCAGTTCTTCCACAACAGGGCCTGCGTCAGAATTGGTGTGGTGATCTCGGACGTCGGAGAGCGGTGCACAGGATTCATCTTATGGCAGCCACTTCAGCTGCAAGCAGGCACTAAATCGATTCTTCGGCGACGGCGATGCACCGGAAAATTTTTCTCACACCGCTGCGATGCGTCGGAAACAGGCGATATGTCGATTTTCACAGTTCTTGCAGTTTCCAGTCCTAAAACAACCTCCAGAGGTGCTGGCAAGCACCTCTCAGCAGGTCATAACTAACAGAAAAGGAGTTCAGGGGGGTCTGGGGGTGAAGTCTTTGTGTCCCTGAGACTTCAGAACAGGAGACAAGCTCTATTTCAAGCCCTTGGAGATCTTCCTCAAGCAGGGGACACAGCACACAGCAAAGCCCATCTCCTTTCCTTGGCAGAAAATAGCCACTGCAGGCCAACCCCAGACAGCAAACAGCACAAGGCAGTATTCCTCCTCAGTTTCTTCAGCTCTTCTCCTTGGCAAAGGTTCCTCTTGATTACCAGAAGTGATCTTTGAAGTCTTTTTTATCCCTGAGAATTCCAACAGGAGGCAAGCTCTAATTCAAGCCTTGGAGAAAACTCTAACAGCAGGATGATGAAAGCACAGTCCAGTCCTTTCCCTGCCCAAGACAGAAGCAACCACTGCAGGCCAACCCCAACAGCACACAGCACAGGGGCAGTACTCCTCCTCCAGCTTTCCCAGTTCTTCTTCCTGGCAGGTTCCTTAGTTCAGCAGTAATCTGAAGTTCAGGGGTCTGGGCCCCACTTTTTATAGCACAAAATCCTTTGTTCTCTGGAGGCAGAGCGTGTCTTTGCCCAGCCAAAACCAGTTCTGTCCTCACTGGTGCAGCTTCCTGGCAGGAGGTGGAGACAGCATTGTCCTTGCAGACTAGGCCCATTGAGGTGTGAAAGAAATCTCCTCCCCCTACTCTAAATGCAGCCCAGGTCTATTCAGTCCAGCCCTTACTCATCCAGGAAAGGCAGGACACACATCAACCCCCCTCCCCGGGTAGCCATCTGAGAGAATGCACATACCCAGCCCCTGTCATTGAAAAGCCAGACAGTCAATCCGCTAACCAGCAGAGGCACACAGGATGGCTAAGCAAGAAAATACCCACTTTCTAAAAGTGGTATTTTCAAACACACAATATAAAATCATGTTTCCTAAAAGATGCATTTTTATATTCTGAGTTCAGGCATACTAAACTCCATCTTTCTATTTTGTCCCAATAGGAAGTTATATTTATAAGTTGTTATGGGTGCACAGACATAATATCTAGTTTTTTATTTGGACCTACATTAATATCGATTTTTAAATATCGTAGGGATAGAATATCGACATCAGGACTATCAGTGACCAGATTATCGACCTGAAGGTAAGAAATATCGGTTTTGTTAATATCGAAGTTAGTAATATCGATAGCAAAAATATCGATGTTAATAATATCGAGGTTTTTGTTAGTGTTATGTATTTTAGTATGCATTTTATATGTATGTGTTCCACATGTTTTGTTATGTTTTGTATTTTTTTTTTTTAAATATATGTATTAATTGTTAAGAAATTAGTAATTTATTTTAAAGTAAATTTTTGCGTTTTAGTACCGTAGCGGGTTGTGGGTTTATAGGGGAATAGGGTGGGAAGTAATTTAATTATAGTAAATTAAATCTTAACTTTTAGAAATTATTAATTACTTTTAAATAACTTTTGCATCTTAGTTCTGTAGCGGGTTGTGGGTTTATAGGGGAATAGGGTAGGAAGTAATTTAATTGTAATTAAGTAATTATTAATTTTAATTTATTGGTATTGATAATTAATTTATTGTTAATTAATTATTAATTGGTAATTAATTTTTATTAATTGATTAATTGATAATTATATTAATTGTGTTCATTTTTTATTGGAGTGGGTTGTGGGTTTATAGGGAATAGGGTGGGTAGTAAATTAATTATAATAAATTAATTAATAATTTTTATTTTTTGGTATTGATAATCAATTTATTGTTTATTAATTATTAATTAGTAATTAATTTTTATTAATTAATTAATTGATAAATATATTAATTGTGTTAATTTAGTTTAGGAGCAGGTTGTGTGTTTATAGGGGACTAGGGTGGGAAGTAATTTATTATAATCAAGTAATTATGTATTAATTAATATTTATTGGTATTGATAATTAATTTATTGTTAATTAATTATTAATTGGTAATTAATTTTTATTAATTATTTTTTGGTATTGATAATTAATTTATTGTTTATTAATTATTAATTGGTAATTAATTTTTATTGATTGATTAATTGATAATTATATTAATTGTGTTAATATTTTATGCGGAGTGGGTTGTGTGTTAATATGGGGAATAGGTTGGGAAGTAATTTAATGTTATTAAAGTAATTATTAATTTTAATTTATTGGTATTTATAATTAATTTATTGTTAATTTCTAATAAATCTTTATTTTATTTAAATAATTATTTAATTGATAAGGGGCCGATTACGATAACCGGCGGTAAAAAATCCGCCATCCTCCATAGCCTGAAAAGACCGCCCGCCTGCACCATGGGAATACCCACCGAGCAATTATGATGACGCGAAGCAACCACCGCCCGCTGCGGAAAAACACACAGAATTCCGCCCGTCCATGTCAGAGTAGAAGATAATCCGTCCGCCACGGACGCAATACCGCCCGAAAACCTAAATCCGATCGCTCTGACGAACTAGACACCGGCCGTCAAATTATGATCTCCCCGACATGAGCGCGGTAAACCAACATATTTCCCGCCCGCCACGGTGAACAACAGAGATGAATAACTGACAAGGCGGAAGGCCTGGCGGCCACGTCCGTGCACGGAAATCATTGGCGGCCCAAAGAAATACACACAACACGGCCAACAAGTCCACACAGCAAACGACGCCAAAATACCCAGACACATAACCCATCCCAAAGACACATCCATCCTGGCGAAACCAAAAAAATCCCAGGACACCACGCACAACACACCTGAAAACAACAGCCCATCATGACACACCCACATAGGTGAGTACAAAAGCAGCCCCTTCACAGACCACAATCCCTTGCACCACTACAAAGCCAAGACTACAGCAGAGAACCCAGAGAGCCACAAAGGAAAGCAGCATACCACACGCACGCACACATCACACTCATCACCAACAACACCACCACCATCACCACCTAAACACCAGCACCACTAACCCCCTGCACATCACACACCACACACCACCACACCAGCACCACAAATACCAAACCACGCACCATGGCAACACAACGAATGCCTAAGTTCACTGCCACAGAGTTGACGGTCATGGTCGACGAGGTCATCAAGGTGCACCCACAAATCTATGGGAACCAGGTCCAACAGACACCAGTAGCCACCAGAAACAGAATGTGGAGCAGGATCGTAGACCAGGTGAATGCAGTTGGGAACGTGCCACGCAACCGGGGGAAATCACAAAGAGGTGGCAGGACCTGAAAAGCGTGGTCAGGAAGAAGGAGGCCAAGAACCGTGAGCTGGCTGACAGGACTGGCGGCGGAAATCCCGCGCCATTCAAGACCTTCAAGGCGTGGGAGGAGAAGGTGCGAGGCATTCTACATCCGGAGAGTCTCACCGGAATACCAGGGGGAGTGGAGGCTGGTAAGTACAAACAAATGTATACCAGCACACCGCTATGTACAGTCATGCACTACCACAATGCCATAGCCCCGAGGGCCAAACACCTCCATATCCAGTACACAATACACAAGACATCCCTCACACATGCAACAGACACTCACACACACTCAGCCCAAAGGCACCAACAAACAAAACCATGGGGGCATGTGTACAGTCAGCCAGCACCACAACTCCCACCAGCTCCCCTTGTACCCCAGATGCGCCGGAAGGAGCGCTCCCCACACCCACACCCATGTGTCAGCCATAGCTGCACTAACCAACAAGTAACAGGTAAGTAGCCTTACCACAAGGTCCGTGTATCGGAGGGGGACTGCAGAAGTACAACCCCCACCAGGCCCCTAGTCCTACAGCGCAGCAAGATGGAGCACTCCCCACACCCATGTGTCAGCCATTGCAGTGCACACCGTCATCCCACAGGTAGATATGTTACCTGACATGGAGGGGTGTCTGTGGATGGTAAACCATCACCACAACTCACAACACGGCCCCCACTCCCACAGACCAGCAAGATGGAGCACCCCTCCCTCTCATAACCATGTGGTAGCCATTGCATTGCTCCCTCCAAACCAACAAGTAGGTAGACTACTGTACAGGGCGGGGTGTCTGTAGGCATGAGGACTGTACTACGACTAACATTTGGGACATGCCACGTAGCAGAGGAACAGGTAGCACTGCTCCCTGTCATAATCATGTGACCAATGTGCACACGGACATGAATTACAGAGTCATAGCCCACATGAGCCATCTCAAATACAGTAACACGTAAGGAGTCACGTCTGCATGCACAAGTCTCACTGGAGTACTGACCCACATGGCGTGCACTGTGCCAGTCATCACACACATCAGCAACACCATCCAAGTCTTGACCATGTAGTTGTGTCTGCGTGTTCCGTTGACATTGTACAACATCACCCATGTAAGTCTATCTTGTCTCAATGTAACAGAGTGGAACCCCAGTAATGTCACATACACCACTGGACCCATGAACCACACAGCTACATAATGCACATTCAAAATCTCATCCATCACATCATTCAGCCCCAGTGTCATGAGAGGTATATCATCTAAACAGTTGTCCCATATACAGTAGTTCAGCAAAGATTCCTGCCGATGACCAATAATGTGTCTGCTGTGTCTGAAGCGCACGTCACACTGTGAGTTACAACATACCAAATATAGTCGACACCCCAAGAGCACTGCATTGCTGCACATGGCTGAGGGTAGCACGCACACCAAGGAATTGTCCCATCTGCAATACGTTGTGTGGCACACAACCAGTACTCACTCACTACAATGCTTGCAGTGTAATGTCCCTAAATGACAACAGTGAGCAGATATGCTGGGTAAGTCAGACATACACACACCTTTGTCGCCGTAGTGTCGTGTGGCCAAAACACATGTCCCCTTCTGCACCCATATGTCACAGTATGTACCACAGTACCATATTTCAACTCTAAAGAGTTCATGGGGCTGTACCCCTTTTGCCATCTGCGTTTCTAAGCGTTGCATTTGAACCCCAAAAACATATATCATCTCAAAAGCGTTCATGGGGCTGTACCCCTTTTGCCATCTGCGTTTCTAAGCGTAGCATTTGAACCTCAAAAACATATATCATCTCAAAAGCGTTCATGGGGCTGTACCCCGTTCCCACCAAAGCCACAAAATGTAGGGGTACGGCAACACACACCAATTGGCATTTCAAATCCGTCCCATGCCATATGCACCCATCACACTATTCCATTGCGTTGATCACGCACACACATTGTAGAGCCATACACACGCATCTGGGAAATCAGTGCACAACTGTGCACAAACTGTGCATGTCAGACATCTAACACAAACCTTGCAAGGTGCAACACAATAACCTTTCGTCTCCGCCCCACATGTGACGAACAGCATGATGCTGGGGAGGGAGACAGCAGCCATCACAGCCAGTCCACAAGCCCCCCACCCGGACTCACGGATGTGGAAAACCTGGACACCTCTACGGACGAGGACTCCCGACCAGGCACATCTGGTGTGGCAGGGCGCAACAGCTCCCCAGGACCCCTCCTACCCACCAACCCATCTCCCAGGGCTGGTGACCAGTCCCAGGCCCCTGCTGCCACGGTCATTGCGGCCACCACCACCGCCGCTACCACCACCACCATCACCACCACCATGGCCTCCCTGACCACTCACCCTGCGCAAGGGGTGGCACGCACCTCAACATCTACCCTGGGAGCCAGAACGAGGCCCCGGGTGACCAATGTGACGAGTGGGCAGGTCGGTGGTAGCAGTTCAGGTGGGAGGAGCAGGGTCAGGCCAACGCCATCAGAGCCTGGGAGCCAAGCCCTGCCGCAAATCGCCAGAGTCCTTGGGGCCTATGAAGCGGCCCAGGGACAATGGGCCAGGTCAGCTTCCGACACGCGGGAAGTCCTTGGGGTGTTGAGGTCCATGGACGCCCACATGGGCCAACTTGTGGACCTCATGGGCCAGCTAGTGGTGGCGGTGAGGGCCCAATCAAGGCCAACCACACCACCTCCGCCACCCCCTGCTGGGGCGCAGGGACGTGCAACATCCAGTTCCCCTGCGTCCACAGCGAGTGGGCAATCCTCAGCCACCACCAGCAGCCCACAAACACAACCCCCCCTCTCAAACGTGGAAGGGGCCGTCCGAAGAGGAAACAGGTGTCCAGAGATGACTTCGCACGCTCCAAACGCCAGTGAGTCAGCCAGCCACGGTGGCCATCTA
The DNA here is from genome assembly GCA_963921515.1 of Calotriton arnoldi. NCBI lineage: Eukaryota > Metazoa > Chordata > Amphibia > Caudata > Salamandridae > Calotriton > Calotriton arnoldi. Next base: position 310,023 of record CAWUFW010013157.1, read on the forward strand.
CTGCATTCACTTGGACTACCATCCTACCCCACACTGCCAGGTGAATGGCATGTGTCTGTCGGACTGCGGACCCAGAACAACATGGGTACACCTTGACCATCACGCGGACATGACCGTCAACTCATTGTACAGCATGCACCACTTTCTTGATCACCTTGCCCACAATAACATGTCACCTTTAAAATAAATACACCTGTATCACATTCTGTGTTATCTGCTCTGTTTATAATCAAGGATGCGCAACCGTCACCATGATCAGAAATGCATCTGTAGTGTGGTATGTCGATAGGCCAGGAGAGGCTGTAGGGACCTAGGGGTGAAAAACAGAACAAGAGTCCATTGAATGTGTGTGTCACACACTCATCACACAGTACTTGTCATCATGTTCAAGCAATGTACACACATCTCACAGAGCAACAGGGCACAATGCTACAGCCACTGTCAGTGGCATACTACCCTGGACATGGACCATTGCCACACAGCACTCAGTGAACAATAGGCCGCCGTGACAATGCACACATACACCTACACAACTACAGCGACATCAGCCGTCGTACATGGTCACTCACCGTCAAGTGAAGTAGCGGGCGATGAGCTGCTGATGCTCATTCACTGCTTCCTCCTCTCCACTGTCCTCGTCACTGGACACGGCTTGGCCTGCAGGCGGGGGCCTTGGCTGATCACCGTCATCCACTATCAGGGGGATCTGCCTGCGAATCGCAAGATTGTGCAGCATGCAGCATGCCACAACTATCTGGCACACCTTCTGTGGGGAGTATGCCAGTGCACCCCCGGTGCGGTCCAGGCATCTGAATCTGGACTTCAGGAGTCCAAAAGTCCGCTCTACCACACGTCTGGTCCTCCCATGTGCCTCATTGTATCTGACATCAGCTGGTGTCCGAGGATTGCGTAGTGGGCTCAGCAGCCAAGGCCCGTTAGGATATGCAGAGTCACCTGGGTGTGAGAAACACGGAGAAACGTTGCATTTCCAACAGGATACAAGACAGCATGTCACACCCAGCACGCTACACGAGTATGCATACTCACCAACAATCCATGCACGGTCCGGTTGCAGATTGGTCATCATACGTGGGAGGATGCTGTGGCGCATGATGTGCGAGTCATGGGTGGATCCGGGAAACTTCGCACACACGTGTGTGATGATCATGTCCGCCAGGCACACCACTTGCACATTCAGGGAGTGGAAATGTTTCCGGTTCCTGTAGATGTGCTCCATGGCCTGTGGTGCAACAAGGCCAACATGGGTGCAATCAATTGCACCAACAACGTGGGGGATGCGTCCAAGGGCATAGAAAGCACCCTTCACTGCCGCCAAATCACGAGCCCTGGGGAATCTGATGTACCGGTTCCTGTAGAGCATCATAGCTGACAGGACATCCCGTAGCACCATGCTGAACATGGGCTGGGACATCCCACCTCCACTGCCCACCGTGTGTTGAAAGGATCCGGTAGCGAAAAAATGCAGTGCAGCCATCACCTTAGCCGTGGGGGTGAATGCTGTAGGATACACCCTGCGAGGACGGAGGTGGGGTTCCAACATTGCACATAGGTGACGCAGGGTGGGTCGGTCCAGACGGAATTTCCTTATAACCTCCACATCCTCCATGTCTGCCAGCAATTGGTAGGGGCGATGTATGTTTGGTCTCCTCCTAGGACAGATGGAAGTGGACACATGTCAATGCAACAAACCACATGGCATTTTCACATACACAAAACAAAGATCACAGACAAAGCAATAGAATCACAGAACAGCTGACAAGTAGGGACAGCACAGCTACATTACTCTTACACAGGTCCCCTTACCAATAGCAATGACCACTGACACAAACCATTGCTATGAGCATGCACATGGGGATTTAGGCCATAATAGCTTGAAAGGCATGATGATGAGTTCAGACTGCATATGTGGGAAGCGGCAACACCACGGCAATATACCTAGCTGCTGTGCCTGACACCGCTTCCGAGGCTGGGTGAGTATGGCACACACCAACAACACAATGTACACAGGCTGAGCGGTACACAGCTTGGACACGCTGAAACAGCCCCAGGGGGCTATATGAGTGTGGGAGGGTGACAGGCATTACCACAGCTTCCAGGGACTGCTGACTGGCATCCCTCAACAACACCTGCTGCTGCTGCCACCTGTCCACCTTCATGTCGACGACTCTGATGATATGTCCAGGTCCACACACCAGCGAGGAGCTGGAGTTCCTGGATTCCGAGCTCCACGCACACTGCCCAAGGCTATTACTTGCTAAAGTTGTGTGTGTAAGACAACTACTGTGTGTGTGGGAGTGCATGTGGGGGACACACATGTCGTTGATCCGCAGCACTATGAGTCAGAGCCTGTGGGGTTCCAACATGCACTGCTTACCATGCTTACTACAGGTGGAAGGGGTATGTAGGCTCTCTGGCGCTTTCCCATGCATGTCCCTCCCGAGTGGTGGTACATGGCATGTTCATGTCAGACATCCAGTGACGCAGCCACTTGGCAATGCATGATTCTGGGCAGTTATTGCTTGTGTGAATGGCTGGCTGGGTCCCTGCTGGCCTTCTCAGTCTCGGCAGACCTGGGCTGCACATTGACCGCCCAATCCTAGAAGGAAACTACACTGACAGTACAGTGGGTTACATGTGTCTTCAGTTCACAACTCTCAGGAAATGCGCAAACTCAGCCCTGTCGATTGAACACTCCAGGCTTTGTGATAGTGATGTGTGTGAGAGATAGTGGCACTGAATGTGACCTCCATTGCGGGGTGAGCCATTCACAGGGCGAGTACGTTGAGGGCTGCGCAGTGTTGGACACAGTGAGTCCACCCACAAAGATGTGTTGCCTTGTGATCTATGTGTTGGTCTACCTGACAATGGACAGTAGATGTGGGCAGACTACACATTGCTCAAAGTGCTGGCATCCTGCATGTGAATGGGATGGACAGGTACTGTGTACACACTCCCACCAGCATGCATTCACGTGTGGTGTACACATGCTGTTATGCCATGTCCGATAACTTCTTGGCTCTGTTACACATCTCTGAGTATTTTGGATGGGTCAGCATCATGCCACTGTGATTGGTGGATGTGGGTGATGATGAGAAGTGTATGAGTGATATTTCAACCCTCTTGTGTACCATCCCTGCAGTTGGAAGTCCTCCAGCCCAAGGCCTTGTGATGAGCCATTGCATCCAAGTTGATGCCTCTGTGTATGTGTAACCGACAGTGCAGCCAATTCCACAAAGGGTGTGACGTCATCTGCCGGATGTGCGACTACGTGGCGGAGACGAATCGGGGGATGCCCCCTCGTATTGTCAGGTTAGCACGGTGCTGCATTTCACCACTAATGGTCTGCTTCTTGACAGTCACACAGCCTGTGCCGGATGCACGTTTGTAGGGGCATCAGCAGCAAGCAGGTGTACAGTATTGTGGGATGGTGTCTTTTGCTGTGAGAGGCAGCATGTGTCCACAGCCTACCCATAATCTGGGTAATGTGATGTTTGTTGTGTGATGCAGTGGGTTGTAAGTGTACTCTGTGCTGGGTGCATCTGATATGCATATGCGATTCCTGAGGGTCAAGATGTAATTTGAGCACTCTGCATTGTCAATGCGTTCAGAGTCGTAGGCCCCAGGAACAGCCTGTAGTCTGCTGGAGTGGCAATTCCCATGTATGTTTGAGGCACTGTGCCTACCCTGATTTCGTTCTGACATATGTGTGCGATGCCTCACCTCATATTCCTGATACTTACACATCCGGCACACTGTGCAACAGTAGTTGTGCTCGTGCGATAGACAGGTGTATGGCATGGGCTCATGACCATTGTGGACTGTCATGTTGCAGTCTGTGTGAGTGGTGTCCCATTCTGCTCCATGCAGGTATGTCCTTGGCCTAATTACGTAGTGGTCATCCTTGCCACCATCAGGACAGTGGGTGTGCACACAGCGATTTGTGGCTATGGCCGCAGGGTGACACAGTCCGGGTGTTGTGCTATGTGCACAACACATGTGCCACTTATTAGCGGCTTCATTTCCTGTACGCCAGCCATTACGTGTTGATTGTGGTAGCTGTATACAATTGCACAGGTATCGTGCAACATGTGCATTTGGGAATGTTCTGTGCTGCCTCCCTTGCACATGTCTGTTTAATTGATGCCAAATGAGTGAGGCCACCTCGCTCTCCCTCATGTCTCATCTCCCGTGGGTGCTGAGGGACAGGGGACGGTCAACAGTGGTGAGGCATCGGATGAAGCAGCTGCACAGGAGCTGGGTGAGACAGATGTGACCGGCGCCTCGGAGGGGGCAGACGTGTGCTGGATAAATCACAGGCCGAGACGGCAATTGCTGCATCATCTGAGGACAGAGGTGATGCATCCATGTTTGCTAGCACAGGGGACGTGGACTCTGGCTCCTCTGCAGCCACGCGGAGGCCAATGCCCGCCCTCCCATCTACTTCCACTGGTGCAACACGTGTCGGCACTAGGATGAAGGATAGAGTGTCCTTCACACCAGGCACAGCTGCCCCTGCACATGTGACCCCTGCTGCCCTCAGTGCCGGGTCTGTTGAGCTTGTGCGGCATCTCTGCGTGGGGCAGACAGCTCTCCTCAATAACTTCATTGCCCATGACATCACCTTGCCGCAGGTGACATAGTTCATGGAGGGCCTACATGTACGCGTGGGTGGGCTACACCAGACTGTCCAATGGTTGTCCCCCCAGTCAAGGTGGGCCTTCAACTGGGCCACTCTCAGGCTGACATTCCTGACCCTTTCTCCACCCCCTGGAAAGTGGCACATCTGACAACAGCAGGGCACGAGTCCTAACAAAAGAGGTGGTGGGACGCTGACGTCAGGACAGGAAGTGACGTCACGAAAGGTGGCTTGCACCATCAGACTCATTGCCTCCCCTCGCTCACCCCTTAGATGCGATTGCATCAGAGAAGCCAGCGCGTGAGCAGCAGCTCCAATCTCGCCCCAGAGAGGCCAAAGAGTGAATGTGTGGCTCCATTTGCTCCAGTTATCGAGCTCACGGTAAAATAAGTGGGGGGACGCCGTCCACCCGCGTGGTACCCCGACTCGAGCCCTGGACAACAGTGACAATGCATGGCAGTCTCCGGAGTCCGGATACGCCACATGCAACACACAGAAGCTGTAGCTGCCCTAGCGGGCCAGGCCGCAAACACCATCCCAGACGAAAGGTAGACACACCCCGGCGCGCATAGTCATTACATCCGCTGCCATTGACAAGGGACCCATCGAGTGAGATATGGGCCTCAGGGTGACGGGCCTCCGAGCCATCCCCCGCCAACGAGTGTCATGCAACTCACACATTTCGCAAAGCCAATAGGACACTTTGCCTGCACACCAGGGCTCGAGTCGGGGCACCACGCGGGTGGACGTCGTCCCCCCACTTATATTACCGTGAGCTCGATAACTGGAGCAAATGGAGCCACACATTCACTCTTTGGCCTCTCTGGGGCGAGATTGGAGCTGCTGCTCACGCGCTGGCTTCTCTGATGCAATCGCATCTAAGGGGTGAGCGAGGGAGGCAATGAGTCTGATGGTGCAAGCCACCTTTCGTGACGTCACTTCCTGTCGTGACGTCAGCGTCCCCCACTTCTTATTTGGGACTTGTGCCCTGCTGCACACTGAGAATGTGTTGCCTGCGAGATGTGACCAGGAGCAGGGCACCATGACCTCCCACACACCACACCAAGCTCCACTGCCATCCCGTGCCCTGGGTAGCCTGTGCAGGTGGACAATGTAGGGGGTACACCTGGAGGACAGGGGATGTAAGTGCCTTGGCAAGGGCCTGGCAGACGCACAGCAGTATCCAGCATGTCCCCAGAGGGAGGGCCAACGTCTACACCTGATGCAGCATTGATCGTGTGCCCGCCTGTTGTGCCCACACGAGTTCACATTCATCCCCAGACAGGTAGGCTTTCCAAATACCCAACACAGTGGAAATCTACCCCTCCGGGATCCTCCCCACACAGTCTGTTTCAACACTGCATGGGTGCACCTACCCATGCCACCCACCCACCTGGGCCAAGCAGCCCTCCCGCTTCACATGCCACATGTGTGTCTTCCACAGTTGTGCTTCTCTCTCAGGGGCGGACCTCCAACTGTCCCGTAGCACACAGACAGCACTGTGTCGGACTGGCATCCTGTTTGAATGGTAGGCACCCTCACACAACTACCTGTGACACAGTGGTGGCTGTGCTGGCTATTGTGACTGCCATGGCAGTGTTGATCGCCATGGCAGGGTACACTCACACACAATGCATACGCAGCTTTTCGTATCACTACTCTGCACATCGGACTGGCCACTGTCCCTGGTGTTGTACAATGTTGCCGCCTGTCTATGTAATCTGTGACTGGATGCTGTTGTTCCTGTAGTGGGTTGTGTCTGTGTAGTTGCTGATTGCAGTTGTTACTGTGTGTGCATAGTTAAGTGAGGCACATGCCGTGTATGGTACCTCAACAATTGCAATGTCTGGTCTCACATTCCTATGTGTTTTATACGTGGCTGGGACTTCACTTCTTTCAGACTCTGCTACTTGTGTGTGTGATGAAGACGTATGTCTGTGACACGGATTGTCTGCATGTATTTGGTGGTATTTCTGGGAAAATGTATACGTGTCATGTTTGCGTGCACGCAAAGCACAGGGTGTGAGTCTAGCCACAGGATGACAGGTAGCATGTGCAGAGTGTGCGGGTATGTGTGAGCTTACTTTCTGGGTGGCCAGCAGTGTAGGTGTATGTGAATCTTGTGATGAACATTGAGCCTGGGCACATGGCTTACTTTCAATGTGTGCATTTGGGAGGTGTAGGTGTGTGTGGTGTGAAGGGTGTGACTTTGGGGTAGTGTTGGTGTGTGTGTGTGCGCTCTGGCAATGTCGACTACACACATGTGTTACCCAGGGGCATGGTGGGTGTTTGTATCCGTGTTCAGGTCTGTGAATGTGAGCACATGTGTGTATTGTCTGTTGCACAGTGTGCAGTGTGTGGGTGTGTCCTTGCAGTTCAGGATGACTCCTACTTGATATGTATTGGCCATTGTGGGTCTGCAGTGTGTGTGAATGTCAAGATTGTGCCTTGTTTAATTGAGCATGTATGTGAATTTCTGCAGTTCGTACTCACTGTGCAGCCCTGCCCACCCACACTGATAGCGTGTGTGTGGTTTGTCATGCATTGCTGTGGCATGCTTCTTGCGTGGCTCCTATATTTGCTTGATGGGTGTGATGTCAGACTGTGAAGGTAATTGTACACATATGTAGGACTGTGCTTTGTAGTGACCAGGCCGTCAGTGTTAATGTGATGATCTGTTGGGCCACGTCAGACTCTGACAAGCCAAGGCCCACGATCTCTGGTATTTCACTGGGTCCACTGTGGCAGCAACTCATATGCATTGACATCCAATGACACTTGACTACATGGTCATCTCACGACTCTCGTGTACTTCACACACTCTCATCCTCTCTCATTCGTACTTGTCTACGATCAATAATTCTACAGAGTCACATTTTTGCTTCAAGGCATGTATTTGAACTTACTTCCTCTGTGATGCAGGATGTGGACACTACTGGCAGCGAAATGCATGTGGAGGATATACTTAGCATGATTACACATACAAAAGGGGGTACAGGTAGATGTGATTAGTTGTTGATTGTGGAATAAAGGCTTCAGAGTTACAAATGCCCTGCCCTTGCTATGCTAAAGTACATTTGCTCATTACTGAAGAGCTCTAGGCTTTGACACAGACAGTATTAATTTTGCCTACCAGACAGCTTGACATCATAGGCACAGTACAGCTCAGTCCCATGGTACAGGATTACTACAATAGTGACTCCGACACACCTGCGTCAGAGGTGACATCAGAGCATGAGCCTACATGCATGCAGCAGCGTCTCACATGTTGTTGCGATATGGTGGCTACTGAACATGACACAATGACTCGGGCCATGTTGTAGGGGGTTGCATTTGTTGTCCATGCAAAAGTCCTGGCACGAAAGTACAGACGAAGGTGAGCTGACAGTTCTCACGTAATACAACAGACAGATAAGTGTGCACTGACAGGAGCATGTGTTCAGGTGCGCAGAATACATATTATAGCATGGTTGTTCGTGCAGTATTGGCCATGTGGTTACTGTACACAAGTCCCATACATCTGCCTCCCCCTGTTCATGCAGGGACACGGGATATGGTGAGGTACAGGGATATGGTGAGGTACAGAGTGCATGTCCCGAAAATGTCAAGTGTCATGGCAGTGGAGTTGATGGTAAGGTGTTTGTTGCAGATTGCATGGTATAGTTGTTGCACAGCTAACTGCCCACTGCGTGCGGAAGCCAAGCATAGGTACGGTGTTGAACATGAATGTTCAATTGTGGGTATTGATTTGGGGACCCATGAATTGACAAGTTGTCAGGTATGCGATACCTTCCAGCAGAGCATCCCTCGCATTGGTGGTATACATGGATGACATCCAATGAAGCGGATGGTGGGTTGCAACGTGTTCATCGTAAGTTGTCCCTTGTAGAAGCCTGATGGGACATGTCGGATGACATTCGATGAAACTGTAATCCAGCATACGTTGTGCGGAGGCACACTGGTCCCATTGCAGTGTGTGTCCGATTGCAGTACAAACGCCATGCCCCCATACACTGAACAGATCCTGTCGTGGGCGTCCAGGGGTGCAAACAGGTGTACCAAGTCCGCATTTGGACATGCCGGGTTGGAGAGACATAAATCCACAGGCCAGTGGTACGGGCACCTCCGACAGTAGAACACGGGGATGACGCAGCTGAACATTTCAATGCTGTAAGTTACTCGGTAACTTACATTCAGCATAGCCAGATTTGCACAGCCCACTATCTGTAGCAAGCTATCACTGTACAGCTGCATCTGTCTGGCGTAGCTGTGAAGCACTGGTGCAACAGCCATTTTGCTACAGGGTGATGTGATGGCGTGCTCCGGCTGCCTGAGCAGTCTGCTGAGTGCAACCTCCGACGATGCTGGGAATTCTGGAATGGATGTTAGGCGGCAGGACTTTGGGTATAGCTTGGGAGGAGGACACAGGCCCTCATCCCACATGTTCCGATGAATGGTCAAGGCCAGTGGTGTCTGACTCTTTCCTGATTACTTGCATTTGAGCCACAAGGAGCAGTGGGATAATTGTATTGTGTGGTATTATCTTTCTTTCATGTTAGGCGTTATCTGCCAGTGGAAGGTTTACTCAGCATGGCTATGTTTGGCTTCTTGTTGGTACAATGGCTCCATTCTCCTGCAGAATTTGTTGCAATGTGATTTCAGTGCAGGAATGGAAGGCCATTCAATGCTATCTGCTCTCCCGTGTGTGGGCGGGACACTACGTTTCCGCTGTACATTGAGACTTCTGTGTGGGTGTAGTAATTGGGAGCACCTGTTCTCAGGCAGCAGGGTTTTTCTCTTTTGTACATTGCATGGCTTGTTATTGCGTGCAGGATGGTATAGGTATTTTTGGATGGGACTGGCGTGCCTTTTGCGGACAATGTCCATTTTCTGCGCTGTTATGTGGCAGCCGCCGTGTGCTTCTCCATGTTTTGCACACAGGGGTGTGTCCTATTTTGACGTAACATTACTCCCCAGTTCGGGACACTTGTGTGTCATCCAGTTGACAACTGTGAGTTGTCGGTTGGGTACATTATTGATGCAGGAGGGCCACGTGACATGTGCCTTCAGGGTGGGGCTGGTGTGTGGGGTGTGTAGTTGTGGCCCTGTGGTGTTTGTGTGCAGCCCATGCGTGGCGCTGTCGTTGGCCTCTGCGTTGTGCGCATGTGTACGTGCGTCATCGCCGCTGCGGTGCCGTGACGGGGACGTCACCTCCTGGTCCCGGGTAGTGGGTGCCCAGGATGTTGCGAGTTGTTTTTATTTTACAAGTGGGACATGTGTGGGTACAGTGGTGGATGTGTCCTGTCCCCACAGGGGTGTCTGGGGGGGCTATGTACAGTTTTTCCGCCCTTGCATTGTGTGCAGTGTTTGCGTGCCCTTGTTGTGTGTCTGCCTACCTGCGTCGTCGTTGCGCGTTCACTCCTAGGTGCTGCATCAGGTACAGCATTGGGATGGCCTGGAGAGCAGGATTCATGTCGAAGTAGGCCTGGTTTGTGTTTCTGTACTCAGCAATCTGGTTTCCGCCTCCTTTTCTCGTGCGGTGTCTCTTTGCCGGTGAGGCTGTTTGGTTGTGTCATCGTAATTTGTACGTCGGGCGGTACGTCATTTCGGAGGACGGTGTGTCTCCGTTAGCTCGCGCCGCTACGTAGACGGGCGCACTTTGATGGCGGGCGGCGTTGCGGGCTTACGGGCGGTATTTGGCTGACTTTTCACATCCTAATTTGGCGGGCGTGTGGTACGTTGCTGGCGGGCGGTAACTGGAGGTTTTTGGCTCCGACAGCATGAAGGTAGTGTTTCCGCCCGACATCGTAATGGACCCCTAAGTATGTTATTTTTACCCCTACGCTAGCCAACACTTTTCCTACTGTTGCCCTCTCTGGAGTTGGAATAGCAATTATAACCCCTACGCTATCCAACACTTTCCCTACTGTTGCACTCTTTGGAGTGGGAATAGTAATTTTTACCCCTACGCTATCCAACACTCTCCCTACTGTTGCACTCTCTGGAGTTGGAATAGTAATTTTTACCCCTACTCTATCCAACACTTTCCCTACTGTTGCACTCACTGGAGTGGTAATAGTAATTTTAACCCTTTCGCTATCCAACACTTTCCCTACTGTTGCACTCTCTGGGGTGGGAATAGTAATTTTTACCCCTATGTTATCCAACACTTTCCCTACTGTTGCACTCTCTGGAGTGGGAATAGTAATTTTTACCCCTACGCTATCCAACACTTTCCCTACTGTTGCACTCTGGAGTGGGAATAGTAATTTTTGCCCCTACGCTATCCAACACTTTCCCTACTGTTGCACTCTCTGGAGTTGGAATAGTAATTTTTACCCCTACTCTATCCAACACTTTCCCTACTGTTGCACTTTCTGGAGTTGGAATAGCAATTATAACCCCTACGCTATCCAACACTTTCCCTACTGTTGCACTCTCTGGAGTTGGAATAGTAATTTTTACCTCTATGCTATCCAACACTTTCCCTACTGTTGCACTCACTGGAGTGGGAATAGTAATTTTTACCTCTATGCTATCCAACACTTTCCCTACTGTTGCATTCTCTGGAGTGGGAATAGTAATTTTTACCCCTACGCTATCCAACACTTTCCCTACTGTTGCACTCTCTGGAATTGGAAAAGTAATTTTAACCCCTACGCTATCCAACAGTTTCCCTACTGTTGCACTCTTTGGAGTGGGAATAGTAATTTTTACCCCTACGCTATCTAACACTTTCCCTACTGTTGCACTCTCTGGAGTGGGAATAGTAATTTTTACCTCTACGCTATCCAACACTTTCCCTACTGTTGCACTCACTGGAGTGGGAATAGTAATTTTTACCTCTACACTATCCAACACTTTCCCTACTGTTGCATTCTCTGGAGTGGGAATAGTAATTTTTACCCCTACGCTATCCAACACTTTCCCTACTGTTGCACTCTCTGGAATTGGAATAGTAATTTTAACCCCTAAGCTATCCAACAGTTTCCCTCCTGTTGCACTCTTTGGAGTGGGAATAGTAATTTTTAACCCTACGCTATTAAATATTTTTAACTATGTTTCTTTTAATTATATGCATTATTTACTTTATTTTACATTATTTTTTTAACATTTAAATAAAACGATATTTTTGACAACGATATTTTTGACATCGATATTTTTTTCTCGATATTTTTGTACTAACCATGATGTAGATAGGATGTCGATATTCTTGACTTCGATATTTTTGTCACAATATTTTTGTTCCTCGATATTGTTGTAGTCGATATTTTGTCAGTGATTCCTATAAAACATACCCCATCCCAGACCACAATCCTTTGCTCCCAAACTGCAGCCCAAAAGACAGCCACCAGCATGTACTGCATTTTCTTTTTTGTCAAGGCGCCCCCTTTTCACCTTACCAGTTAGCACTCTCCCCCACCTTCAATTATATTTTTTGCACCTTTTGGCCTATATCCCCCCTTGGTTATATTTAATTCATATACTCGCTCACATCTTATTTTTTTTACAGTGCATGGGAAAAAAGCATGCTTCACTGAGCAAGAGTTGACAGTCATGGTGGATGAAATCATCACAGTAGAGGCACACATTTTTGGAGCCCAAGTCCAGCAGGGTCCTCTTACTCGGAAAAAGGAAATGTAGGGCAGGATAGTCAACAGAGTGAATGCTGTTGGTACCACCCTGCAAATACAGGGTGACATTAGGAAGAGGAGGAATGACCTCAACTGAAGGTACGCACCAAGTACAACAGCCTCTACTCGGAGGCACAGAGGACTGGCAGTGGCCCTCCCAGTGATCCATTAAAACTCTTACCCTGGGAGAAGAAGGTCTTGGCCATACTGCATACTAAGCTTGTCAGGAATAGAGGGGGGAGTGGACTCTGTTAAGCTACACCTCAACAGCTGCCACAATATCACAATGTCCTGTTTGCTCTCAACTCTGCTTTTCTTATTCTGTTTTCTATCCACTTTCTAACATGCAATACTCAAAGTATATGCGATGGTGATTGGTCTGTGACAATGTGTAGTGATGCAAATAAGAGCACATGTATCCAAATCCATGACATGCCATATGTTGCAATGCTTTCTATAAGTGCATTACCAACCTACAAACAAACCAGGACCTATGATATGTGTCAATATGTAAATGTATCGTCCATCCCAAATGCATGTTGCCAACAGCTATGGTACACTAACCGTGCGTCAAGTGTTGCCAAAGTGAGATTAAACTGACTACAACTACCATGAGGCCTTGTCACTCCAACTCTAACCAAGATGCTGAACTACTTTTTCCCCTTCCCACTTGTCGGCCATCTTACGACTAATCATGCAGCTTACCTCTTCTCAAGTGTTGGTAAGTAGAGATTGAAAAGCTACCACAACTACCATGAGGCCTTGTCACTCCAACTCTAACCAAGATGCAAGACTGCTTTTGCCCCTTCTCACTTGTCAGCCATCTTACCACTGATCCACACTAGTCATGCAGCTTGCCACTTCACAAGTGTTGGTAAGTAGAGATTGAATGGTCTACCATTACCATGAGGCCTTGTCACTCCAACTCTAACCAAGATGCTACACTCCTTTTGCCCCTTCTCACTTGTCCGCCATCTTACCACGGATCCACACTAGTCATGAAGCGTACCTGTTCTCAAGTGTTGCCAAAGTGATATTGAACTGTCTACAACCACCATGAGGCCTTGTCACTCCAACTCTAACCAAGATGCTACACTCCATTTGCCAGTTCTCACTTGTCTTCCATCTTACCACTGATCCACACCAGTCATGCAGCTTACCTGTTCTCAAGTGTTGGTAAGTAGAGAAAGAAAAGCTACCATAACTACCATGAGGCCTTGTCACTCCAACTCTAACCAAGATGATAGACTGATTTTGCCCCTTCTCACTTGTCCACCATCTTACCACTGATCCACACTACTCATGCAGCTTACCTCTTCTCAAGTGTTGCCAAAGTGATATTGAACTGTCTACAACCACCATGAGGCCTTGTCACTCCAACTCTAACCAAGATGCTACACTCCATTTGCCAGTTCTCACTTGTCTTCCATCTTACCACTGATCCACACCAGTCATGCAGCTTACCTGTTCTCAAGTGTTGGTAAGTAGAGAAAGAAAAGCTACCATAACTACCATGAGGCCTTGTCACTCCAACTCTAACCAAGATGATAGTCTGATTTTTCCCCTTCTCACTTGTCCACCATCTTACCACTGACCCACACTAGTCATGCAGGTTACCATTTGTCAAGTGTTGCCAAAGTGAGATTGAACTGTCTACAACTACTATGAGGCCTTGTCACTCCAACTCTAACCAAGATGCTACACTCCTTTTGCCCCTTCTCACTTGTCCGCCATCTTAACACTGATCCATACTAGTCATGAAATGTACAATGTACAGTAAATGCTCCACTCAAATATACATCTGAATACTTTACTTGATGGTGTCCTGGTCCCATAAACTGAAACTATTGATGGCATGAGTGACAACATAACAACGGTGTACCCCTAATATATGTCAGCCATGAAGGAAACTCAGCTCATTAGCACTGCCAGGTGACCCCTTGACTCTGCACTTCTCACATGATGAACTATGCTGCATATACAAACAAAGCGATACCAAAGGGGATGATGGACGGAGCGTTAGAGCAAATCAAACACTCACCCCCAGTCAACTGATCTGGGTTTAATCCATCATCATTCTTTAGCTCACTCCCATGAGGCACAGGGTCAGACTGATTTGCATATGGCCATGTCTGAACTGGGGTGGTGGAGTGAGCAAAAGAATGATGATGGATTAAACCCAGTTCAGTTGACTGGGGGTGAGTCTTTGATTTGCACAAGCGCTCCGTCCATCATCCCCTTTGGTATCGTTTTGTTCGCCCTAAGTTGGCAGAGTATGCCCAGACGTGGGTCCCTTGCTCACTTTGCCACTGGATTCAAGCTAGCCTGGCTGATGACGGCTGAATAGCCAGAAACCGGTCCTAGGATGCTTGTTTCCGGTCCAGGGAAGACATGGCTTGGCAGTTCGGGCTGGACTGTTCCCATGAGGCACAGGGTCAGACTGATTTGCATATGGCCATGTCTGAACTGGGGTGGTGGAGTGAGCTAAAGAATGATGATGGATTAAACCCAGATCAGTTGACTGGGGGTGAGTGTTTGATTTGCTCAAGCGCTCCGTCCATCATCCCCTTTGGTATCACTTTCTTCGCCCTAAGTTGGCAGGGTATGCCCAGACGTGGGTCCCTTGCTCACTTTGCCACTGGATTCAAGCTAGCCTGGCTGATGACGGCTGAATAGCCAGAAACCGGTCCTAGGATGCTTGTTTCCGGTCCAGGGGAGACATGGCTTGGCAGTTCGGGCTGGACTGTTCCCATGAGGCACAGGGTCAGACTGATTTGCATATGGCCATGTCTGAACTGGGGTGGTGGAGTGAGCTAAAGAATGATGATGGATTAAACCCAGATCAGTTGACTGGGGGTGAGTGTTTGATTTGCTCAAGCGCTCCGTCCATCATCCCCTTTGGTATCGCTTTGTTCGCCCTAAGTTGGCAGGGTATGCCCAGACGTGGGTCCCTTGCTCACTTTGCCACTGGATTCAAGCTAGCCTGGCTGATGACGGCTGAATAGCCAGAAACCGGTCCTAGGATGCTTGTTTCCGGTCAAGGGAAGACATGGCTTGGCAGTTCGGGCTGGACTGTTCCCATGAGGCACAGGGTCAGACTGATTTGCATATGGCCATGTCTGAACTGGGGTGGTGGAGTGAGCTAAAGAATGATGATGGATTAAACCCAGATCAGTTGACTGGGGGTGAGTGTTTGATTTGCTCAAGCGCTCCGTCCATCATCCCCTTTGGTATCGCATATACAAACAAGCTGGGTGTTTGCCTTAATTAGACACAACTAGGCATTGAAATGGATAAAAACACATAGGGGCCGATTCCGATTCGGGCCGGAAAACGTACCGACCGACTCGGTACGGGAATCTAATCCGACCGACACGTACCGGCGCTGCCCAATCCGCGTAGTACGATGCAATGCATGTGAATTACGACCGACTCGTACGGAACACAAGCCGAACGACCGAACCGCACGGAAAACAGCTATCCGGCCGGGAAACCACGCGAATCGAACCGACCGACACGCACCAGGAAAGAACCCGACAGAAACGTACCCGCGAACTCCGACCCGCGCAGTACGATGCAATGCGTGGAAAACCAGACCGAGTCGCACGGAGCTCAAGCCGTACGACCGACACGCATACAAAACGGAGCCGAAGCAACCCAATACTCCGCGACCGACGCGTACGCCGCACATGAAATCCATCAGAAACACAGCATGAAAGACTCGGAGAAGCTCGCACGAGCCAACTGCAGCGTCCGACTCCGTCAGAAGAACGTCTCCTACATGCCCAGAAACTACAAAGGAAAAAATACAAAAAAAAGGGCCAAACAAGCAATGACAAAGGCAATAAATACTGGGGGGGGGGGGAAATGGAACAAAGACACACCCACAACTCCACCCATATAAAGGCCACAAATCCCTACCATGATCCTTTGCAAATTCAACTGACCTGCCAGCACAGAACACCACAGACACACCCACAACTCATCCATCACACAAGCCACACACCATTAGCACCTCCCTAATAGCACCCTCACATACACCCAGCAAAACTGACACTCACCTACCCTCACTTGCACACTCACACACACATCAATACCCACCACCACCCATCACCATGCCCCCAAAGAAGAATCCAAAGTTCCTAGACAGTGAATTGGAAGTGCTGGTAGATGAAATCCTCAGGGTAGAGCCACACTTGTTTGGTACACTGGTCCAACAGACCCCCATGTCGCAGAAAACCAAGATGTGGGAGAGGATCGTCGACAGGGTGAACGCATAATCACCATGTTAGCGCACAAAGGAAGACATCCAGAACAGGTGGTATGATGTGCGCAGGAGGGTCAAGGCCCTACTCAAGAAGGATTGCACCTTGAGCCATCGCACCGGCAGTGGCCCTCCTGCCAAACCAGTATACCGCAGGCCCTGGGAGGAGAAGGTGCGGGCCATCCTACCACCAGAGAGCGTACATGGACTATCAAACATCCCAGAGCCTGGTGAGTACACAACCAATATACCCAATATCGTGTGACAATACACACACATCACTGTCAAGGGGATAGTCAAACCATGCACCGTTAGCAAAGCCACAGTAACCAAAACATAATCATCCCAAGATGTGTATGTTAGTTAGACAAACACAATACCTGCCATCCCATAGTGATATGTAACTGTGTCATGACATGTACAAACCCAACAACAAATAGAGCAAGGCAGCGGCACAAATCTAACCAACAAACACTGTCATACATTTTGCCACCACTAGAACACCACCTCACAGGGAAGCTCACTGAAAGGAAGGAATTCTGTGTATGCTGGTGAAGTCAGTGTAGCCAATAGCATGATGGGAGTTGTAGTCACAGATATTGGTCACCCTCACAATTGGCCCAACAACACCGCTCTGAACCATGCTCACATCACAGGGAGTGGAAAAGAACAGACAAGATGGCTGACACTGGGTACTGCTGTGGGGAGCACAAGGCCCTGCTGGGAACTGTGCACCAACCAACAGCAGGACACCACTGACTGACATCCTGAAAGCCAACTTGCACTCCCTGCAATGGAAGCACGTTCCATGGTGGGATATCTGGCTGGGTGGGAAGGAGGACTGACAGCACTGACCATAGTTACCAGCAGCTGTTCTCACACACACCCTTAACACAAACTCCACACAACTCACCTGGGAGAATGCATTGCCTCACACTCTAATTTAATATCCCACAAAGAACCACCACCCTGGGTTATGCTGTGTGAAGCACAGGGACACTTTTGGGACTTGTAGCCAAACTAACGCCAGGGCAACACTGTCAGCCATCCTGTCAGCACAGGCACACTACCCCACAGGGAAGCAGAGTCAAAAGGAAGGAAGTATGGGCATGCTGGGAAGGGGGGTGTAGGCAATAGCATGATGGGAGTGGTAGTCACAGCTCAACATCCCCCACCCACATGGCCCAGCAAGCTCACACTGAAGCATGCACACCTCACAGGGAGTGAAAAGCCACTTCAAAGATGTCTGACACTGGTGCTCTGTCGTGGGGAGCACAAGGCCCTGCTGGGAACTGGGCACCAACAAACAACAGGACACCACTGTCAGCCATCTTGCCATTGCTGTCACACTCACACACAGTGAAGTCCACTCAAAAGGAAGGAAGTATGGGCATGCTGGGAAGGGGGTGTAGGCAATAGCATGATGGGAGTGGTAGTCACAGCTCAACATCCCCCACCCGCATGGCCCAGCAAGCTCACACTGAAGCATGCACACCTCACAGGGAGTGAAAAGCCACTTCAAAGATGTCTGACACTGGTGCTCTGTTGTGGGGAGCACAAGTCCCTGCTGGGAACTGGGCACCAACAAACAACAGGACACCACTGTCAGCCATCTTGCCATTGCTGTCACACACACACACAGTGAAGTCCACTCAAAAGGAAGGAAGTATGGGCATGCTGGGAAGGGGGTGTAGGCAATAGCATGATGGGAGTGGTAGTCACAGCTCAACATCCCCCACCCGCATGGCCCAGCAAGCTCACACTGAAGCATGCACACCTCACAGGGAGTGAAAAGCCACTTCAAAGATGTCTGACAATGGTGCTCTGTTGTGGGGAGCACAAGGCCCTGCTGGGAACTGTGCACCAACCAACAGCAGGACACCACTGACTGACATCCTGAAAGCCAACTTGCACTCCCTGCAATGGAAGCACGTTCCATGGTGGGATATCTGGCTGGGTGGGAAGGAGGACTGACAGCACTGACCATAGTTACCAGCAGCTGTTCTCACACACACCCTTAACACAAACTCCACACAACTCACTTGGGAGAATGCATTGCCTCACACTCTAATTAAATATCCCACAAAGAACCACCACCCTGGGTTATGCTGTGTGAAGCACAGGGACACTTTTGGGACTTGTAGCCAAACTAACGCCAGGACAACACTGTCAGCCATCCTGTCAGCACAGGCACACTACCCCACAGGGAAGCAGAGTCAAAAGGAAGGAAGTATGGGCATGCTGGGAAGGGGGGTGTAGGCAATAGCATGATGGGAGTGGTAGTCACAGCTCAACATCCCCCACCCGCATGGCCCAGCAAGCTCACACTGAAGCATACACACCTCACAGGCAGTGAAAATCCACTTCAAAGATGTCTGACAATGGTGCTCTGTTGTGGGGAGCACAAGGCCCTGCTGGGAACTGGGCACCAACAAACAACAGGACCACACTGTCAGCCATCTTGCCATTGCTGTCACACTCACACACAGTGAAGTCCACTCAAAAGGAAGGAAGCATGGGCATGCTGGGAAGGGGGGTGTAGGCAATCGCATGATGGGAGTGGTAGTCACAGCTCAACATCCCCCACCCACATGGCCCAGCAAGCTCACACTGAAGCATGCACACCTCACAGGGAGTGAAAAGCCACTTCAAAAATGTCTGACAATGGTGCTCTGTTGTGGGGAGCACAAGGCCCTGCTGGGAACTGGGCACCAACCAACAGCAGGACACCACTGACTGACATCCTGAAAGCCAACTTGCACTCCCTGCAATGGAAGCACGTTCCATGGTGGGATGTCTGGCTGGGTGGGAAGGAGGACTGACAGCTCTGACCATAGTTACCAGCAGCTTTTCTCACACACCCCTTAACACAAACTCCACACAACTCACCTGGGAGAATGCATTGCCTCACAATCCAATTAAATATCCCACAAAGAACTACCACACTGGGTTATGCTGTGTGAAGCACAGGGACACTTTTGGAACTTGTAGCCAAACAAACGCCAGGACAACACTGTCAGCCATCCTGTCAGCACAGGCACACTACCCCACAGGGAAGCAGAGTCAAAAGGAAGGAAGTATGGGCATGCTGGGAAGGGGCGTGTAGGCAATAGCATGATGGGAGTGGTAGTCACAGCTCAACATCCCACACCCACATGGCCCAGCAAGCTCACACTGAAGCATGCACACCTCACAGGGAGTGAAAAGCCACTTCAAAGATGTCTGACAATGGTGCTCTGTTGTGGGGAGCACAAGGCCCTGCTGGGAACTGGGCACCAACCAACAGCAGGACACCACTGACTGACATCCTGAGAGTCAACCTGCACCCACTGCAAGGGTGGCATACTTCATGGTGGGATAACTGGGCTGGGGGGAGAAGGAGGGCCGGATGTCAACCAAATACCACCAATGCTGGCCATGCACACACCTCAACATTCACATTGAAATGTTTCAGGTTGGCAGGACAATGTGCTACACCAATATCAACCTCTGACTGTGACAACTTAGGACAATGCAATGTACAGGCCCGCATCCAGAGGTACAGTCACAACTGTCAGGTGTTTGAACCATTGATGCCTGTAGAAACATAACATACATTGTGTGTCTTTTCCAAAAACAGGTGATGATGGGGACACAGCAGCAGATGATGAGGAGTCCCTGTCCCAGGCTCCGGGGGCCCCTGAGCTCTCTGGTGTGGAACAGCCTCTGCCCTCCTTGGATGGCGAAGACCTACCTGGCCCCTCCGGTGTGAGTCATCATGCAGCACCAGCAGGACCACCATCTGCACCCCCTGCACCCACTCCTCTAACATCTGCCAACACACAGATCACCCCCACCGACACGGACAGACCAAGGGCCACCAATGACAACAGCACAGGGACCCCGGCCCACCGTGAAGTAACGGACAACAACCCCAGTACCAATCCCCAAGGGGGCCTAGGCTCACCTGTGCGTGCCACCGCAGGTCCCACACGTGTGGCCAGGGGTGGTGGGAGGGGTGGTAGGCAGAGGTCGCTGTTAGCAGAGGGGTCTGGACTGCATGATGACCCACAACTGGTACGCATTGCTGATGCGTACCAGAATAGCACCGGAGAGGTCAGCCAGGTAGGGGGGGTCCTCAAGGACATTCAACAGCAGCAGGCTGCCCATCATGCCCACTTGGACTCCCACATGTCCCGTGTGGAGACACACATGGCTGGCATGGAGTCCAAGTGGGACACATTGCAAGAACTGACAGCGGTGTATAGGGACATATTGACATGCCTCCCCCAGTTTAGCACCAACATTTCCACACCTCCCTGTGTGCCCACAACATCTGGTGCTGCAACAACTGCAACTGCCACAGGGAGGGAGGATGACTCTGGCGGAGAGTCCTCTGCACCGCAGCAGCCTGCACGTGAGGGTCCCCCCCGAAAGAAGAGGGGTCGTCCGAGGAAGGAGAACTGAGAGGCCGATGGCCATGTACATCCCCCAGGAACCCAACACCTGTTCTGGAAATCCACCTTTGTGTGCAAACTGTTCACCCTGTCGAATGCATGTCTCACATGACATGGGGAGTTTAAGTTGGACCAATGTATCAGATGACTGTGGACTTTACTCAGGACATTTCTGCTACCAACACTTCCAACTCATCTGGGAACTTTGGATTCCAATCCCAATGTACAGCACCCACCATCCTGTGCACTATCCTCACACATGTATGTAAATAAACTCACTAATACACCATACTTGCCTCTGTTGTGATTCCAACGTTGTTTTTGTCATGGAGATGATGATCTGCTAAATGACACTGTGCATGCTAACTGCTACAGCAAGTTCAACACCGTCATGTGAGTCATGGCGACGTGACACATATGAGGGAGACACACCACTAGGGCTACACAACACATACACAACAGGGCCATCTGACTCATCGCCTACACTGATGTTGCCAGGAAATACAGTGGAATGCACAGACACCACACCTATTCAGAGTCTGTGTTAACTAGCCCACAGGTGAAGTAAGCTAATGTCAGTCAGATGTGTGACCACAGACAACGCACATCCCAAAGTGAAGCACAGGTTTATTACACATTTGCAACATGTTGTGTCCACTACAGATATATGTGAAAATAGGGGTACCCCTGAATTAATTTCCTAAAACAGGGTCAAATTATCGAATGTAAATAAACAATTAGGAAATGAATAAAAAAGTGGACCTATTACTAACTAACAACCATAGTGACCAGAAACAGTTGAGTATCAAAAATATATTTTATTTTATTTTTTTATATATACATTTGTTGAAAATATTTAGATGTAATTTTTAAATGAACAAAAACATTTTTAATAGCAAAATTACACATAGCGTCAATTGTAAATATCTATTATTCTTTGCCTATGCATATATTTTTAAAAGAATGCATTTGTGATTAGCATTATCTAATTGCACATGGTTAATGTTATGTAGTTGTACATGGCCTAATGATGCATCATATTATTTAAAAAAGATGTCAAAACTAAACCAATATTGTGATAGCATATGTAATTCTGAACCAAAATGAATTCAATACAGACAATACAATACAAACAATACAATAATGGCTAACATAATTCGTGTCTGACATGCTATCACAATATTGGTTTAGTTTTTACATCTTTTTTAAATAATATGATGCATCATTAGGCCATGTACAACTACATAACATTAACCATGTGCAATTAGATAATGCTAATCACAAATGCATTCTTTTCAAAATATATGCATAGGTAAAGAATAATAGATATTTACAATTGATGCTATGTGTAATTTTGCTATTAAAAAATGTTTTTGTTCATTTTAAAAATTACATCTAAATATTTTCAACAAATGTATATATAAAAAAATAAAATAAAATATATTTTTGATACTCAACTGTTTCTGGTCACTATGGTTGTTAGTTAGTAATAGGTCCACTTTTTTATTCATTTCCTAATTGTTTATTTATATTCGATAAAGTGTCCACTACAGATGCAAGGTAATCCCACGTGGCAGTGGCCACACAGTCACCAAGTGTAGAGGAAACAAAGTCCAGGGGTGTGTGGCACATCACCTGCAGGGAAACGACTGCTCCCACCCTGGAAGTTGAATCATGGTGTCGGGGGATCACAGTTGACCAAACAACTCTGAAAGTACCCTGTGAAGGACAGACATGACACACAGTCAAAAGCACTGAAGAACAGGACAGAACTGCAATACTTATGCCCAATACATGTCACAAGATACCTACACAAAACAAAGTTAGCATGTCAACACTGTTGGGGAGTACAGACTACCTGTAAGGACACATCGCTGCACGCATACAGTCAAGTAGCACATGGCCACACTCAAACAGCAACAGAGCACCACCAACACATATCATGCAAACTCAAATCATTGACATACCAACTCTGTATACTCACATTCAGCTGAAGAAGTTGGTGATGAGCTGTGTGCGGACATCCCCCTCATCATCATCATCACTGGCACCGTGGCCCAGGCCAGGATCCTCCACAGGTGGCGGATGTTGGTCATCGTCATCCAGGATAAGAGGCAACTCCTTCCGCACTGCCAGGTTGTGTAGCATGCAGCAGACAATGACAATCGTGCACACCTTTGCAGGGGCATATGGGAGGGCCCCTCCTGTCTTGTCCAGGCAGCAAAAGCGGCTCTTCAGGAGACCAAATGTCCGCTCGATCACTCTCCTGGTCCGACCATGTGCCTCATTGTAGCGCATCTGGGCTGGTGTCATAGGGTTCCTGAGGGGTGTCAGCAACCACGGCATGTTGGGGTATCCGGAGTCACCTACATACAGACAATTGCACATTAGCTGACTTGGAAAAGAGGGTGGAATACAACATTGCAGAACACACACAATGGTACAAAGTCAGTACACATCAACAAGCCAGGCATGCTGGTTCTGCATCTGTGACATCATCCTCGGGATGCGACTACTCCTCATCATGTAGGCATCGTGTGCAGAACCGGGGAAACGTGCACACACATGTGAGATGCTCATATCCGCAAGACATACCACCAGGGCATTGATAGAATGGTAATGTTTCCTGTTCCTGTATGCCTGCTCATGTGCCTGTGGTGGTACCAAAGCCACATGTGTCCCATCAATGGAGCTGATGACATGTGGCATCCTCCCAGGGCATAGAAGTCACTCTTGACGTCAGTGAGTTGTTGACGTTTAGGGAAATAGATGTACTGGTTCAAGTATCTCAACATCGCCTCCAAATCATCGCATAGCACACAGCTGAACATGGTCTGTGACATCTCACCAGCAGACGCCAGAGTGTGTTGAAAGGTACCAGTGGCAAAGAAGTGTAGGGCTGCCATCACCTTCACCTTGGGGGTCAGCGCTGCAGGGTATGGCCGGCCAGGTTGCAAATGTGGGGCCAACTGCACCGCCAATTCCTCAATAAGCGGCCTGTTGAAGCGGTACCGTCGGATGCAGTCACGTTCAACCATGGTTGCAAGGTCAGGGAATGGTCTATGGACAGCTGGTGCCCTGCAGTGCATAGGTGAACAAAGAAAGATTGTCAGTCACCCCACATATGTGGCATTGACCATACTCAATATCACATGATACATCATTACGAGACACAAGTACTTGATATGTGTGCCGTTCTGTATGGACATATATGGCACCTACATGGCCAACATCTAACATCTCAGTTCAACATGTGTTGACAACAAGTTCCAGGTTGTGCTATGGGAAATCATTCGGATGTGTCACAGTACCCATGTACTGCTGTCACGTTCCAAACACACACCACAGTGACAAGTGAGGACAGATGTGCCCCAGGCATCACATCTCTTTGACAGGTAGATTCCCAGGGACCCTGTATTGCCACATGGACACTGGCATGACATGGTGTATCATGTACACGCCAGCAAAACAACCATGACTCCCACAGGTAGTGGCCCCTGTTGCCTCTGCAGGACAGACATGGACATCTGTGACACACACACGCACAACATCAAAGTCGATGCATAAACAACGTGGATGTGGAGACTGTCTCACATTGTGCACATGGAATCCGAGACATCTGAAACACAACATGCACACAGACTGTGGAGGGCCATCACTATTGTGGCAATGGGTCACCCTGTGACGTACATACCTTCCCACATGGGACTCAGGGTGTATGTGACATGACATACACATACACAACCTGGAAAAGTGACCATGCCACATGCCCTGAACTGAACAGTTGCACATCACAGTGGTCATGTGCACAACACACAAAGGATTCTGTCCCCATTAACACGTACACAGCCTGGGAGTGGCTGCCCCCAACTGCTACAGAAAAACCACATGTTGACCCCCATACACACACAGGTAATGCAGCCTTACATGCCTTAGGATACAGTGTGGACAGGCTGTGGTGTCGTAGGTGTGCCCCTGAGTCCCTGGCAAGTAATTGTGGCTGGCATACGTTCACCAGTGACTACCATGGTGACATTTGCGAGTGACTTGTACAGGGACGCGTTGTACAGCAATGGACCAATCGGTGCGCACGCATTGGCCATTGCATATGATGTGGACGGATGCGTGTTGTCATCCGATATACGCGTTGTACAGCAATGGACCGATCGGTGCGCACGCATTGGCCATTGCATTTGATGTGGACGGATGCGTGTTGTCATCCGATATACGCGTTGTACAGCAATGGACCGATCGGTGCGCACGCATTGGCCATTGCATTTGATGTGGGCGGATGCGCGTTGTCATCCGATATACGCGTTGTACAGCAATGGACCGATCGGTGCGCACGCATTGGCCATTGCATTTGATGTGGACGGATGCGTGTTGTCATCCGATATACGCGTTGTACAGCAATGGACCGATCGGTGCGCACGCATTGGCCATTGCATTTGATGTGGACGGATGCGTGTTGTTTTTCGAAATACGCGTTGTACAGCAATGGACCGATCGGTGCGCACGCATTGGCTATGGCCTGACATGGCAACGGACGCGTTTTCGAAGCTTTAACGAGTCTGATGCAGTGAATTCAGTTGGCCACCCACAACAATGTTGCAAATTCATGGGTGTCATGAAGTTGAACTTTTGAAGGATGCTGTGGGCGTGTATAAGTGGTGCAATTCCATGGATTGGCCAGATTCAGAAGATGCAAACGACTTGGACCTATCACTTTGGACACATGGGACAGTATCTGCCTCTGCAGCACACATATAATGCTGGCTGTTCCCCTGAGAGCTCACTTGCCTGCACTACATGCTCCAGGACGACATCTGCCACCACCACTGCTGCTGTATCTGCATCCTCTGGCTACTGCAATGGCACGTACTGTGGAGAGAGCCCCAGCCTTCAGCACTGAGGAGAACCAGGCCCTGCTGGACAGCCTCCTTCCACAGTACAGCAAGCTGTATGGGAAACCAGGAGAGCAGGTGAGTGTGCTGTCCACTGCCTTACTAAATGTGCATGTTGTCTGACTAGCAAGACTTACAGTGTGCACACCACTGGCTAGCATGCTCACTGAGTAGTTGTCACCCCCAAAGTGTGTAGTTACATGCACTGAACAGGTATATTGCAGTAACAGTGCATTCCAACAAGGTTTTACTTCCCAGGCAATGATACCATTTGGTAACTGCTGGCAAACTGTTCATAGCCATAGTTGCACTGCCTGTGTACATCATATGCCCCTGTGATTGAGACATGTATATCCAACTGTGTGATGCACGGAAATGTTGCATGTGTAGTAATGGCTTTTTCACTTTGTCATCCTCACAGGTTGATGCCCACCAGAAGCAGGAAATCTGGCTGACCATCGCCCGGGCAGTAAGATCCGTGGGGGTCTACAAGCGCCTGATCCGCAACTGCCAGAAGAGGTGGCAGGACCTTCGGGGCTGGACCCGGAGGATCGCACGGGTCCAGCTGAAGCTGTCGCCTCCTCGCAGGAGGGGCGGACACCGGACCCTGACCCCCCACATGCTCAGGATTCTGGCGGTGGTCTTCCCCGGACCTGGATGGGCAGCTGAAGGCCAGACAGCAGCAAGGAGGGGGTGAGTCCATGACTGCACTGTGAACTTTGTCTGACATGCTATGTGCCCTCCTCTGGCCTGGTTAAACTTCCACAGTACATCAGTCTTGTGGTCCAGGACCCATGTCCCTCAATTGTGACATGCCCACTCCTCATCTGATACCCAGGTGTAGCCCTTACAGTCAGGAAATTGTGTCAGTTGGGTACTGTGTCCTTGCATTTTGCTTAGCTCAAGGTGGGGGACAGCATTTGTTTCCGTAACTTTGTGGTGGGCTTCATGGGTGGGTCAATTGCTTACAATGCCTGAGTTCTGACATGTAATCTGCGTGTAACTTTGATATGTGGTCCAATTGCTGATCTGACTCACCACATGTGCCTGGGGTATTTGGCACACACCCATGCTGCGGGTGGGAACAATGTTTGGGCCTCAGGAGTATGTATATCAAGTGTGTCACACATGCTTAGCCACCTGCCTACTGTCCAGGGCTCATCCCTCTTTCACGTGGAGCAGGACAGTCATGCCTACTCCAGGGCATACAATACACTCTGTACTCCCACTCCCGTGTATCAGCTGACACGTTGTGCTCAGTGAAATGTTCCCTCAGGTGTCTGCCTCTGTGTCATTGTGCTGTGGCTTCGTTGTCAGGACTACTGGGGTGTTTATCGGTTAGGGCTCAGCATGCCATCTGAGATGTGACCATAGGAGACGATACTTGTGTGACATATAGGTGTTTGATCACTTGACTGTGCAGACTGGTGTATGCGACTGTGAAGTTCAGGCAGCTGTTTTTCATTCACAGCAGACTGTGAGGTGCTCAGGTTCAGAGAGTTGTGTTTCATGTCTCCCATATGTCCAATTGGTATGACGTGGACAAAATAAGAGTTCAGATGGTGTGGTTCGTGGGGGATGGACATGTGCACTTGTCAGCTACAGAACTTGCATTCCACATGACCTAGGATTGTGACACAGTGCAGACTGTTGTTGGCTGGCTGCCCTGCCCATGTGACTGGAGACAGTGATGTATGACTTTGCAGGCATGCCTGTGCCATGGCATTAAACTTCCTAAGAGTGATCCTGCAGGGGAGTGACATGTGCTACATGCACCCCATTGTGGCATTGACTATCAGGACATGGGTGCATCATGGTGTCTGGTGCTGGTATGCATCACATGCATTTCAAATTAGACTCTGGCTATCCCTTTATCTGGACACCTGTACTGACTCAGTGGCAAGAGATGTGATGTGTGCATGTTCACATACTTCACTGTGTTCTCTGCAATGTCCAACAACTGTGTAGGTGGTGCATGTGTCCACACAGGGGTATTACCATCCGACAGGCACCAGACAGATGGGTGCAAGGCCAGGAGGGATGTGAGTGCCATGGTTGACCATCAGACTGACAATTGGCTTCTCCTAATCTGTGTGAGCACTTTTGGCAATGTTCAACTAAGGATGCCAGGGCTTGCTCTGTAATGTGCTGTACTTACTGTGGTGTGTGCGGTCAGTGCAGGTGACTGATGTTTGTCTGTTTCCCTAATTGTTTGCAGATACATCCACACCCACAGGAGGGGACAGCTCCATGGACCAGGAGGAGCTGCAGAGCCAGACTGGGTCAGCAGCCGATGAGTGCTCGGAGGGACCCAGTGGCACGGAGGGCGAGGGGAGCCACACCGAGGAGTCCTCAGCACCATCCACCTCAGCTGAGGACCACAGCAGCTCAGAGGATGACTCCCTTGTGGAGGCGGGTGTCAGCAGCCACCACACCCCAGCTAGATTGGCTGGCCCCGCCACCACCACCACCACCGCCCTCCCATCGGCTCCCATTCCAGAGGTCCGTGGAGGCTCCCGTGTTCGGGAGCGTGTCTCCTTCGTGCCAGGCACCGCACCCCCTGCCCCTGTGTCCCCTGCTGCCCTGAGTGAGGAGTCTGTGTACTTACTTCGCCAGCTCCATGTAGGGCAGACAGCAATGCTGAGTGTCCTCCATGCACACACCAGTCTGTTGACTCAGCTGGTGTCGTTCATGGAGGGCATCTCATTGGGCATGTCTGCCCTACAGAGGAGCAATCAGTCCATGGCCTCCGCCCTGACGGCAGCAGTGTACCTCCTCCAACAGTCCCTCACCCCTCCTACCTCTGCCCCATCCACACTTCCTAGCACCCTACCTGTCCCAAGCACATGCACACCTGCACAATCACGCAAACACACAGACACGAGCAGCACAGAAACACCCAAAACAAAGTCAAAACGTGCATGCAAGCATCCTCAGGGGACTGATAGCACACCCACAGGGGATGGGGAACAGACACACACACAGGCATCCACAGTCACTCCGCAGTCCTCCGATACCTCTCCCTCCAACACCCCTTCCCTTGCCTCACCTGCAACCCCACCTACAAAGCAGCTCTTCCTCTGTGACCTCGGCCTCTTCCCCTCCGATCCAGCTGATCCAGCATACAGGGGGAAGAGGAAGTCCACCCACACAGAGGGAGTGCCCCTCACCCCCGGACACCCTCCCCCAGGCACAGACAAACTGAGGCCCCCACCCGCAAGTCCCCCCGGACCCGGAAGAGCAAGACCCCGCCACCGCCCTGCAGCTCAACCACACAGTCTCCTTCCTCCATCCCTCAGGCCCCCACTACACAGGTTCCCCCACCACACCCTGCCCCAGGTTCCCCCACCCACAGATACACCATCTCCAAAATGATCCGGCCTTCTCCCCCTACCACTTGCTCTTCCAGCCCCACCCCCCCGCTGCGCATGTTTGTGCCACTGGTGTGGAGACCGTGTCCTCCCCCTCTGTCCTGCCCACCTTACCTGAACCCCATTCTACTCCCCTGGAGATAGGCACTGCAGTGGAGTCCACTACCACCCCGTCTGACTTGGGCACTGCAGTGGGGAACCTGTCCACTCCATCTGCCCAGCCCACTGCAGTCGTGCCGGCACCCACACCATCTGACTCATGCCCCCCAGTTGTGCTGGAACACCCCATGTCAGACACCTCCACTGCAGTTGTCAGTGACTCTCCAGCACCCACCACCCCTTCCCTGCCTCCTTCTGGTGAGCCCTGATCCTGTCCCTGCGGTGCCTGGCCTGCCCCCCCGTATGCCCCTCCGAGGGGAATGTCCCTGGTCCGTAGCAGTGCAGGCAAGCAAAGGGTGACATCTGCCACTGTCACCCTGTTCGGACTTTACTACTGGACTGGCCATTGGCCTTTGTGTTTTTTCAGGACTTTCAATTTTAAACCCACATATGCTGAATAAAGCTACTTTCTGTTCTCTAGTGGTTTTGCTTCAGATGTACATGATGTTGATGATGCTAACCATGCCCTTGCTGCAGTGATGGTGATTTTTGATATCAGGAAAATGAAGTGTTACTGTGCAGGACCCCATGTGGTCCAGGGGGAATGTGTCTTATCCTGGTGTGTATCCATGTCATCCTTTGCAGCAATATGAGGGTGTCATGTTTTCAATATTTGGCAATGGGATTTCCTACTTTTATTTGCAATATCACATCTGTGGCTTACACCCCTGCACATCTGTTGTGCTTGCCATTGTTCAATTTGTCTATTTCCCTGACCGTGTGACCATCTCCACTGGACATGCAAGTTTGGGCATCAATGGGGAAGGACTCATCTGTGTTATCAGTGCAACTTGCTATACATGTGTGTTGGATCTGTGCAGATGATTTCAGTGACACTCCCATGACCAGGCTGATGTGACGAGAGCCTTCATTTTGTGCTAATTGTTGACTGAGTGACCAAGTGTTCTGCTGACATGATAGAGCCCTGCAGAGACAACGTATGGCACAGCTTTCCTTACACAGGAGTGGAGTCCACTCATGGCAGGGTGTAATTCCGTGACATTGCCTGAGCCCAAGGTGTGTGTTGTGTGAGCATGTCTGTGTGTGTTCACTTCCATTTTGCTACACAGGCTGGGATCCCTAGTGATGTTCCTGTTTGTGATGCTTGCTGAGTTGACCTATGTTCTCCCAAAATCTTCGCCCTGGGTTCTCTGGGATGTGGGTGCATGGCACATTACTGGTCATCAGGGTGTCATCCATAGGTGTGTTTGTTGTCAGGGCTGAGTTTGTGGGCAAACGCAGATGAGACACAGTCAGGATTCCCCTTGGCACTTGTTGGTTACACAAGTCATGTAATTTAGTTTGTGGTAGCTTTCAGTGATTGTGACACGTTGTGTGTGTGACTGCTGCCACTCCTCAGGGTCAGAGCTGCAATGTTGGAAGTTGTCTATGTGTGTTCTTTGTGGCTGACCTTGGCTTCTTCATTGGTGTGTGACTGTGGCCGGGATCCCATTGATTGGGTGGATTTGACGTCATGTCCATGTACGGCGTACTGTGCAGTGTGTCAGACATTCACGAGTCTTGTTGACTGGCCATGTGTGATGGGTTTCTGCACCTTAGTTCCCACCACCACCCCTGGGATTGTCATGGGTGCCTGTGCAATGTCACCAGTCCATGTGAGCTTCACTGCTGCACATTGGTGGAGATCAAGGTGTGTGGTGTTGAGTGTGTGCAAATGAGAGTTGTTGCACGGCTAGACCCCTACCTCCATATTGGCCTTGGCTGACAGGCCGTGCTGATTGATTTGTGCTTTTGTAGGTGTGATGGTAGTTTGTTGCTCAGGACACATGACTGTGGTGCACAGTGTGAACGACATCTAGCTTTGTCATCACAGTGGGATTATCATGCAGGCCAGTGTCACCACAATGGGGGGTCCCTGGGGGTAGTGCTGTGGTGGGTCTGTCTCTTGCTGTGTTAGTTGCTGTTCCTACAAGCTTGTGTGACATGTGTAATTTGGGCTCCCTCTCATCTAACAATGCCTGATTGCCCACATAGGGGAATCAGATCCATGAGTTACTTTTGTGTGGCACTGTATACACATCTGTGTAATTGGGATTCATGCCTCCTCATGTGTTGTGTGGTTGCCTGGGGACACTGGCACCCCCCCCCCCCCATCACCTGTTGTGTTTGATATGCAGTGTGAGGCTGCCTGTTTGTGCATCTGCACCACTGCATTGGCATATCTTTAGGGTGCCATTGGCTGTATGTTGTTTGGTGGGTTTCCCCTGCTGTCCCTGGGACTCCTAGGTCATCAGTCAGCACAGTGATCATGGTTTGTATGTCCCATTGCTGCCATGGTATGGTATTTGTTCACCTCACATCTACAGTCTCCACAGGATATCTACATTTGTGTGTCCATTGGTGCAGTTAAGTGGGTCTGCATTATGATGGTCACTTCTGTCATTGTGTAATTGATGAATGTTGACAATGTCAGCCCCCATGGGTGATGTTTGTCTGCACATGGCCAAGGGTATGTCTTATTTGCACTGCACTGTTTGCCTCACCCAATCTATGTTGCTATGGGACACAAGCACTACTTTGCCACTGATGTGTTTGTTGTTCTGTGACCAGGAATCATCCATGCTGTTTGGTATTTGCTGCTTTTTCCATGACAACACTTACATTTTGGTCACTGTGATGATGGGGGTTTAGACCCCATTGCCACATTGTTCAAAATGTGCTTCAGCTATGGACCCCACACTTACCTTTTGGTCACTGTGATGATGGGGGTTTAGACCCCATTGCCACATTGTTCAAAATGTGCTTCAGCTATGGACCCCACACTTACCTTTTGGTCACTGTGATGATGGGGGTTTAGACCCCATTGCCACATTGTTCAAAATGTGCTTCTGCTATGGGCCCCACACTTACCTTTTGGTCACTGTGATGATGGGGGTTTAGACCCCATTACCACATTGTTCAAAATGTGCTTCAGCTATGGACCCCACACTTACCTTTTGGTCACTGTGATGATGGGGGTTAGGACCCCATTGCCACAGTGGTCATGGTCTGCTTGCATTGTGGAGGCCACACACATTTATGTGTGACACATGTGATAGGGGGTCACATTGTATGTTCAATGTCATGTTCAGTGTTGTAGGCATTTGACACAGACTACACACGCTTGTCATGGTGTTGGGGGATGTCTTTTCTGACATTCCTTATGTTGGAGTATGCTGGTTGTGTCATGCATTACCCGTCCTATGACTAGAGGTGGTGTTGGTGGTAGGCATCCATCCCCCTATGAGTGGGGATGGTAGTAGTGACAGGCATCCAGGCCCCCCTGAGTAGGGGTGGTGGTAGTGGTAGGCATCCAGCCCCCCCTGAGTAGGGGTGGTGGTAGTGGTAGGCATCCAGCACCCCCTGAGTAGGGGTGGTGGTAATGGTAGGCATCCAGCCCCCCCTGAGTAGGGGTGCTGGTAGTGATAGGCATCCAGCCCCCCCTGAGTAGGGGTGGTGGTAGTGACAGGCATCCAGCCCCCCCTGAGTAGGGGTGGTGGTAGTGGTAGGCATCCAGCCCCCCATGAGTAGGGATGGTAGTAGTGGTAGGCATCCAGCCCCCCATGAGTAGGGGTGGTGTTAGTGGTAGGCATCCAGGCCCCTATGGGTGTGTATGGCATTGGTGATAGCCATCCCGCCCCTATGGTTCTGCTGTTGCTAGTGTACGTCATTTCTGCATCCCTATGTGTGTGTGACATATGTCGGGTACGTGTCATTTGTTTGTGTAGTGGGTGTTTGACTTACCGTCTGCGCCGTACGCGTCCGTACCTGTTCCGGTAATAGATGTAGAGTATTGGTAGGACCTGCGCGATGGGATTCATGGTTGGTTCGTCTCGTTCGGGTTTCTCGTTGCTTCGACTCGTGCTCGTCGCTGGCTTGTTCGTCTCGTAGCCGTGGATCGTCTTGTGGCTCGAATCGGAGCTTATGTGCGGCTCTCCCGGATGCTCTGACGTGCCGGACGTAGCGACGGGTTCGGCGCGTACAGAAGGCGCATCGTACTAGTCCGGCTGGAAGGTGCTGTATATTTGCTTCCGTGCGACTCAATTCGGCGTTTACGGATCCGGCTCGGGCGGGGAACAGGAGCTGGAATGGGTAAGTACGGCTGGGTCGGGATTTGGGCAGTTATGCGCATCGTACTTGCTCGTTCGAACGAATGTTCGAATCGGTCGGGAAACACGCGTTCAGCTTGGTTTTTTTCCGGACGAATAGTGTTAGGTGCGCTTTCGGCCGAGATCGGAATCGACCCCATAGTATGACTACACTGTATTGGGAGCTGAGTTATGGAGTTGTCATGTCTATCCCTAAAGCCAAAATGCCACATGGCTTCACATCTAATGAGCTAATGTGATCTATTACTTCGATTAAATGTCTACAAATGTCTAGTACCCAACTTCAAATCCACGCTAATAGCTGACAATACTTATCTCTAACTATTTTGTTACTTTCTAGGTACCCATTAACTTTGACACAAACAGCGTGGATGTAAATTATAATTTTTTTCTAATATAATTTTTTATAGTGCAAACATGACCTAAGAGGGTATCAGAGTGCTTTGCAGATAGTCAGGAACAAGTGAGAGGGAGACAAGTAGGGCAAAACAACAACATGATCATGAGAGATACAGGCATTCACAGGAGGACATATATATCACAAAGCCTAAAAGTCTATATACAAGAGCATATATAAGCAATAAAAAAACAAGGTTGTTGATTGCAACAATATGTTCTGGAATGAAATGGGATGTAGCAACTGCAAGCTTGGAGAGGAAGCATGTAAAAAAAAGGAAAAACAGTTGTGGAGAGGAAACATCATAACATGGTCCAAAGGGTGGAGTTGGTGAATTTCTAGTTCAGAAAGTATTCATCAGTAGTGCTTTCACTTCTTTTTTGAAAGACGCTGTTGAGGGATTCAGTCTGGTTTCAGGAGGCAGGGAGTTCCAGATTCTCTGGGCAATACCAGAGAAGGCACGGTTATACGTTTCTTTTGTTTAAAAAGTTTAATGTTTCAGCAGCAAGGTGCTGGAGCTCCTAGAGGATCTATAACCACCAGATAGTTCCAGTTGAAGAGGGGTGTTGTAGTGAAGGGCTCTGCGAATCATGCATGCAATTTTTAGATGTAGCCTGGCCTCATATGGAAGTTTGGGATTTAAAATCCAGCGAGATGTGGTTATTTCTTTTGAATCCTATGATGAGCCGTGCAGCAGAGTTCAGAGAGGCCCTAAGCGGAGCCAACTTTTGATGCCTAGATTTCTCCCTTAACTGTGCGTACATGAATACCTTTTTCAGCTAAATAGACTGCAAATTGGAAGATCTGCATAAACCGGCTGTTAGACCTGGCATCTTTTGCCGTGTTTCCCCTGTCTTTTTGCTTCCTGGCCTCCTGTTTTTAATGGTACGTTGGACTTCGTTTTGCTGGTTTAGTGCCTCTGCACACTTTCTCACTGCTGTTCAGTGTTAAAGTGCAAGTGTTCCTACTGTAAATTGTGTTTATGGATTGGTGTTTCCATGTTTGGCTTATTTGATTCACTACTAAGTCCGTAGTATAGTGCACTGTGGGGCATATTCTCAAGGACTTATCGCTGAGTTAGCGTCACATTATCGCAGCCAAAGTGGCGATAAATTCA
Source organism: Calotriton arnoldi (assembly GCA_963921515.1). Taxonomy (NCBI): domain Eukaryota; kingdom Metazoa; phylum Chordata; class Amphibia; order Caudata; family Salamandridae; genus Calotriton; species Calotriton arnoldi. The sequence goes on from CAWUFW010013157.1 coordinate 345,071, forward strand.
TTGCACCATTCACAAGCTGGTGCTAACAGCCGATATCATCTGTTTTCCTGCGATAGCAGTCGCAAACAACATCGCCACGGATGACACCGGCAACTAACGCTAATGATATGCAGAGTAGGCGTTCCCGTGCAAAAAGCCGCGAAAACACCACTTCGCAACATTCCCAACAACCAGCCAGATCGGCGATAAGATCACAAAACATGCGATAAGGTGCGTTAGCAGCAGGGATTTAACACCTGCTCTTACCTGGTGTTAAGTCGGACGACAACCTGCACCATGAAAGGGAGCCCGGCCCACAGCCACACCTGAAGAACAACAGATGCCTTGGAGCTACTGATCATGCAGCTCGGAGCCCCAAGAGGGCCACAACACCCACCGCCACCCCCCCCCAGCCCCCCCCGAGGCCCTACCCCAGGCAACCCCCCCCCGGACAAAGATATTCCACATCTACCTTACAAATTCATGAACACAACAATCCGCCTGATGTCGCACAAGTACAACAACCAACATCCATGTGTGGTCCGAAAAAGGAAAAACAGACATACATCTTAGAATTCCAAAAATAATCAATTTATTCAAATTCAACTCAACATCAATAATTGGAAGAGTCATGGCGGGTCTTCTCCGGACAAACCGTAATTCACAGCCTGCAAGACAAAATTGAAGATAAGAAGGTGTGTCATGCGCTCAACAAAGGACAGAGAGGGAGAGAAAGAGAGAGAGAGAGAAAGAAAGGGAGAGAGAGAGAGTGAAAGAGAGGGAGAGAGAGAGAGACAGTGAAAGAAAGAGAGGGAGAGTGAGAGAGAAAGAGAAAGAGAGATAGAGAAAGAGAGGGGGAGAGAGCGAAAGAGAGAAAGGGGGAGAGAAGGAGAGAGAGAGTAACAGAGGAAGAGAGAGAGACAGTGAAAGGAAGAGAAGGAGAGGGGGAGAGAGTGCCGACACTGCGCACCCAGGCTGCTGCACCCCTGCCCCTCCTGCCGCCCAGCGGGGATTGCCCGCCCCTGCGCACCCAGGCCACACTGCTCACCTGCTGCCACCGGTGTGTCTCCAACCACATGCCGGTACACACTGCAGGCCACCAGGTCCCTCATCTGAAACAGAGTCCACAGCTAATGATGGCAGAGCACATATCATTGCACATGGCAACATCGCTTGGCTGCCCCTGCGCACACAGGCCGCTGCACCCCAGCCCCTCCCGCCGCCCAGCGGGGATTGCCCGCCCCTGTGCACCCAGGGCACACTGCTCACCTGCTGCCACCAGTGTGTCTCCAACCACGTGCCGGTACACACTGCAGGCCACCAGGTCCCTCATCTGAAACAGAGTCCACAGCTAATGATGGCAGAGCACATATCATTGCACAGGGCAACATCGCTTGGCTGCCCCTGCGCACACAGGCCGCTGCACCCCAGCCCCTCCCGCCGCCCAGCGGGGATTGCCCGCCCCTGCGCACCCAGGCCTCACTGCTCACCTTCCGCCACCGGCGTGTCTCCAAGAGGGCCCACCACGTCCCGGTGCAAGCTCCAAGCCTGGGGCCCGCGGCCTTGCTAGCCTCCACATCACGCATCACCGCAGAGCGGGCCACCAGGTCGCACACTTGATTCTGGGTCTTGATTTTGCAATGGCAGAGATCATATCAGTGCACACGTCATCATCGCAGGCTGCACACCCGCTCAGCTCTCTAGGTGCCACTAACTCTGTGAAACGCGAGGCAACGCCACGTGGCGGTAGGCCCGCGCTGCCCGCGGGCTCAGGCCTACATTGCGGTCCACCAGGCGCACACTTGACTCTGGGTCTTGATATTGCAATGGCAGAGACCATATCAGTGCACACGTCATCATCGCAGGCTGCACACCCGCTCAGCACTGTAGGTGCCCCTACCTCAGTGCACAGTAAGTCACCATCCCGTGGCGGTAGGCCCGTGCCGGCTGCAGTGCAACCGGTGCTACCGACTCTGTGCAACGCAAGTCATGGACCCTAAATGATTGAGTCTCGTCATCGGCCAGGCGGACGCAGCCATGTCACCTCAGGCAGTGGGGAAGAACTGGGACACGTAGCGTCGTCATCCCCCCCTTTATACGTAAGCGGAGTGGGCTTGCTCGGCGTACGCCAGGCCAGCGTAGGGGTGTGAACAATTATCCCTGGCCTCTGGGCGTGGTTCATATCTGGGCTGCACAGGAAACCAACTGATGCGTGTGTCTCTGCGCCACGTGGCCCGCAATCGACAATGTTGCAGTGTTGCATGCACCCGGAGGGCGTCCGCGCACGAAGGGACTGTACAAGGAGCGCAAGGCCGCTCGGGGTCTTGGCTCATACATGGCAACTGTTGTGTGTGTTCCTCGCTTTTGGTGCACCATAAGCCCAAGGCCTAGCCTCAATGCAGCGCGATAGCCACATCACATTCCCAGGATTCAAGCAGTAGTCAGACTAACATTAGGGATGAAAGCCCCTTTGTCTCAATACAGAAGGCGGAAGGACATCTGCACCCCGACCTTGGAAATGCATGCAGCAGGCACCCCCTAAGAGAGATACCATGGCAGATGATGACGACTCCCACACTACACACGGCGCCAATGAAAGATCAACGTCTCCACACCCCACACACAGAAGTCCTTGCTCGAGGTACTCCTGCATGGAACCGCCTTGACACTTATGTACAGGACAACCCATACGTACAAACTTTGCACACTCATACAACTCATTTCTCCGAGGTGTGGCATATCATCCACATTACAGCCGCAGGACAGAAAAGTGCCGGTTCTACGAGTGCGAACAACGCAATGTCAGAACATCCCGGGCACAAACACAACCCCTGTCACGTGGAACTGTGCCGTGACCGAATGCTGCATTTGTTGGGGGCACTGCCAATGGCAGTGTTGCGCATCAGTTACCGTCTGAGCTTCCGTCTTGCGTACGTCACCTGCGTCCAGCCCTGGTTCCACTGCCGATCATGCATATTCGAGTGGCCCATGGATGTCTGCCTATCCAACACAACGGTAGCTGAACTGGATTATGACATGTGTGTGCGCCCCCGGTTGGCCCACGACCAGGAGTGTAACCCTGATACCCGTTCATGGGATGCCTTGGTATTGGGCGTATGTGCTGGCAATTGGGCATGTGAGATTGCACAATTCCTCGTGTGCAGTGACCACATCGAAGTGCTCCCCTATTGGGCTGTGTTGCGGATTGGTGAAACGGCGTGGACGGAGCACATCTGTCCGGACCAGCTAATGGATTGGCTCGCCCCCGTGTTCGTTGAAGTCAACAACGACGTACTCTTGGAACTGATTGCCCATGAAGCTGCGCTCGCTTTCATGGACGAGTAACTACGTTCCTGCAGCCACAAAAGATTGTAACCCATGGCACAGGTCCCAACACCCTTTTGCATTTTGGAGAAATGGACACATATCCCACCATGACAGTGGACATGGCTGCATTCGCATGGACTCAGAATGCAATTGAGTGCAAGACTGCGGGTTGACACACACCTGTGCAAGGTGAGTGGACAGCGGCGCCTGGCAACGTTCCTCAAACTGACACACCGCTGGAGGGAGAGTACACACATGGCAATGTAGTACTACATGTGACCTTGTTGGACTCCTTCACCTGCTCACTCTCAGCAGAGCAGACAGTCAGCGCTGTCCGGTGGTACAGGACTATGCAGATCCCATGGGCTGCGAGTGGTGTCCCCTGACACGGTGCAATGAGCATTCACCAAACACCACATGACTCGTCCAGCAAGGCAAGGTGGGCTGAGACCGTCGGCATCCGTCATGGTTGGTGATTATTTGTGCCTCCCCATGTCTTGCACCTCTACATGTTCCTTTGCTGCCTGTTAGTGTATGATGCATTGGTCTGCATGTTGTGGCCCTTGTCTTGCCCGTACTGACACGCACATGCTAATAAAGTGTACGCAGCTTCACTAGTGTTCAACTGTGATGAGTGTTGATTAGCATGCCAAATCGTGTTCCTCAATGTGCATTGTCCGTACACAGGGAGGGACTGGCTGACGCATTTCACTTAGGGGTGAGTCCCTATTGCCAGCTCCACCTCTGTGAGCCATACATTGTGGTTGGGAGAGTTTCTGGTGGACCTGTGCGCTTACGTGTCTTCAGCAATGTGAGTATGGTGTCCGACTTCTTGCCATGTGGATCAATGTGTTCCATCAAACCAGGCTGTGTCCACACAGTTGAGTGTGTGTAGGTATGGGAAGAGATGTTCTGTTGTCACATGTGATGTGGGACACTACTTTAGGCCTCCTACCGACTTTGAGATATTTACAATGAGGCCACAGCTAGTTCTCACCTTCACAGTCATCTAATTGGCCATGTGTGTCACGGTCAAACATGCGCATTGATGTCGTTTCCCAGGGTGTACCTTTATGTGCAGTCAATGTCCCTACAGTCATCCATACTGTTATACTTGATTGAACATAGACATGACACATCTGTGTGATTAGGAATGTTTTATTCACATCCTGTGGAGTGTCGGAACTGGAGCAGTACATGGCCATGCACACCCCACATTACAAGGTTGCCCAGTGGAGGGCCAAACAGAGTCCTTTAGGGGATGACAAGTCAATCGGTAGAGGAAGGGTTGAGTCCGCAGCCTGTTTGCTGTGTCATTGGTAACCAGAGCAGATATGGCAGTCCATGTCGGGGTCCAGGTGGATGTCGCAGAGTGTTTCGGGGGACAGTGGAAGGTGTTGTACCAGGGCATGATGCAGAGGGCTGTATCAAGCAGAAACAGGCCATATGGCGGGTGATGAATGCTACAACCTCCTTTTTGACACAGTCATTACCGTCCACATCTTTGTCCTCTGATATGTCTTCCGTGTCAGGTGTACCAGGTGTGTGGTGGTGTTATGGCTGCATCACTGTGTGCCACTGACACATCAGGGGGCGGAGGTGGTATGGCTGCATCACTGTGTGCCACTGACACATCAGGGGGCGGAGATGTGTGTGTTGAAGTTCCTGCAGCAGTCATCTGGGACAGGCTCTGTGGCAGCAATGGCAAGATGAGGATCTGCAGGGCATGGTAGATCCCAGCTACATCTCGCTGGTGTTCAGCCGTGGCAGCCATCCCTCCTGCCTGCATCCGCTCCATGTTCTCCACTGTCCTCCGCATCTGTGCCAACTCTGTGCTGTTGTTGCTGGAGCCTCTCTGCCTAGACAGTTCTTGTATCCGAGTAATGGCTCTAACGAGGTCAGCCAAGGATAGTTGTAGGGCATGGAGCGGACTGTGGGTGTCCGTTAGGGACTGTAAGTGGTCCCGGATGGGACTAAGACACCCACGTATGGCATCTAGTTTGGCTGCCATGAGGTTGAAACCCACCCGCACCTGTTAAGCCAGCCCCCTCTGGCAGTCTGACACACGGCGTTGGAATGCCATGTGTTCTTCGGTGAGGTGCTCGGAGCCAGCCGTGGTGGTGGGTGCTTCCTGCTGTGTGGTCTGTGCAGGGGGTGGTATCACCTCGATGCAGCTGGGCTGCCCTGCTCCTGGAGGTGGGGTGCGGAGGCTGTCCACGTGCCGTTGGAGGGTGTCGGAGCAGATGGCCAGGGGTACCTCCTCCTCATCACTGAAGATATGTCTGGTCTGCTCTACAGGAGGTGTTGATTGTCCCTCTGCAATGTAAAGGGGAGTTGCAGGTTAACAGTGTGTTCCATGTATGTTGACGCATTGTACATGTTTACATACAGACTACATGACAATGTACATTGCGACTGTTTTGGATGAGCTGGCTATTTGATGGGAGACAGTGGACATTTCGACTACATGATGGTTGTGAGGTTGTACTCGTACATGATCATCTCACAGTTTCCTGCTATGCCAGATGTGATTGGCCAGTTTCTACGCACATGCGGCACCAGTTGTGTCCTCTGTTCTGTAGTGAAAGTGTTGCACTTTGTACCACATTGTCGTCAATGTTGATGTGCTGTAATTGCTATGTGTGTGTGCTGCATTGTGGGAGAGTCGCCCCTGCAGCTCTGATTTAGCGGCCCCTTATCCCTTTGAGGCGGTGTGCCTTTGACTTGTGTGCTTTTACGGTGCTGAGATGTTGGCGACTTTGGTCATTTGTGCTCTTGGACGGATTTTGTACTCTTGTACATTGTTTGTCTGCAGATCTGTTGTTGACGTCAGGGGTTGTATGTGCACGTGGATGAGTCAGAGTGTGACCTGCTCCTTTGAGGATGTTATCCACACTGGGCCACCTCAGTGTCGTGGCGTGCACGATGTCATGTATTTTGACTGCAGCCATGCTATTGGTCATGCAGTGTCACTTGCATTGTCAGTGTGGCTCACAGAGCCGCTGCTTTTCTGGGTTCAGCACATGTGCATGGGTAGGTTGTGAGATTGGTGAGGGGGGGCATTTGTGCACATGGTGGATGGGGGCCTACTTGGTGTTTCTATGTGTGCTGCAGTGTGCCAAGGCCATCAGGGACATGTTCCACAGTCATTGTGGGTGTGCAGTGTGCTGTACTTAATTGTGCATGTGTGCCATTGTGCCCATCTCCCCCCGTCCCCCCAGTCCCTGGTCGGTACTCACCCTGTTGATGTTGTGTCAGGTCATGTTGAGCAGTGTCCCGATCCCCGACTCCTGGCACTGTATCCCGACTGATGACTGTGGCCACCATTTTCTCAATGTCATCCAGCTCCTGGTGTGCCGCTGGTCCCCCACCTCCAGTCGCCGTTGCTGCCTTCCGGTTGGCATCGAGTTTCTGCTTGGTTTGGCTTTTCACATCATGCCAGCGCCTCTTGACCTCCTCCATTGTCCTCCTCGACACTTCGACTGCATTCACGTTGTTCACGATGGACTGCCATATTTCCGTTTGTGTTGCCGATGACACAGTGGAGGTGACGAACAGTTGTTGGTAGTGTTCTGTCACCTCCGTGACGATGATCCTGTTTTCCTGCGGCCTGAACCCGTCTTCCTCTTCCTCTTCTCCTTGCCCTTCGTTGCTGGTCGTCTGTGGGGCTTGTGGGGTTCGCGTTGTCCTCTGCACTCGGTCCGGGTGCGTCCATGGTGCTACGCAGTTGCATTTTTGTTCTTTTTTTATTTCTCTGCTATTATAGTGCATGTTCCCGCATGTCGTGTGGGAATCGCAGGCCTGTCGCTGGTTATCACTGTTTTTTGTTTCGCGATTTGGGACATCGCAACTTTTTTGGCGTTCGTGTTTCGCATTTTTTCAGCGTCGCGTTAATTTTAACGTGGGCATTTGTCGCGTTCTCGTGTGACTATCACATGGTGCCGCCGTTTTGGGAATTGTGCGTTAACACAGTGTTATTTTCCCGCGATAGACTGCGATGTGAAAAGTTGCGTTAAGCGATTTTGGCGATAGTTAACACACATTCTTGAGAATATCCCCCTGTGTGTGCCTAGGGCCTGTAAATCAAATGCTGCTAGTGGGCCTACAGCACTGATTGTGCCACACACACAAAAAGCCTTTCAAAGGTGTCTCAGACCTGCCACTGCAGTGTCTGCACACAGTCTTTACTGCCTTGTCGGCCTGGCAAGTGCCCCCACTTGCCAGGCCCTAACCTTCCCTTTTTTTACATGTAAAGCACCCCTCAGGTTGGCCCAAGGTACCCCCATGGGCACTGTCTATGTGAAAGGTAGGACATGTCCTGGTATGTGTGACATGTTCTGATAGTGAAATACTGCCAATTTCATTTTCACTGTTGACAGGCTATCTGTCCCACAGGCTAACATGGGAGTTGCTTTGTTACATCTTTCAAGCCTAACTTTCCATTAGAACAAGATAGAGAAATAGAGTTTAGTATGCCTGAACTCAAGATTTAAAAAAACATATTTTAGTAAAGGTGTTTTTTTTATTATATGTGTGAAAATACCACTCTTAGAAATGGGTATTTTCTTGTCTGACCATGCTGTGTGCCTCTGCTCTGCTAGTTTGTGTATTGAATGTCTGGTTTTGGAGTGACAGAGGCTGGGGATGTGCATTCACTGTAGACAGCCACAAGGGAGGTTGAGGTGTGACCTGCCTTTCCTGGGTGACTCATAGTTGGGCTGAATAGGCCTACTCTGCATTTACAGTGGTGGGAGGAGTTTTCACTAGCACCTGAATAGGCAGTGTCTCCTCTGCACAATGCTGTCCCCACCTCCTGTAGTGAAGCTGGGCCATAGAGGGCAGAATTGGTTTGGACTGGGCTCAGAGACCCTTGCCACAAAGAGAACAAAGAGTAAATGTGGTATACATATTGGGGCCCTGACCCTAGGACTTTAGAACTCTTTTGGATCAAAGAACCTGCCAAGGAGAAGAGCTGGACAAGCTGTGAGGAGGAACTACCACTTTGCTGTGTGCTTTGCTGTGTTGGCCTACAGTGGCTGCTTCTGTCTTTAGCAGAGAAAGGACTAGCCTGAACTTTCCGCAACTTCTTTGTTTGAGTTTCTCCAAGGGCTTGAGATAGAGCTTGACCCCTGTTCAAGAAGTCTCAGGAACAGCAAAGACTTCATATTCATCTCCTACCAGCACTGGGAACTGTGTATTATGTGCTGTAACAGAAGAAAAAGCAACCCAACGCCATCCACAACACCGCTGCTCCATGTCCTGAAGGTACTGCAGAGGACACTGCTGCACTTCTCACCGCAAGCCTGGTCTCACCGACGATGATGCCGCCACCGAGCCGGTGCTTGCACAATGACCTTAGGGCACTGCACTTCGCACGTCTCGCTTCACACTGCCGCCCTGGCATCCCCGCTCCATGCCGACATCGATGCTGCTGCTTTTCACCGTGGTTAGAGGCCACTGCTCGTAGGTTGCACGACGCACCGCCCCGTCCCACACCACAGACTTAGCCTACTGACACCGGCGCTATCGACTCACAGCCGACGACAGTGCTTCAGCAACGATGATGCCCCTGCTTGCACCGTGACATGCTAGCACCGCAACGAGCACCGCCACACTTCGCACCACAGCCCTGGTCACACTGACGCCGCTGGACTACCGTCACAGAGCCGCTGCCAGCACCACGACCTGAGGGCACCGCACGCCGCACAGCTGCATTTCGCACTGCAGCCCCGACACCGCCGAGGCCAGTGCTCCTGACTTCAACCGCATGGAGTTCGATCTGCAACGCGCGTGACTTCAAGGGCCGACGACTCCTGCACCGACTTCCGGAACCCATGCCTGCCGACGCTGGCTCTTCGAGGCTCATCGCAAGGTCACAGACGCCCTGCATTTGTAAAGGTACTGTTTGCGGGTCTTCCCGACACCGTAGCTGGCCCACAACGCCGTGGTCAGCCACAACTGTTTGGATTTGTTTTTCACGACGCCGTGATAGCCCCGGATGGAGCTATTGACTTCAAGGACCTGTACTTTAAGTCTATTTTTGCTTAATGATATTTCTAAGAACTGTGTGGTGGATCTTTATTCTTTTTGGTCTTGTTTTGCACAGAAAAAATATTGGATATTTTTCTGAAACTGGTGTGGTGTCCTTTTGTTGTGTTTTCACTGTATTACTGTGGGTTCTGTACAAATGCTTTACACACTGCCTCTGAGGTAAGCCTGACTGCTTGTTCCAAGCTACCAAGGGGGTGAGCAGGGGTTATTTTAGAAGTTTATCCCTTTTATCCTGACTGGGAAGAAGGGTCCCTACTTGGACAGGGTATCAACCTGCCAACTAGAGACCCCCATTTCTAACTCCGGGACCGAAAGGAACCACTATCATTTTTACAACAGGTCGAAAAAATGTTCATCTACTGGAATAAATTGCCCTTGTGGAAAAGTATCTACCTCATTACAGAATTTTTTATAAAACATTCTGAGGATGGTCATAGGAACTTAACTGTCAACCTTTTACATTCCATGGAAGAAGGCTCAATTTGATGACAGAAGGGTGAAGGAGATCAATGTACCGTTGCAAAAAGTTGTTAACTGTGGCTTTGGGCTCAGCAGTCCCACTACATCACCTCCCCTGCCAACTCAAAGCAAATTACAATTACATCCACTCTGTCATACTTGATTTTGTGAATGTTTTGATTGGAGGAATGTGCATAAAGATGTAGAAGAGTGTACAAATCTAATTCACTAACAACACACCCCTCACTAGCCGAAGAGTCAGGCTAAGGAGCAGAACCTTTGGCATTGTTAGACTTGCGTGCAAAAAGATCTATGTCCAGGATGGCCACCTGCAGAACAGAAGTGCTTAGACTTAAGGATGCAGCTCTCACTGACAGAAGACTGTTAATTCGAAAGGCTTCCAAATTCTACACCCTTATTGAGATGCTGTTAGTCAAATTTTCTTGTCTAATGCCCGTGGTCTCAGAAGGGCAGCTTCTTCACATAGGGATCTGAAGGAGACTCATTCATGCATGTTCATAGAAGTCATGGCCGTGGATATATCTGGCACCATCTAAAGACCTGGAATCTGAAGAAAAAATTATCGCAAAGCAAACATCATCGCTCTGACCTCCAAAAGGTGGCTCTTTCAGAGACCACAAAATGTTGCTGGCCATGGTCATGTCCCAGATTCTCACCTCATCCCAACTGTCACAATCATTGCCTAAGACCATAGTAAAACATTTTGGGGCATATTTACAAGGGAATGGCGGAGCGTAACGTTAAGCACAAAATGCTAACGCCACGCCACATTTACAAAGATACGGCACATTCCTGCGTTTTCCCTAGCTCTGGTGCTAAATTAAGCTGCCTAGCACCAACGCAGTACCCTTGCACATAGTGAAAGGGTGCCTGCATTGAAGGAATGATTGTTTATATTTATGTCCCGACCTCCCTCAAGCTTCAAGATGACATCTGCAGCCTCAACCCGAACGGTCCCCCCGACAGCGACCGGAGCTCGTAAGAAAACCCATTGCAAGAAGACACCCCTGCACCCAATGTCCCATGGCCTTGGGTGGCCCTACAGATGGTGTCCAGGCATCCCCCAATAACCCAACTTACCTCTCCAGCAAGTGGTCGCCTTCAGGAAGTCTCCCTGCCCAAGCCTGCAGGAACTTGACCAAACCGAAGGTCTCCTTTGAAAAGTACAGGGTCTCCGACGTCGTTTTGGCACCCTGCACCCGGCTGCCCCAGTGCCGCTGGTGGTGCAGCTCCTGTGCTGGTCATTGGCCCCTGCAGCGCTGACCTCAATCCCAGGAACTCTGCTCCCACATCCGAGTTGCCGGCTAGTCAGCAGTCCCTAACCAAAGGCCCCGTTAGCCCCATTGGTTGCACTCTGCAACCAGCCGCCCCAGTGCCACTGGTGGTGCAACTCGAGTGCCCATCTAGACCTTGGGGAACCTTGGTCCAAAACCCCAAAACTCCCACTCTCCTGCTTGGTTCTAGAAATAAAATACAAGTATACCTTTTTTAATACTCACCCAATTGGTCTGGATTCTGTCGCTGAGTGTGTGCCATTAGTCTTGATTGAGTGAATATAATAAATGCTTAACACACCCTCTGGATAAGCCTAACTGCTCGCCCACACTACCACAAAGAGAGCTCTTAGTACCTACCTAATTTAGCCACTGCTATACCTCTAGGGACTCCCTGGACTCTGTGTACACTATACCTCACTTTGGTATAGTATATACAGAGCCAGCTTCCTACATTGTTTATATGCAGGAAGGGACACCTTCCTGCACATAAACAATCATTCATGGTGTTTTGCTGTTTCTATGTGTGCTGCACAATGCAGCACACAAAGAAACAGCAAAAACGAGGAAAACAAAAGCATTTCTCTTCGTTTCACAATGTTGAGACCAGGTTTTCCATGGTCTTAATTTTGGTGCTGCCTCCTATTTATGCCACCCTTGTAAATAGGGGGCAGCATCAAAATCAATTGGTGTTGCGGGGGGACGCTCACCATAACACCCATTGCCCACCCCTTTCATGCTAATTTCAGCGTGAAAGGGTGCCTTATTTACAAAGCAGCGTTAAGCCACGTTAACTGCCTTAACGCCGACTTGTAAATAAGGCGAAGCCCCTATCGCCACAAGAACATTGTTAAAAGTGATGTTCTTGTGGTGATAGGAGCTTGTAAATATATGCCCCTTTATTCCTAGTGAAAAGGGAGATTGCAGTTGCCCAGCAATCCAAAAATGGAAATGAAGATAAAGATATTACTATCTTGTCTATCATGTGGCCAAAGAGTTGTTCTCCACTGACCTCTCAATATCCACTGGGTGACTCATGATCAAACGTGCTTGAGGCACTAAATAAATGCACAATAATATGAGACGAATAATCTTAACACTCTCCTTACCGCATGCAGAGGGTAGGGCTTAAATTGATTCACCACCTGAGAGATGTTAGGCAACCTATCCACTGAAGAGAAGGCTTGTAGTGTCAAAATCCCCCCTGCAAACCCTATCCTCTGGAATAGGAATGAGATTCGAATTGATATTTTTTTACAGTTATAGAAAAGCACATTGCTTATATAAAAATAATTTAAAAAGTGATTATAGCCTTAAAGTGCTTTACAGTAAGTTCGACAGGCAAAGCATTCACCAACCATTTGACCAGGTATGGTTAAAAATTACTGCCCATGCACTGGAGGTGGTCAACTGCCATTATTTTTGTAAATGCTCTCAGGTTAAGGAAAGGGGAAAGGGTAAAGCTCAGTAAATGGATAATACTCCTCTCACATAATTGTGCACGGACATTCCTGTGCATTTTGACAGCTATTGGGATGTAAAAGTAGGCATCCTGTGAAGTGAGGTATACCATTGAGTGGTTGATCTGTAATACATGTCTAATCATTTTTCATTTATCCAGAACTTTTTAAGGAAACCTTAATCTAGTTTATAGTGCATCCCGAAGTCCTACTTCAGCACTATAAAGTAGAGGGGATAGTAACACTTGCCTTTGACTATAAAGTAGAGGGAGCAGTAATAGTAACCTCCAAGCTCTGAACAGCTCCCCTCACCAGTCAAAATGAGGCCTCCTGCAAAGACTTTTGAGTGGGGAAGAGGTGGGTTGGGATGGAATTCATATGCACACTACTCCCTAATAAGCAAAACATCACCTACATAGAGCTTCTTACAATACTAAAACAATACACCGACAACTACTTTCATCAAAAAATAATCATTGACTTTGAACAAGCAATGATTCAGTCAATTTAAAAAATATACCCATACACTGCAATACAAGGTTGCTATTACTACTTCAACCAAACTATCTGGAGACACCTCCAAAAATCTACTCTAAGGGCACGATTCCGATGTCGTTTGGAAGGCCCCCGAATCGGATTTGACTTTCCCGGATCCGATTTGCAGCCCTTGTGTCCGACCGAATCGTACACAGATCCGAACGACCAAGTACGATGCAAAGATAGCGTACGCGTCGACCGAATCGTTTCCGGGACGGAACCTGTCTGTACGACTCGTTCGTAGCCAAATTGTGCCACGCAATGGAACCGAATTCCGACCGAGCGAGTAAGATGCACGATTCGGACAGCCGCTTCGCCTCGGTCTCAGCGAGACGAAGCGGCTGTCGGAATTGTACTTCGGGGGGCCGTAGCAGGCCCCCCTTCATCTGGGGCCCTCCGAATCTGTAACGGGGGTGTGCCCATGGGCCCCCCCGATCCAGGCATGCACAGTGTGGCGGGCACCATGGGCTGCCCGCCACAGAGTGTACGCTTTTCCCCACCCACCCCTTTTTGTTATGGGAGCCTGTGTACAAGTCTGTACACAGCCTCACATAGAGTTCAATGGGAGTCTGAGCGAACCGAGTCCGTAAGCATACGAATGCATCGTACTCGCTCGTTCGGACTCCCGGAGAAAGTTTCGCTCGAAAAGCCCTCCGGATCCGAGTCATATGGAGGGCTTTCCTAGCGAGATCGGAATCGGGCCCTAAGTATAGATTACGCCACCAATAGCAACTTTGCCTACCAAATTAAAAAATGAATAGCCCTGGCCTATGTACCAACAACTGAAGTAGCCAACCATTATAACATACTTTTTGAAAGCCCTTTCTACCAAGCAAACTAACCTAAACTAACTCCCTTCCTAGACTACCTAGAAGACACTTGGGTAGGAAGGCTTCATAGGTCAGGGCACCGTAGACAACCAAAATTCCAAATCCCCTGGTGGAACGCCTACGATAGCACTCTAGCTCAAAAAGCTAAAACTGACAACGCCGTGGAAGGATGGCATAATGCCTTCCAAGCCACAATAGGAAGAGGACAACCAACCCTACACAAACTTAAGGAAGCTATCAAAAAAGAACAGATCTATCAAGAGCTAAGGCTAGAGCAATCCCTACCTAAAATCGGCCCTAAACTCAGTAAACAAACAAAAACAATGTATGAATACCTACAACACAAAACTCGACTATTTCCAAACACCGAAGGGCTAGAATACCTGGACATGATTGCTAAATCTATACTTTAAATAAAAAAACAATGCTAAACATCATAAGCATTTTAAAATAACAAAACAAAATTCTACTCTTTTTAAATTAATAATTATAATTATGTCATTTACAATTTAAAAACGAACACACAAATATATGACTATTAAAATAAAAAAGAAACAAACAAACCAATGTAACCAAAAACATTTCCCACCCATAATAATAAAAAATAACTTAGGGGCTCATTATGATGGCGGAAGGACCGTCACCGCCGGGCCGGTAGTGGCGGTCCTTCCGCCATCACTGAGCATTTTACCCACCGCTAAATGAGGATGGCGTTGGGTATCGCGGTGGACGCAAATGGCTCTGCGGGTTCGCCCACCAGGGGTGCGGCGGTCCCGCTGTGCCGATTACAACTGTGGCGGGCGCATCACGAATATTTAACATTGCGGTGGGCGGTGCTGCAAGCAGCACCCGCCGCAATGTAAAACAGCATGTTGTGCATTTGCATGCACAAGGTGACAGGCACCGCGCGGTGCCTGCCACCTTGTGCATGCAAATGCAGGGGGATATCATAGGTAGCCCCCATGTGCACCCCCCAACACCCTGGGGGCCCGCAATGGGCCCCCAAAAGCAAAGATCGCATGCCTTTCCATGGCGGCATGGAAAGGCTGATCTCCGCAAACATCCGGATATGGATGGCGGTGTCTGCAAGACACCGCCACCATACTAAACATGTTTTCCGCCCGGTCGACGAGTCGACCGGTGGAAAAGCGGCGGACGGTCTTTCTGTCCGCCGTGGACCCCCCAGCCATCCTAAAATGGTGGGGGGTCTTTCTGGTGTGGATGGCGGGTGGTTCGCCCCGCCGGGCCGGCGGTGGCTACCGCCGGGCCGGCGGGGGCGATCCGCCCGCCATCCTAATGGGCCCCATAGTCCGTCCGCTGCTTTTCTGCCAGAGTCAATCGAACCGATTGCCTGGCAGACGGAAAAGGGCCACTAATATGGTGGCGGTGCCTAGCAGGCACCGTCCGCCATATTATGATGTGCCCTGGAAGTGGCATTTCCATGGTGGCGCTGCCGCCATGGAAAGGCTGGCGGGGATTGGTTTTGGGGGTCCGTTGCGGGCCCTCTCAGTGTGGGGGGAGGGTGTAGGTGCACTGGGGGGGGTACCATGTTCCCATGCACAAGGTGGCAGGCACCGCATTGTGCCTGCCACGTTGTGCATGGGAATGCACATCGTGGCATTTTGGCATTGCGAACGGTGCTGCAGCCACATAACTAACACTACATAACACTCAACTTCTATCCAACACTACGTCAAACACATAAAACACTAAACTGCCAAAACAACACCTAACTACTCCAAAAACGAACAAACAATGTCCTAACAAATCTAATTACACTACTACTACCTCGCCCTTACCCTAAAACTACCTTAAAAGTAAATTAAATTAAACTTACCTTAACCAACGAAACACAGCTCCTAACCGCGAGGTTCTGTCTTACAAAATGACCTAAAAACAAAACAGATCGACAGAAAAGTGAGGAAATGGGAACAAGAATGGCCGCTTAATAAAAATGAAAAAAGACTGACTCCCCATAGACAAGAATTGAGAAATAATAAACAATTCCAAAACATTTTATGTATAGTTTTATTTATTGCAAAAAATAACATTCAAATGTTCAAAAAATATAAAAAAAATTGCAAAATATATATTAAATATTGTTTTATCAAAAAACAAAAAATATAGGGGGTCATTACGATTTAGGGCGTGGCGGTGGTGATCCGCCCTACATTTCCCTGTGCCCGCCACCCATTTACCCCCGCCATATTAGTATGGCTTGGGGGTCAGCGGCGGACGGAAAGACCGTCTGCCGCTTTTCCGCCGGTCGACTTGTCGACCGTGCGGAAAACGGGTTTAATATGGTGGCGGTGTCTGTGAGACACCGCCATCCATATTAGGATGTAGGCGGTGAGGAGCCTTTTCATGGCGGCATTTCCGCCATGAAAAGGCATGCGGTATTCGCATTTGGGGGCCCGTTGCGGGCCCCCAGGATGTTGAGGGGGTAGGGGGTGCACATGGGGGGTACCTATGGTACCCCCCTGCATTTGCATGCACAAGGTGGCAGGCACCGCGCGGTGCCTGTCACGTTGTGCATGCAAAAGCACAACATGCATTTTTTACATTGCGGCGGGTGCTGCTGAAAGCACCGCCCGCCGCAATGTAAAATATGCGGGATGCGCCCGGCAGTGTGGCGGGCGCATCCTAATGTGCCTGGCGGGACCGCCGTAACTTCAGCGGGCAGTCCCTGGCTCCGTTGCGGTGGCTGGCGGACAAAGTCCGCCCGCCATCGTAATGGACCCCATAATCTTTAAAATATATTAATGTATGTTTGTTTCATGTACTGTAAATGTGCAAGCAATATGAAAATGTTTAATAAACAAATATATGATAAAAAAATATATTTATTTAAAAAATTGAAAATTATTTAATATATTAAATATTATTTTATTATAAATAATATTCAAAATACTAAATAATAAAATATACAAAATATAAATTTGTAAAATACATTATATAATTTTAGAAAAAATCATGTAAAATGTATTAAAAAAATGTAAAAAGAAATGTATACAAATGTTTACTTTTTGTCATAAAAAATAATCAACACTAAAAATCAAACTGTTTATAATTAAAGTACTAAAAATATATTTAATTTAGTATTACATGACTATAGTTCAAAAAAATGTACCATTTTTCAAAACTGTTAAAAAAATATGCATGTAAAAATATATTTTTAATTTTACAATTGTACATAAAAAATGTATGTTAAAAATATATTATACTTTTTGATAAAATCTAAATAACATCAACATTTCTGAATTACGTTTCTAATATTGTGAAAACTTTTATAACAAAACCAAATTAAAACAATTTAATTGTGAACAAAAAAATACATGTTTGCAAATAAAAATGTTCACAATAAAAACTAACATACGTCTCCTTTCTTATTCAAAATTCCTATTCCAACTCCAAAACCAACTAAACTCAGGTAAAGTGCTGGATAATAAACCCCAAAAAATTACAATGACAACTCCAAAACCAATTAAACTCAGGGAAGTGCTGGATAATATACCCAAAAAAATTACTATTCCAACTCCAAAAGCAACTAAACTCAGGGAAAATGCTGGATAATAAACTATAACAAATTACTATTCCAACTCCAAAACCAACTAAACTCAGGGAAAATGCTGGATAATAAACCCCAAAAAATTATTATTCCAACTCCAAAACCAACTAAACTCAGGGAAAGTGCTGGATAATAAATCCCCAAAAATTTCCTATTCCTAAATCCAAAACAAAAAAGAAAAAATACTTCTGAATAAAAAATTACAAATATAGAAAAATAAAAAATAATTTTAAACACCCATAAATATAAACATTTACATTTCTTTAACAAATTAAAAAAATTAGCACAATTTTTTTTAATGTGTCACAAAAAATTTAAATAACATTAAAAAAAAAAACTTATTAAAGATTATAATTATTTAAAAAATGATAAGTGAAAATTTCAGACACCCCTTCTCACAAAAATAAAAGAATTAAATATTAAATTCTAAATTACAAATAAATTTAAATATTTAAAAATTCAAAATTATCCAATTTGTAAACTTTTTTAAAACTAAAAATAATTAGAAAAAAATATATATTTTAAATATATATTTTTTTAAATAAACAAATCATCTATTTTTTAAGTATTTTTAATTTCTATAATATTTTACACAATTTACATCAAAATATTAACAACCCCAAAAAAGCTAAATTTTTAAAAATGTAAAAATTTACATTTCATTTTTGTAATTATTTACATATTTCAAAACATTTTAAAATAAAAATTTCTTTTGAACCAACATTCTTAAAATATTCCCCACCCTTGTCCCCTATAAACCCAACATCCCACAACTAAATTTTTACATAAAATAAAAGAAATTACAATTTTTTTTTAAATTACTCCCCACCTTTATCCCCCATAAACCCAACATCCCGCTCCTAAAAATTAATTAAAAAACAATAAAAGCAAACATTATAACATAAAAAATAAATTAAATAATATAAAATAACTAAAACCAAATTAATAAAAAAATACACAACATTAAACAAAACACGAAAAATCGATATTATTTACAACGATATATTTGCCATCGATATTTACAAAATTGATATTTCTACATAACACAAAAATCGATATTTTTAACAACAAAAAAACTTACCTCGATATTTTACATCATCGATATTCTTCACTCGATTTCAGGCAATTCGATGTTTAGGCGTCGATATTCTGTCTGTGCACCATTCCTAGTATGTAGCATTGACATCCTTCTCACATCACTACAACATTTAGAAGACTAGTCAAAGTCACCACATCTCACACCATACTTACACTCAGAAGAAGTAGTTCTGGATGAGAACCTGACGTAGGTCAGCTCCTGCGTCATCTTAAGTTGGCACTTAAGGGATGTTTCGTTGCAGGGCAATGTTATAGAGTATGCAGCAGGCCACGATGGCCTTACACACCTCCCCGGTGAGTAGAGGGGGGTTCCCCGAGTCTAGTCCAGACATCTGAATCTGGCTTTCAGGAGCACAAAAGCCCGCTGCACTGGCTGCCGTTTTCTTCCATGGGCCTCATTGAAGAGGACTTCCCCTGGTGTAGTAGGATTCCTCAGCGGTGCCAACAACCATGGCCGGTTGGTATACACAGAGTCTCCTAGATGGAAGATACACAGAAGGGCAGCATGTAGTTACACACTTTCAGATCATAGTACCTCACATTTCGCAAACAAAGTTAAGCCAGATCACAATTACCAAAAAGCCAGGCCCTCTCCGGTAGTAATTGAAACATCAGCTGGGGTACGGTGCTGTTCCGCAGTATGAAGGAATCATGTGGAGATCCTGGGAACCGGGCACAAACGTTTGAGATGTACAAATCTTAAGGGCAGACAACTTGCCCTTTCATAGAATGGAAGTTCTTCCTGTTGTGGTAGACTTGCTCTCTGTCGTTTGGTGGTACTAAGGCAACATGGCTGCCATTAGTATATCCAATTACATGTTGGATGTGACCAAATCCATAGAAATCCACCTTTACAGTGACTAAATCCTCACATCTGGGGAACTGTATGTAGCTGTCGATGTGTCTCAAAAGTGCTGCTAGCACCTCAGTGAGGACCTGGCTAAACACAGGTTGTGACATTTCACCTGAAATAGCAACAGTAAATTGAAATGAGCCAGTGGCCAAAAAAATGCAAAACTAACATGAGTGTTTGGCAATTCCAAAGGAACCTCTGGATGACATGTCGCTCTTCCATGGTGTGTAGGTCTAGAAATGGGTGGTAGACTGGAGGCTGGCGTCTGTATATTGGTCACAGTGTGCAGGGACACATATGTGAAGTGTAAGGCTAAAGTCATGTGTCTGAACAGCAATATTCCATGAAGAGGTACACATTTGAAATCATCATTAGCAGATTTTGAACATCCACCTGTCATCCACAAGCTGGCCTTCACAGGTCTGTCATAGAACTGAGCACATCATCAAAACAAAGTTTTCGAATTGCCACTATATTCAGGGTAAAATTGCGCAGATTACCCCCAACCATGGTCTACAATGCGCTGCCCACATTTGACCTATGTGCACAGTAAAGCACTACACAGATGACATGGGTAAGGAACATTACAAATGTAAACATGTTTGCCCTCATTTGTGGTGGTGGTGACACACTTTACTATCACAAATACAGCCTCAGCAAACGCTAAAATACTATCAGTAATGACGTCTTTACAACCGCTAAAATGGCGGAAGCCTTTCCTCGCATATGGGACAAATGCAACGTTCCGCCGCCGGCAGTCGTTGACCGCGTGTTGGGCAGTTCACTCCACAACAACCCAGCCATTGGCTAATGTTGGGGAGGGGATGTGACATCAGCGGGCCAATGGCTGTGAACGTCTACGCTCATTACTGCGTACGTGCCGTACATGTACGCAACTATTCGAAAAAAGCTCACTTGCCTACTATCACTGCAGGAATCGACACCTCCCTATGGCAGGCCAAGCAGGTGAGAGGGCCCCTGCCTTCAAAGCAGACGAGCTGCAGACACTGGTTGGAGAGATCCTTCTCCTATATGGCCAGCTCTATGGCTCACCACAGGAGCAGGAAACTTGCTACATGATGTGTGAAGAAATATGAACGCTCATCCTTACTATGTCCAAAGAATACTATGTGCCTCTGAGTCCCAGAGCTAAATTACAGACACATTTCTCAAAATGTGTTGTCCCTACTTAGGTCAGTCATGTGATGGATCATGGTGTTTTGTCCAGAGTGATGTGGGAGTAGCGCTATATCCTAGCCCAGTGGTGTGCACATATAACTGAATGCTAAAGTGTAATGTTATCTATTGTTGGTTTCGCATGCAGATGTTGTTCAATCTGAAAATGAATGAATATGTTTGACTGCATGACTCGTGTATGTATAATGTAAGGTGCTGTAGTAGTTGTATTCAGATATATGTATAGAACCCCAATTCTCCCAGCACACTTCAGTCCTCCCCAACATCTTGGCTGGGAGTGAATCAAATGTCACAAACCAGTTCTGAGAGCAACATAATGGGCATGTCCTGAATTGGATGCCCAACAGATGTACACTTACCTATGTAAAACTTAGGAATGTGATGGTAATGTTTGAGCACTATGGTAAGTCTGCTGAGAGCAAATCCCAGCAATAAGTTCTACAGACTCTAGCCCAGGTTGTAGCAGAGGTATATGTGACATAGTACTGCAGCACAGTAACCTCTCCCTGTAGATCTGCTGATCCTTAGATAGTGTTCAACATAACATTTCTGAACAATTTGTTGGCCTACTACATCTAACATATGCTACCTATAATATTGTACCTGACAAGACCCGCAGACCTGAGTCTACTTGCCATTCACCGACATTGTCAATGTGTTTCACTGCCTTAGGACAGGCCCCTCACTGCCACAAGTCTGTTGTAACTGTCCCATGAGTAGAGCTCGATTTGTGCTGGTAAATTGCACTATTGACACATGTATTGTGCAGATAGTTGGTGAGTACATCAGTGAAGTCCATCACTGCATCACCAGGTGTGCCACATAAAACAACCAGACAGTACGTACAATGGTATGTTGATTTCATCCCTGAGACAGTGCCACAAATGGCCAAATGGGTATCCTTTGCTGGCAGGACATCGCCCAAACTCTCAATCAGACGTAGTATCATTTTACATTGAGTTGTCCACATGACCACTCATTTCCAGATTGTGAGCACACAATGTGACACTTGGCAGGCTTTCCATGGTGACCTATGTTTTGGGATGTATTACATTTAGTGGTAACAGTTATGTTGTGACCAGCATTGATAGTGTCATACGTCTGCGGTGTGAGAGTGTCTGTACTGTCATGCTCATGTACTTTAGCGGGCATGTGTTCCCAATGGTGTGATGTGGTACATCAAGACTACATTCACAGTACATGTGTTATGGCCCTGGGTTACCTGATGTTAGTAGGCTGGCATAGTCAGTAGAGGACGTGACCAGAGTTGGGTGTAGTCATCAGATGACTAGTGTATTGTGGTATCATGTGAGTGTGTATGTTAATCATGGGAGTCTACACATTTGGGGTGCTGACAAATTAATCATGGTCATGCTAGGTATATACAACTACTTGATCAGTCAGGCAGATTACCCTAGTCTTGCATGTCCACTCAGTCTCCTCACCTATTGCATCCATGCAGATCAACGCCCATCAGAAGCAGGGAGTGTAGCAAGCCATCGCCCGGATAGTGTGGTCCCTGGGGGTCTATTGCCAGCGCAGTGTCCACTGCAGGAAGAGGTGGGAGGACCTGAGATGCTGGGCCAAGAAGATCGTGGAGGTCCTGGTGAGGAAGTCCTCCCCATGTGGTAGGGACGTGTGCCGTACACTGACTCCACTAATGACCCACATCCTAGCGGTGGCCTACCCTGAGCTTAATGGACAGTTGAGGGCCCAACAGCAGCTCAAAGCGGGTGAGTATTGGGGTGCCTAATCTGAATCATGCCTAACCATCTATTCATCGTTACAGGTAACAGCGACCACATCAACATGGAAGCTGACTGTTGACAAACACAATTGATGAGTCATTGCATGTGTAGGTCTGGTTGGCATGTGTAACATATCCATGTTGTACCATCATATGTACAAGTGTTTACTACAATACCTATGGATCTACATAGTTTGAAGTCTGTGTCAATCACAATTGTATGTGTTGTCTAAGGTGTCAAGGACGTTTGTGAATGGTGATGTGCATAAATGTCATGTGTAATCACAGACAGGGGTGTGTAGACATGGGTGGGTGTGTCACACATACCCAAATACATTGTTCATGGTAATATTTTGGTTCCAAATGATGACATACATGGTTGGAGTACCTACAGTAGTCTCACAATGTGATGTTCCATGCCGTTGAGATTAATACACAGACAAGAAGGAAGGGAAATCTCTAGAAGCTTCTTCTCACTTCAAAGGAAGGCCCAGGTATAAATATTGAACCCCAGACACCAAGTCTTCAGTACATTTCTGGACTTGTAGATATTCTGCCAGGAAGAAGTACTGCTGTGCTGCTCAAAGGACTGCCACTCTGCTGGACTGCATTTCTGTAGGACTGCGGCCCTGCTGTGCTGACCTGCTGCCTGCTGCCCTTCTGCTTGGGTCAGAAGGACTGGACCTCCATCCGAGACCACCAGAGTGACTCCATAGGCTGGATGGCTGGCCTTCTGACTAGACCCTCAGGGACAGAAGGCTCCAACCACCTTGAACCAAACACCTGGACTCTGCCA
Source organism: Calotriton arnoldi (assembly GCA_963921515.1). Lineage (NCBI taxonomy): Eukaryota > Metazoa > Chordata > Amphibia > Caudata > Salamandridae > Calotriton > Calotriton arnoldi. The sequence continues at coordinate 368,268 of CAWUFW010013157.1, forward strand.
TCTGTGAGTCCACCCTGACAAGTGGTGCCATCCCAGTACTGGTCCTTGAAAGTGGGCCTAGAGTGCTCTTCCAGCCTCTGTTGATCCAGCGCAATTGATGCATCTTATCTGCTGTATGGCGCATCCTGAGGAGAACTAATACATCGCCGATGTTACATGGATCACCCCATCTCAGACACCCCCATCACATCGCACCCCGCAGCTTCATCGGAAACACCGCTGCACGGTGCATCCTCGGTGTAGCCCCTCGCATCCCTTGTCGACACCAGCCTTGAGTATGACACTGAACTTCGCATCACAGCTCCTCGGAACTGATGCATCGCCCTGACTGCACAATGCATCTTTGATGCCGAACTTTACATCGCAACCCCCGCCGCCGACACAGAACTTCGCATCGCAGTCTTGTCATTCCTCAGAACCTATGTATTGCTATGCTGCGTGACGCTCCTTTTACATGGACCCTTGAAGTGCGACGCAAACCAGGATTTAAGGTACTTTGTTTAGCGGGCCTAACTGGGTCCCTGTAGATGGCCCGCGAACTATCACAGATGGGCACAGCTTCTGACTTTGTCCCAGTCAGTGCAACCAGATATCCACAGTTGGAGCTTTGTGTTTTTTGGCCACATTTTCACTAAAACATTTACAATTGCATATGTCCGGGTCTACTGACTGGAGTTTTATTATTTAGGTCTTGTTTTATTTATTAAAAATCACACATTGGGGCACATGCATCAATGTAGGCTTTTGCGATTCCTTAATTGCGATTATTAAGGAACCGCAATTAAGGAATTGCAAAAGCCTATGCATGTAGGAATCTCTATAAAATTTGCGATTCCCAAACATTCCTTAATTGCGACTCGCAAATTGCGAGTCGCAATTAAGGAATGCTTTCCCATTCATTCCTATGGGCCTACAGGCCCATAGGAATGAATGGGAATAGACATAGCAATTTGCGAGTACCAATAGGTACTCGCAAATTGCTGCATGCAATTTCAAGGGTGCAAGGGTGTCAAAAGGATACCCTGTTGCACCCTGAAATTGATCTGTGCACACATGTTGCGCACACACATGCCCCAAGGGCATGTGTGTGTGTAACCTACTAACTTTGAAAAATGCACTTTAGTGCATTTTTCAAGGTTTTGCAAATTACCATCAAGTTCAAATTGATGGTAATTTGCGGTCTCTATTAGTGAAATCGCTATTTGCGATTTCATCATGCATTGCATTTAGGAATCGCAATTTGCGATTCCTTAAATGTATCGCAATTTAAGAAATTGCAATAAATTGCCATTTCTTAAATTGCGAGAGCCTTACAGTTTGATGCATCGCAGAAGCCCTTTTTGCGGGCACAAACGGCCGATTTTTGCGAATCGCACCGTTTGCGCTCGCAAAAAAGGTTGATGCATGTGCCTGTATGTTTATAACTTGATGTGGGATCCTTTTTGTGTGGTGTTTTCACTTTATTATTGTTTGAAGTGTTGCACAAATACCTTATACATTGCTTCTAAGTTAAGCCTGACTGCTCTCTGTGTCAAGCTACCAGAGGGTTGAGCACAGGTTAATTTAGGGTTGGCTTGCGCCTCACCCCGACAACAATTGTGGTTGCTGTTTGATCAGAGCACACACCCCAGTCAACCAACAACCCAATTTCTTACATTGTTGATCAGCGGTGAAGATAAAGACTTATGTTCGTGCAGTGCCATACAGTGGTTTTGTGTTACACTGAATCCTATATCTGAAACCATTTGAAGTTTGAGTTCTCCTTGATTGGTCTTTTTGCTTTTTTCTAAATTCTCTCTCTGATTGTTGTGCCTGAAACCTGCAAGAATGGAGTATGAGTTGGGCACCATGGATGCCTACAATGTGGCCCAGCTCAAGGAGTTCTGCAAGGAGAGGGGACTTCCAGCAAAGAGCACCACCAGTAAGGTAGAGCTTCAAAAGGTGCCTAGGTTAGAAGCCTACCAGTCATTGGTTGCACCCACAGAAGGGAATGATGAGATGGAAGGGTATGAAGACCACCTTTCTGTGATAGCCTGCAGTTGGGGGGATGTAGTGACCCCTGAAGGGAAATTCCCTGCCAGGGCAGAGAGGAGTGCATCTTCTATAAGCCTGTCCGCAGAGGAGCTGGCAGACAGGAAGTCAGGAAAGGAATTTAAACTGCAGATGGCCCAGTTGAAAATAGAAGAGAAGAAACTGGCAATGGAGGCAGAGGGAAATAAACGAGGCATGGAGGCTGAGAGAGCATTGGAGAAGAAGAAAATGTTTATGGCTCATGAACTGAGTCTGAAAGAGCTGCACATCAAGGCCAGACGGACAGGGTCCAGCAGTGATGATAGCAGAATACCCAGTGCTCTCTGGGGACAAGCGGGTCAATATTCCCAAAGGTCTGGTGCCTAACTTTGTTGTGGGGGATGACATTGACAAGTGGTTTGATGCTAATGATGTGGCTTTACAGATGCATAGGATCCCTGAGGAGGATTGGGGGGCTAGCCTCTAGAAGCACATCTCTAGTGAGGAGAAGGACACTCTACTGGCTCTAGATAAGGAGACAGGATGAGGTACCCGCATGAAGGAAACCCTTGTCAGAAAATATGACCTCACCCGTGAGAAGTACAGGCAGAAGTTTAGGGATAGCCATAAGCAGTCCTGGGTGAATGTTTAGTTATGGATCACCCACCAAGGGTATGTACTCCAGAAAAAAGCATCTGTTTAATTTCACTGGCAGAAAATAGACGTAGGCCCTTGTTGGAAATGGCCCTTTTTGTAGGCTTATCCCCAAACATTTTGCTTCTTCCTCCTACTTTTTTCTGACCTGTGGTTGTTGGCGTTAGGACTCTGGGCACTTTACCACTGCTGATCAGTGCTAAAGTGCATATGCTCTCTGTGTAAATTGTTATTGTGATTGGTTCTCCCTGATTGGCCTATTTGTTTCACCAGTAGGTCCCTAGTAAAGTGCACTAAGTGTGCCAGGGCGGGTGAAACAAATGCTACTAGTGGGCATGCAGCACTGATTGTGCCACCCACATGAGTAGCCCTGAAAAGTTGTCTCAGGCCTGCCACCGCAGGGCCTGCGCGCAGTTTGTTAACTGCCATTTTGACCTGGCCAGTGTACCCACTTGCCAGGCCTTACCCTTCCCTTTTCTTACACCTAGGACACCCCTATGGTAGGCCCAAGGTACCCCTCTGGGCAGGGTGCAGTGTATGGGAGAGGTAGGACATGTACTGGTGTGTGTAACATGTCCTGATAGTGAAATACTGCCAATTTCGTTTTTCACTATTGAAAGGCTATCTTGCCCATAGGACAAAATGAGGAATGCTGTGTAACATTTTACCAGCATATCTTCCCATAGGAGTGAGATGGAAAATTAAAGTCTGGTATCCCTGAACTCAGAATTTAATAACACATCTTTTAGTAAGGATGGTCTTTAAATTCTGTGTTTGAAAATAGCACTTTTAAAAGGTGGCTATTTTCTTGTTCAACCTTTCTGTGTGCCTCTGCCTGGTTATAGATTGACTGTCTTTGACTGTCTGGCTTTGGAGGGACAGGGGCTGGGGTGGCTCCAGGTGTCTGGGTGAGTCAGCCTGGGCTGAATAGGCCAATCTGCATTTGGAGTGGTGAGAGGAGTAGTACCTGTCCCTGACTAGGGCTGTGTCTGCCTTCCACAAAAGACTGGCTCCACCTCCTGCGGTGCGTCTGAAGACCCTGGCCCACATTGACAAAGGAAGAAGTTGTGCACTGGCAGAGTGCACCCAGAACTGGTTTGGACTGGGTTCAGGACCCCTCACACCTAGAGAACAAAGACATTTGGGATATAAATATTTGAGCTGAAATCCCTGTACTTTAGATCATCCTGGAATCAAGGAGAAACCTTTGCCAAGGAGAAGAGCGCAAGAAACTGAGAAGGACTGCCCTTGCTGTGTGTTCTGGGGCTGACTTGCAGTTGCCATTCTGCCAAGGAAAGGGGAAGGACTTTGCTGTGTGCTGTGTCCTCTACTTGAAACGGAAATCTCCAAGGGCCTGAGGAGAGCTGGCCTCCTGTTGTGGAAACTCAGGATCATCAAAGTTTCCAAAACCACCTCTAAGCTGCTGTGTGCGTGTGTCTGGGCACAGCTGGCACCCTTCGTGAGGCTAGCATTGTTGAGGAGTGCTTCGCTTTTCGAAATCACCTCTACGCCGCGGTGTGCGTGTGTCAGTGCACAGGGGACTGAAGCCGTGATCAACTGCGAGGCCGTCACCGCCACTGGCCCGAGTCGACTGCGAGACCGTGATCATCTCCATGTTGTGTCAGGGAACGCCACCGGCCCGAGTTACTTGTCCAAGATCAAGGAGGAGAGAGGGAGTGCGGTAACCTGATCGACTACATCGCGTCGCCTGGCAACCGAAGTCTCCCCTCAGCGAGGGAACAGCTGCTGCAGTCGAAGCCGCTCAGCAGGACGTCCGACACGAGGGAGGAAGAGAGCAAGGCAACCCCCAGGTAATGCTCGGACTCAGGTCCAGAGCCGCTGCGTGTCGCCGCCTGGGGCGGGGTGTGAGTCGGGAAAATTGCTCCGGTCCTCCTCGCAGAGTGAAGCCTCCGCTTCGAGCCCCCCTGTCGGCCCGTACTTGCCCTGAAGAGCGTGACAGTACCGGGGGCCGGGTTTTGCACTACAAATTGATCATTCAGTATTTGGGGGCATACGTTCGTAGTGGCTGACGACGGAGTCAGCCTGGCTGTTGTGGATGCGGTTTGTCAGAGCCGCAGGGGCATCACACGCCAGTGCTGTCCTGATTTTTCCTTATCTGTACCTATTTTTAACCCTTTTAGAACGTATATGGACCTGTAGGAGTGTATCTCTCCACTTATATCCTTTGAACCCAGACTGGACCTGAACCTTCTATGTCTGGCTGCAATGGCTACGCCTGAAATTTGATGATCCCGTTTTGTTTATAACTATAGGGTAAGCATCTGTGGTATTTCCAGACATTTTGTACTTGGCATATTTTTATGGCCATATTGCCTGTTATTCTTTTGACCCAGACTGCCCCAAGAGGGATCCTTGATACATCTAGTTTGATGGTCCTCTTTGCATTTTTCTCAGACTCAGAACCTTGAAATTTATCGGAATTCATCGCTAAATCCATCCGTGTTCCGGCTCCTTTGTTTGGAGTTTTTAACTATTTCCTGTTTTTTCGTTCTAAAGTCGGACTTTGACTATACTCACTGGGCATATTCCATGGGGATTGCACTTGCTGTCCGTTCTTACACACATCTATGTGGACAACGTCTTTTTTTGATCTATTTCTTATTCTCCCTATTTCCTCTTGTTGCACATCTTTTTCCGTTTTATTGAATGGACATCACCTTGAATGAATTTATCTACTTATTTGGCTTGCTTGGTTCTTGTCCCAACACATATATAGGATGAATAGTTGAGTTTATATTACTTTTTGTTTTCTTATAGGTATATCCCAAAGTCCCACGTATATACTGGCTGCCCTGATGAAGGTGTGACCCAAATTGCGGTCAGACACCGAAACGCGCGTTGGCGCTGAATGGTCCTGTGCCCCATACCAACCTGTATCTAATCAATCCCCTGTAGGAGGCACTTGCGTGTATACCAATCATTTTTGTATATCTACATAGTAAATTATATTTTTTTGATGTGTGAATTGGTGTGATGACATATGTGTGGATTGACTGCATGGGTCTGTATGGTATTGTACGATGTGCGGTATGAATGAGTATATGAATGTGGGACTTGATGTATATATGTATTTGATATGTATTTAAATTATGTCTTGTTGTCTTATATTAGGATGAATCCCTTTTTGATATAAACTTATCATTAAATGAATAAAAAAAGTATCAGAACATTTATTTGTTTTTTTGTATGATTATTGTACAATTAATGCGAATGTGTGGGACACATAACTCTGGAAGGCCTACTGACATTATAGCGACTATTGAATAGCGCTGTTTATTATCAATGCGGACAGGTCTACTTTGTGTGGATTATAGTTGTATTATTTACCCCGTTTTGACCTGTCCTAAATCTGTTTTTAGGGGTCCCCCTCCTTCTCAGTGGCATCACACGCCGGTGCCAAGGGAAAGGTGGTTACAACGTCACGATCTCGGCAAATAACCTACGTTCTCTAAAGAAGGAATACAGTCTCTACCAGTAACTTACTTTTATTCTGAGACTGTTTTTGATTCCACTGTACTTGCCTAAAGGAATACAGAACCTACAAGTTGGTTTTTAACAAGAATCTTCCAAAGAACATTTCGAAGAATAAGCATTAATTGTGTTTGCTGGATTTTTGTCGTTTTGGTCTTGTCAAATTTAGATAAAGATACCTTTATTTTTCTAAACCTGTGTGGTGTCCATTTGTGGTGTTATCAGTGTGATACTGTGAGTGTTGGTACAAATACTTTACACATTGCCTTGAGGATAAGCCTGTCTGCTCGTGCCAAGCTACCAAGGGGGTGAGCAGGGGTTATCTAGAGTGTGTTTCCCCCATGCCCTGACTAGAAGCAAGGGTCCCTATTTGGTCAAAGGTACCTACCTCTGCCAACTAGAGACCCCCATTTCTAACAGCCTTGATTCCAGCAGGGCTGCAAACTGCATGGCCACTAGAGTGCAGATTGCACACCAGCAGAATACTGATTATGTGGGGTGCACAATTTGCAGCGGACACATTCTGGAATGCATTCAGAGCTTTGCAAACAGAGAATGTGTGCACAGAGAATGTGTGCTCTTTTCTGTTCGCTTGCTCCAGGTTTTACTTGATGAAAATTGGCTGGGCATAAACACTTGGGACGTGATATGTGTTCATTAGTTTTAATACAGATTTTGATGCACACAAGAGCGTGTGCTTTATCTGATATTTTCACACCAATCTGAATCGGTGTCATACTGTACAAAAAGATCTACAGCACTTAAAGCAGTAGGGAAAAATGTGTTTAATTTACTTATAGAATAAAACTTTCATACAGATATATAAATCTATGTTTCATTAAGAAGCAACCATAATTATGAATAATGATATGGACTTGTAAGAGGTATTAAATAAAAGATTGTGTACAGAATCTTTCAAAATATATAAATTAAAATGAAGATGCTTAGCAATCATCAACCTTTTTAGTCCATCCCTACCAGACAGCACATGCTATTTGTTGGTGTAAATACCTAGGGGCCGATTCCGATTCCGGCCGGAAAACGTACCGACCGATTCGGAGCCAGAATTTACTCCGACCGACACGTACCGGTGCAGCCCGACCCGCCAAGTACGATGAGAAGCGAGCAAAACCCGACCGACTCGTACAAAACACCATCCGAACGACCGAGCCGCGCGGAAAACAGCAATCCGGCCGGAAAAACACGCGATTCGAACCGACCGACTCGCACCCGGAACAAACCCGAACGAGACGTACCCGCGAACTCCCACCCGCCAAGTACAATGCAAGGCGTGGAAAACACGACCGAGTCGCAAGGAGGACAAGCCGTACGACCGACACGCATACAAAACAGCGAGGCAAAGCAACCCAAAATACCACGACCGACGCGTACGCAGCATAGAAAACAGCACAAACACAGCGTGAACGAAACGGAGAAGCCCGCACGAGACAACTGCACGGTCCGACTCGGTCACAAGAACGTCTCCTACATGGACGAAAAGTACAAAGGGAAAATACACAAAAAAAGGCCAAACAAGCAATTACAAAGCCAATAAATACTGGGGGAGGGGCAGGGAACAAAGACACACCCACAACTCCACCCATATAAAGGACACAAATCCCTACCATGATCCTTTGCAAATTCAAATTACCTGCCAGCACTCAACAGACAGCAACCACACACCCACAGCTCATCCATCACACAAGCCACACACCATCAGCACCACAACAAATAGAAACCTCACATACACCCAGCAAAACACACACTCACACACCTTCACCTGCACACCAACACACACATCACTCACCATCACCACCCATCACCATGCCCCCAAAGAAGAATCATAAGTTCCTAGATAGTGAATTGGAAGTGCTGGTAGATGAGATCCTCAGGGTAGAGCCACAGCTCTTTGGTACACTGGTCCAACAGACACCCATGTCACAGAAAACAAAGATGTGGGAGAGGATCGTCGACAGGGTGAACGCACAATCACCATGTTTGCGCACAAAGACAGACATCCAGAACAGGTGGTATGACGTGCGCAGGAGGGTCAAGGAGCTGTTGAAGAAGGACTACCTCGTGAGCCAACACACCGGCAGTGGCCCTCCTGCCAAGCCAGTATACCTCAGGCCCTGGGAGGAGAAGGTGCGGGCCATACTACCACCAGTGAGCGTCTATGGACTAGAAAACATCCCAGAGCCTGGTGAGTACACAACAAATTTACACAATATTCTGCGACTACACACACACATCACTGTCAAGGGGAGAGTCAAACCATGCACTCTTAGCAAATACACAGCAACCAGAACAGAATCATCCCAAAATGTGCATGTCAGTCAGATAAACACAACACATGCCATCTCAAAGTGACATTTAACTGTGTCATCACATGTACAAACACAACTACAACTACAGCTAGGCAGTGGCACAAATATAACTGACAAACACATCCAGACAAGCAGCCACCACTACAACACCACCACACAGTGAAGCCCACTGAAAGAAAGGAAAGATGTGTATGCTGGGCAAGTCAGTGTAGCCAATAGCATGATGGGAGTCGTAGGCACAGATATTGGTCACCCCCACAACTGTCCCATCAACACCACCATTAACCATGCGCACATCACAGGGAGTGGAAAAGGACTCACAAGATGGCTGACACTGGGTACTGCTGTGGGGAGCACAAGGCCCTGCTGGCAACTGTGCAACAACCAACAGCAGGACACCACTGACTGACATCCTGAAAGACAACTTGCACTCCCTGCAATGGAAGCACGTTCCATGGTGGGATATCTGGCTGGGTGGGAAGGAGGACTCACAGCACTGACCATAGTCACAAGCACCTCCCCTCACACACCCCCTCAACACAAACTCCACAGAACACACCTGGGAGAATGCAATGCCTCACATCCTAACTGAAGATCCCACAAAGAACCACCACCCTGGGTTATGCTGTGTGAAGCACAGGGACACTCTTGGGACTGTTAGCCAAACAACTGCCAGGACAACACTCCCAGCCATCCTGTCAGCACAGGCAGCCCACCCCACAGGGAAGCAGAGTCAAAAGGAAGGAAGGATGGGCATGCTGGGAAGGGGGTGGAGGCAATAGCATGATGGGAGTTGTAGGCACAGATATTGGTCACACCCACAATTGGCCCATCAACACCACTCTCAACCATGCTCACATCACAGGGAGTGAAAAAGGACTCACAAGTTGGCTGACACTGGCTACTGCTGTGGGGAGCACAAGGCCCTGCTGGCAACTGTGCAACAACCAACAGCAGGACACCACTGACTGACATCCTGAAAGACAACTTGCACTCCCTGCAATGGAAGCACCTTTCAAGGTGGGATATCTGGCTGGGTGGGAAGGAGGACTCACAGCACTGACCATAGTCACAAGCACCTCCCCTCACACACCCCCTCAACACAAACTCCACAGAACACACCTGGGAGAATGCAATGCCTCACATCCTAACTGAAGATCCCACAAAGAACCACCACCCTGGGTTATGCTGTGTGAAGCACAGGGACACTCTTAGGACTGTTAGCCAAACAACTGCCAGGACAAAACTCCCAGCAATCCTGTCAGCACAGGCAGCCCACCCCACAGGGAAGCAGAGTCAAAAGGAAGGAAGGATGGGCATGCTGGGAAGGGGGGTGGAGGCAATAGCATGATGGGAGTTGTAGGCACAGATATTGGTCACACCCACAATTGGCCCATCAACACCACTCTCAACCATGCTCACATCACAGGGAGTGGAAAAGGACTCACAAGATGGCTGACACTGGGTACTGCTGTGGGGAGCACAAGGCCCTGCTGGCAACTGTGCAACAACCAACAGCAGGACACCACTGACTGACATCCTGAAAGACAACTTGCACTCCCTGCAATGGAAGCACCTTCCAAGGTGGGATATCTGGCTGGGTGGGAAGGAGGACTCACGGCACTGACCATAGTCACAAGCACCTCCCTCACACACCCCTCAACACAAACTCCACAGAACACACCTGGGAGAATGCAATGCCTCACATCCTAACTGAAGATCCCACAAAGAACCACCACCCTGGGTTATGCTGTGTGAAGCACAGGGACACTCTTGGGACTTTTAGCCAAACAACTGCCAGGACAACACTCCCAGCCATCCTGTCAGCACAGGCAGCCCACCCCACAGGGAAGCAGAATCAAAAGGAAGGAAGGATGGGCATGCTGGGAAGGGGGGTGGAGGCAATAGCATGAGGGGAGTTGTAGGCACAGATATTGGTCACACCCACAATTGGCCCATCAACACCACTCTCAACCATGCTCACATCACAGGGAGTGGAAAAGGACTCACAAGATGGCTGACACTGGGTACTGCTGTGGGGAGCACAAGGCCCTGCTGGCAACTGTGCAACAACCAACAGCAGGACACCACTGACTGACATCCTGAAAGACAACTTGCACTCCCTGCAATGGAAGCACCTTCCATGGTGGGATATCTGGCTGGGTGGGAAGGAGGACTCACAGCACTGACCATAGTCACAAGCACCTCCCCTCACACACCCCCTCAACACAAACTCCACAGAACACACCTGGGAGAATGCAATGCCTCACATCCTAACTGAAGATCCCACAAAGAACCACCACCCTGGGTTATGCTGTGTGAAGCACAGGGACACTCTTGGGGCTGTTAGCCAAACAACTGCCAGGACAACACTCCCAGCCATCCTGTCAGCACAGGCAGCCCACCCCACAGGGAAGCAGAGTCAAAAGGAAGGAAGGATGGGCATGCTGGGAAGGGGGTGGAGGCAATAGCATGATGGGAGTTGTAGGCACAGATATTGGTCACACCCACAATTGGCCCATCAACACCACTCTCAACCATGCTCACATCACAGGGAGTGGAAAAGGACTCACAAGATGGCTGACACTGGCTACTGCTGTGGGGAGCACAAGGCCCTGCTGGCAACTGTGCAACAACCAACAGCAGGACACCACTGTCAGCCATCTTGCCATTGCTCTCACACTCACACACACTGAAGTCCACCCAAAAGCAAGTAAGTATGGGCATGCTGGGAAGTGGGGTGGAGGCAATAGCATGATGGTAGTGGTAGTCACAGCTCAACATCCCCCACCCACATGGCCCAGTAAGCTCACACTCAAGCATGCACACCCCACAGAGAGTGGAAAGCCCCATCAAAGATGTCTGACACTGGTGCTCTGCTGTGGGGAGCACAAGGCCCTGCTGGCAACTGTGCAACAACCAACAGCAGGACACCACTGTCAGCCATCTTGCCATTGCTCTCACACTCACACACACTGAAGTCCACCCAAAAGCAAGTAAGTATGGGCATGCTGGGAAGTGGGGTGGAGGCAATAGCATGATGGGAGTCGTAGTCACAGATATTGGTCACCCCCACAACTGTCCCATCAACACCACCCTGAACCATGCGCACATCACAGGGATTGGAAAATAACTGACAAGATGGCTGACACTGGCTACTGCTGTGGGGAGCACAAGGCCCTGCTGGGAACTGTGCACCAACCAACAGCAGGACACCACTGACTGACATCCTGAAAGACAACTTGCACTCCCTGCAATGGATGCACGTTCCATGGTGGAATATCTGGCTGGGTGGGAAGGAGGGCCGGATGTCAACCAAATACAACCAATGCAGACCATGTACACACCCCAACATTCACATAGAAATGCCCAAATAATGCAGGACAATGTGCTACACCAATATCAACCCCTGACTGTGACAACTTAGGACAATGCAATGTACAGGCCCGCATCCAGAGGCACAGTCACAACTGTCAGGTGTGTCAACCATTGATGCCTGCAGAAACATAACATACATTGTGTGTGTCTCCCAAAAACAGGTGATGATGGGGACACAGCAGCAGACGCTGAGGAGTCCTCGTCCCAGGCTCAAGAGGATACAGAGCTCACTGGTGTGGAACAGCCTCTGCCCTCCTCGGATGAAGAAGACCCACCTGGCACCTCCGGAGCAAGTCATCATGCAGCACCAGCAGGACCACCAGCTGCACCCCCTGCACCCACCCCTCCAACGACTGTCAACACACATACCACCCCTGCCGACATGGACAGACCAAGGAGCACCACCACCACCAGCACAGGGACCCTGGACCAACGTGGGGCCATGGACACCACCACCACCAACAACCCACAAGGTCGCCCAGGGTCACCTGTGCGTGCCACCTCAGGTACTGCACGTGTCGCCAGGGGTGGTGGGAGGGGTGGGAGACATAGGTCGCTGCTCGCAGAGGGGTCTGGACTGCATGATGACCCACAACTGGCACGCATAGCCGATGCGTACCAGTCCAGCACCGGAGAGTTCAGCCAGGTAGTGGGGCTCCTCAGGGACATGAAACAGCAGCAGGCTGCCCATCATGCCCGCTTGGACTCACACATGTCCCGCGTGGAGTCCAAGTGGGACACACTGCAAGAGATGACGGCGGTGCATAGGGACATATTACAATGCCTCCGCCAGATGAGCAGCAACCAGTCAACACCTCCCTGTGTGCCCACAACATCTGGTGCTGAAACAACTGCAACTGCCACAGGGAGGGCGGATGACTCTGGCGAAGAGTCCCCTGCACCGCAGCAGCCTGCACTTGAGGGTCCCCCCAAAGAAGAGGGGCCGTCCGAGGAGGGGCAAGTGAGAAGCCGATGGCCATTTGCAACCCCCAGGAAGCCAAAACCTGTTCTGGATAATCACCTTTGTGCGCAAACTGTTCACCCTGTTGACTGCAACACAACTCTCCCACATGACATGGGGAGCTCAAGTTGGACCAATGTCTCAGATTACTGTGGACTTTACTCTGGACATTTCTGCTACCAGGACTTCCAAATCATCTAGGAACTTTGGATTACAATCACAATGTACAGCACCCACCATCCTGTGCACTATACTCACACATGTATGTCAATAAACTCACTAATACACCATACTTGCCTCTGTTGTGATTCCTATGTTGTCTCAGAAGTGGCGATGATGATCTGGGAAATGACACTGTGCATGCTGACTGCTACAGCAAGTACAACACCGGCATGTGAGTCATGGCGACGTCACACATATGAGGGAGGCACACCACCAGGGCTACACAACACATACACACCATGGCCATCTGACTCATCGCCTACACTGATGTTGCCAGGAAATACGTTGCATTGCACAGCAGACCCAACACCTATTCACAGTCTGTGTTAACTAGCCCACTGGTGCAGTAAGCAAATGTCAGTCAGATGTGTGATCACAGACAACGCACATCACAAAGTGAAGCACAGGTTTATTACACATTTGCAACATGTTGTAACCACCACAGATGCAAGGTAATCCCACCTGGCAGCGGGCACACAGTCAACAAGTGTAGAAGGAAGGAAGTCCATGGGTGTGGTGCACATCACCTGTTGGGACACAACAGCTACCACCCGGGAAGTCGAATCAGGGTGTTGGGGATCACTGTTGACCAAACGACTCTGAAAGTACCCTGTGAAGGACAGAAATGACACACAGTCAAAAGCACTGAAGAACAGGGCAGAACTGCAATACTCATGCACAATACATGTTACAAGATACCCACCCAGAACCAAGTTAGCATGTCAACACTGTTGGGGAGTACAGACTACCTGCAAGGACACATCGCTACACGCATACAGTCATGTAGCCCATGGACACACTCAAACAGCACCAGAGCACCACCAACACATATCATGCAAACTCACATCATTGACATGACATCTCAGGATACTCACATTCAGCTGAAGAAGTTGGTGATGAGCTGTGTGCGGACATCACCATCATCATCATCATCATCACTGGCATCGTGGTCCAGGCCAGGATCCTCCACAGGTGGCGGACGTTGGTCATCGTCATCCAGGATGAGAGGCAACTCCTTCCGCACTGCCAGGTTGTGGAGCATGCAGCAGACAATGACAATCTTGCACACCTTTGCTGGGGCATATGGGAGGGACCCTCCTGTCTTGTCGAGGCAGCGGAAGCGGCTCTTCAGGAGACCAAATGTCCGCTCAATCACTCTCCTGGTCCGACCATGTGCCTCATTGTAGCGCATCTGGGCTGGTGTCACAGGGTTCCTGAGGGGCGTCAGCAACCACGGCATGTTGGGGTATCCGGAGTCACCTACATACAGACAATTGCACATTAGCAGAGTTGGAAAAGAGGGTGGAACACTACATAGCAGAACACACACAATGGTACAAAGTCAGTACACACCAACAAGCCAGGCACGCTGGTTCGGCATCTGTGCCATCATCCTCGGGATGCGACTACTCCTCATCACGTAGGCATCATGTGCAGAACCAGGGAAATGGGCACACACGTGTGAGATGCTCATATCTGCAAGACAGACCACCAGTGCATTGACCGAGTGGTAGTGTTTGCGGTTACGGTAGGCCTGCTCTTGGGCCTGTGGTGGTACCAAAGCCACATGTGTCCCATCAATGGAGCCAATGACATGCAGCATCCTCCCCAGGGCATAGAAGTCACTCTTCACGCCAGTGAGTCGTTGTAGACTAGGGAAATAGATGTACTGGTTCAGGTATATCAACATAGCCTCCAAAACATCCCGGAGCACACGGCTGAACATGGTCTGTGACATCCCACCAGCAGTCGCCACAGTGTGTTGAAAGGTACTGGTGGCAAAGAAGTGTAGGGCTGCCATCACCTTCACCTTGGGGGTCAGCGCTGTAGGGTACGGCCAGCCAGGTTGCAAATGTGGTGCCAAGCGCACTGCCAAATCCTCAATCAGCTGCCTGGTGAAGCGGTACCGTCGGATGCTGTCACGTTCCACCATCGTTGCCAGGTCAGGGAATGGTCTAAGGACAGCTGGTGCCCTGCAGTGCATAGGTGAAGAAAGCAAGATTGTCAGTCACCCCACATATGTGGCATTGAACACACTCAACATCACATGATACATCATTTTGAGGCACAAGTACATGATGTGTGCAGTTCCGTAAGGATATGTATGGCACATACATGGCCAACATCTAACATCACAGTTCAACAAGTGGCATCAATAAGTCCCAGGTCATGCCATTGGATATCATGAGGCCGTGTCCCAGTTCCCATCCCCTGCTGCCACGTTACAAACACACCCCACAGTGACATGTGAGGACAGATGTGCCCCAGGCATCACAGCTCAACGACAGGTAGATTCCCAGGGACCCTGTATTGCCACATGGACACTGGCATGACATGGTGTATCATGTATACACCACAGCAAAACAACCATGACCCCCACAGGTAGTGGTCCCTGTTGCCTCGGCAGGACAGACTTGGACGTCTGTGACACACACACACTCACAACATCAAAGTCCATGCACAAACAACGTGGATGTGGAGACTGCCTCCCATTGTGCACATGAAATCAGAGACATTGTAAACACAACATGCACACAGACTGTGGAGGACCATCACCATTGTGCCAATGGGTCACCCTGGGTTAAACATACCGTCCCACATGGGACTCAGGGGGTATGTGACATGACATACACATACACCACCGTGAAATTTGACCATGCCACAGGCTTAGATATGAACAGTTGCACATCACAGTGATCATGTACACGAAACACCAAGGATTCTGTCCCCATGAACACGTGCACAGCCTGGGGGTGGGTGCCCCCAAGTGACACCCACAGAACAACATGTTCACCACCATACACGGAATAGGTAATGCAGCCTTACATGCCGTAGGATACAGTTTGGACAGGCTGTGGTGTTGTAGGTGTGCCCCTCACTCCCTGGGAAGTATATGTGGCTGGCATATGTTCACCTGTGACAGGCATGGTGACATATGCCAGTGACTTGTACAGGGACGCGTTGGACAGCAATGGACCGATCAGTGTGCACACATTAGCCATTGCCTTCAATGTGCGCTGGTACGCGTTGTATTCGCAATACGCGTTGGACAGCAATGGACCGATCAGTGCGCACACATTGGCCATTGCATTCAATGTGCGCTGGTACGCGTTGTATTCGCAATACGCGTTGGACAGCAATGGACCGATCAGTGCGCACACATTGGCCATTGCATTCAATGTGCGCTGGTACGCGTTGTATTCGCAATACGCGTTGGACAGCAATGGACCGATCAGTGCGCACACATTGGCCATTGCATTCAATGTGCGCTGGTACGCGTTGTATTCGCAATACGCGTTGGACAGCAATGGACCGATCAGTGCGCACACATTGGCCATTGCATTCAATGTGCGCTGGTACGCGTTGTATTCGCAATACGCGTTGGACAGCAATGGACCGATCAGTGCGCACACATTGGCCATTGCATTCAATGTGCGCAGGTACGCGTTGGATTCGCAATACGCGTTGGACAGCAATGGTCCGATCGGTGTGCCCGGCCGGCCAATTGCATTCAATGTGTGCGGGTACGCGTTGTATCCTAGGAACGCGTTGAACAGCAATGGTCCGATCGGTGTGCACGGCCGGCCCATTGCATTCAATGTGTGCGGGTACGCGTTGTATCCTAGGTACGCGTTGAACAGCAATGGTCCGATCGGTGTGCCCGGCCGGCCCATTGCATTCAATGTGTGAGGGTACGCGTTGTATCCTAGGTACGCGTTGAACAGCAATGGTCCGATCGGTGTGCCCGCCGGCCCATTGCATTCAATGTGTGCGGGTACGCGTTGTATCCTAGGTACGCGTTGAACAGCAATGGTCCGATCGGTGTGCCCGGCCGGCCCATTGCATTCAATGTGTGCGGGTACGCGTTGTATCCTAGGTACGCGTTGAACAGCAATGGTGCGATCGGTGTGCCCGGCCGGCCCATTGCATTCAATGTGTGCGGGTACGCGTTGTATCCTAGGTACGCGTTGAACAGCAATGGTCCGATCGGTGCGCACCCATTGGCTATGGCCTGGCCTGGCAACGGACGCGTTTTCAATATTTGAACGAGTCTGATGCTGTAAATTCAGTTGGTCACCCACAACAATGTTGCAATTTCATGGGTGTCATGAAGTTGAACATTTGAAGGATGCTGGGGGCGTGTGTAAGTGGTGCAATTCCATGGATTGGCCAGATTCAGAAGATGCAAACGACTCGGACCTATCACTTTGAACACATGGGACAGTATCTGCCTCTGCAGCACACATATAATGCTGGCAGTTCCCCTGAGAGCTCACTTGCCTGCACTACAT
This sequence comes from Calotriton arnoldi, assembly GCA_963921515.1. NCBI lineage: Eukaryota > Metazoa > Chordata > Amphibia > Caudata > Salamandridae > Calotriton > Calotriton arnoldi. The sequence goes on from CAWUFW010013157.1 coordinate 385,604, forward strand.
GCTCCAGGACGACATCTGCCACTACACTGCTGCTGTATCTGCACCCTCTGGACCCTGCAATGGCACGTACTGTGGAGAGAGCCCCAGCCTTCAGCACTGAGGAGAACCAGGCCCTGCTGGACAACCTCCTTCCACAGTACAGCAAGCTGTATGGGAAAGCAGGGGAGCAGGTGAGTGTTCTGTCCACTGCCTTTCTAAATGTGCATGTTGTCTGACTAGCAAGGCTAACAGTCTGCACGCCACTGGCAAGCAGGCTCACTGAGTAGTTGTCACCCCCCATAGTGTGTAGTTACATGCACTGGACAGGTATAGTGCAGTGACAGTGCATTTAAACAAGGTTTTACTTCCCAGGCAATGATACCATGTAGTAACTGCTGGCATACTGTCCATGGCCATCGTTGCACTGCCTGTGTACATCATGTGCCCCTGTGATTGAGACATGTATATACAACTGTGTAATGCACGGATATGTTGCATGTGTAGTAATGGCATTCTCACTTTGTCATCCTCACAGGTTGATGCCCACCAGAAGCAGCAGATATGGCTGACCATCGTTCGGGCAGTGAGATCGGTGGGGGTCTACAAGCGCCGGATCCGCAACTGCCAGAAGAGGTGGCAGGACCTTCGGGGCTGGACCCGGAGGATCGCACGGGTCCAGCTGAAGCGGTCGCCTCCTCGCAGGAGGGGTGGACACCGGACCCTGACCCCCCACATGCTGAGGATCCTGGCGGTGGTCTTCCCTGATCTGGATGGGCAGCTGAAAGCCAGAGAGCAGCAAGGAGGGGTGAGTCCATGACTGCATTGTGAACTATGTCTGCCATGCTATGTGCCCTCCTCTGGCCTGGTTAAACATCCACAGTACATCAGTCATGTGGTCCAGGACCCATGTCCCTCTATTGTGCACTGCCCACTCCTCATCTGATACCCTGGTGTGGCCCTTACAGTCAGGGAATTGTGTCACTTGGGTACTGTGTCCTTGCAGTTTGCTTGACTCAAGGTGGGGGACAGCATCTGTTTCCCTAACTCTGTGGTGGGCATCATGGGTGGGTCCATTGCTTACACAATGGCTGTGTTCTGACATGTAATCTGCGTGTTACTTTGATATGTGGTCCAATTGCAGAGCTGATCCACCACATGTGCCTGGGGTATCTGGCACACACCCATGCTGCGGGTGGGAACAATGTTTGGGCCCCAGGAGTGTGTATATAACGTGTGTCACACATACTTAGCCAGCTGCCTACTGTCCAGGGCTCATCCCTCATTCATGTGGGGAAGGACAGTCATGCCTACTCCAGGCCATACAATACACTCTGTACTCCCACTCCCGTGTATCAGCTGACACGTTGTGCTCAGTGATTTGTCCCCTCAGGTGTCTGCCTCTGTGTCAGTGTGCTGTGGCTTCGTTGTCAGGTCTGGTGGGGTGTTTCTCGGTTGGGGCTTCGCATGCCACCGGAGATGTGACCATGGGGGACGATACTTGTGAGACACATAGGTGTTTGATCACCTGACCGTGCAGACTGGGGTATGCGAATGTGAAGTTCAGGCAGCTGTTTCCCATTCACAGCAGATTGTGAGGTGCTCAGGTGCAGAGGGTAGTGTCACAGGTCTCCCATATGTCCAATGGGTATGACCTGGACAGATGAGGGTTCAGATGATGTGGTGTGTGGGGGATGTACATGTGCACTTGTTCAGCTACAGGACTTGCATTCCCCATGACCTACTATTGTGACACAGTGCAGAGTGTTGTTGTCTGGCTGCCCTGCCCATGTGACTGGAGACAGTGATGTATGACTTAGCAGGCATGCCTGTGCCATGGCATGTGACTTCCTATTAGTGATCCTGCAGGGGAGTGACATGTGCTACATGCACACCATTGTGGCAATGGCTATCAGGACATGGGTGCATCATGGTGTCGGTCGCTGGTATGCATGACATGCATTTCATATTTGACTCTGGGCATCCCTTTCATCCGGACACCTGTACTGACTAAGTGGCAAGAGTTGTGATGTGTGCATGTCCACATGCTTCACCGGGTTCTCTGCACTGTCCAACTACTGTGTAGGTGGTGCATGTGTCCACACTGGGGTATTGCCATCCAACAGACAGCAGACAGATGGGTGCAAGGCCAGGTGGGATGTGAGTGCCATGGTTGAGCATCAGACTGACAATTGACTTCTCCTGTTCTGTTTGGGCACTTTTAGCAATGTTCAACTAAGGATGCCAGGGCTTGCTCTGTAATGTGCTGTACTTACTGTGGTGTGTGCGTTCGGTGCAGGTGACTGATGTCTGTCTGTTTCCCTATTGATTGCAGAAACATCCACGGCCACAGGAGGGGACAGCTCCACGGACCAGGAGGAGCCGCAGAGCCAGACTGGGTCAGCAGCCGAGGAGTGGTCGGAGGGACCCAGTGGCACGGAGGGCGAGGAGAGCCACACCGAGGAGTCCTCAGCACCATCCACCTCAGCTGAGGACCACAGCAGCTCGGAGGATGACTCCCTTATGGAGGCAGGTGTCAGCAGCCACCACACCCCAGCTAGTGTTGCTGTCCCTACCACCACCACCACCACCACCGCCCTCCCGTCGGCTCCCATTCCCGAGGTCCGTGGAGGCTCCCATGTTCGGGAGCGTGTCTCCTTTGGGCCAGGCACCTCACCCCCTGCCCCTGTGTCCCCTGCTGCCCTGAGTGAGGAGTCTGTGTACCTCCTCCGCCAGCTCCATGTAGGACAGACAGCGATGCTGAGTGTCCTCCATGCACACACCAGTCTGTTGACTCAGCTGGTGTCGTTCATGGAGGGCATCTCATCGGGCATGTCTGACCTACAGAGGGGCAATAGGTCCATGGACTCCTCCCTGACGGCAGCAGTGTCCCTCCTCCGACAGTCCCTCACCCCTCCTGCCTCTGCCCCATCCACACTCCCCAGCACCTTACCTGTCCCAAGCACACACACACTGGCACAGGCACACACCAGCACAGACACGTGCAGCACACAGACACACACGCCACAAATAAGACGCACACGCACGCACCGTCAGGGGACTGCAACCACACTCACAGGGGATGGGGCACAGGCACACACACACGCATCCACATGCACTGCGCAGTCCTCAGTTGCCTCTCCCTCCAAAGCCCCCTCCCTTGCCTTACCTGCAACCCCAAAGACACAGCGGCTCTTCCTCAGTGACCTCGGCCTCTTCCCCTCCGATCCAGCTGATACAGCATTCAGGGTGAAGAGGAAGTCCACCCACACAGAGCGGAGTGGCCCTGGCCCCCGGACACCCTCCCCCAGGTGCAGACCGACTGAGGTCCCCACCCGCAAGTCCCCCCGGTCCCGGAAGAGCAAGACCCCGCCGCCGCCCTGCAGCTCAGGCACCAAGTCTCCTTCCGCCATCCCTCAGGCCCCCACTCCACAGGTGCCCCCACCACACCCTGCCCCAGGTTCCCCCACCCACAGATACACCATCCCCAGAAGGATCAAGCCTTCTCCCCTGCCACTTGCTCTTCCGGCCCCACCCCCCGCTGCGCTTGTCTGTACCACTGATGTGGTGAGGGTGTCCTCCCCCTCTGTCCTGCCCACCTTACCTGATCCCCATTCTCCTCCAGTGGCGGTAGGCACTGCAGTGGAGTCCACTACTACCCTGTCTGACTTGGGCACTGCAGTGGCGAAGCTGTCCACTCCATCTGCAGGGTCCACTGCAGTCGTGCCGGCACCCACTACATCTGAGTCATGCCCCCCAGTTGTGCCGGCACACACCATGTCAGACACCTCCACTGCAGTTGTCAGTGGCTCTCCAGCACCCACCACCCCTTCCCTGCCTCCTCCTGGTGAGCCCTGATCCTGTCCCTGCGGTGCCTGGCCTGCCCCCTGTATGCCCCTCCTAGGGGATTGTCCCTGGATTTTGTCAGTGCAGGCATGCGTAGGGTGGCATCTGCCACTGTCACCCACTTTTGACTTTAATGATGGACTGGCCATTGGCCTTTGTTTATTTTCGACCTGACTTCTACTTTTGATGCCACATATGCTGAATAAAGCAACTTTCAGTTCTCTAGTGCTTTTGCTTCTGATGTACATGATGTTGATGATGCTAACCATGCCCTTGCTGCAGTGATGGTGATATTTGGTCTCATGACAATGAAGTGTTACTGTGCAGGAACCCATGTGGTCCAGGGGGACAGTGTCCTATCCTGTGGTGTATCCATGTCATCCTTAGCAGCATCTGAGGGTGTCATGTTTTCAATATTTGGCAATGGGATTCCCTACTTACATTAGCAATGTCACATCTGTGGGTTCCACCGCTGCACATCTGTTGTGTTTGCCATTGTTCAATTAGTCTACTTCCCTGACCGTGTGGCCATCTCCACTGGACATGCAGGTTTGGGCATCAATGGGGTAGAACTCATCTGTGTTGTCAGTGCAACTTGCTATACATGTGTGTTGGATCTGTGCTGATGATTTCGTTGACACTCCCATGACCAGGCTGGTGTGAGGGGAGCCTTCATTTGGTGCTAATTGTTGACTGTGTGACCAAGTGTTCTGCTGACATGATGGAGCCCTACTGATGCGACATATGGCACAGCTTTCCTCACACAGGAGTGGAGTCCCCTCATGGCAGTGTGTACTCCTGTGACATCGCCTGCGCACAAGGTGTGTGTTGTATGGGCATGTCTGTGTGTTCACTTCCATGTTGCTGTGCATGCTAGGATCCCTAGTGATGTTCCTGTTTGTGATGCCTGCTGAGTTGAGCAATGTTTCCCCAAAGTCTTCTCCCTGGGTTCTCTGTGATGTGGGTGCATGGCACATTACTGGTCATCAGGGTGTCACCCATAGGTGTGTTTGCTGTCAGGGCTGAGTTAGTGGGCAGACGCAGATGGGTCACAGTTAGGATTCCCCTTGGCACTTGTTGTTTACACCTGTCATGTGATTTACGGTTTGTGTTAGCTTTCATTGGGTGTGACACGTTGTGTGTGTGACTGCTGGCACTCCTCAGGGTCAGGGCTGCAATGTTGGTAGTTGTCTATGTGTGTTCTTTGTGGGTGACCTTGGCTTCTTCATTGGTGTGTGACTGTGGCTGGGATCCCATTGGTTGGTGTGGTATTGCCGTCATGTCCATGTACAGCGTGGTGTGCAGTGTGTCAGACATTCAGGAGTCTTGTTGAGTGGCCATGTGTGATGTGTTTCTGCCCCTTGGTTCCCACCACCCCCCCTGGGATTGTCATGGGTGCATGTGCAATGTCACCAGTGCATGTGAGCTTCACTGCTGCACATTGGTGGAGGTCGAGGTGTGTGGTGTTGAGTGTGTGCAGATGAGAGTTGTTGCCCGGCTAGACCCCTGCCTCCATGTTGGCCTTGGCTTACTGGCCGTGCTGATTGATTTGTGCTTGTGTAGGTGTGATGGTAGTTTGTTGCTCAGGACACATGACTGTGGTTCACAGTGTGAACGACATCTAGCTTTGTCATCACAGTGGGATTGTAATGCAGGCCAGGGTCACCACATTGTGGGGGCCCTGGGGGTAGTGCTGTGGTGTCTATGTGTCTTGCTGTGTCAGTTGCTGTTCCTACATGCTTGTGTGACATGTGTGATTTGTGCTCCCTCTCATCTGACAATGCCTGATTGCCCACATGGGGGATTTGGATCCATGAGTTACCTTTGTGTGGCACTGTATGCACGTCTGTGTAATTGGTATTCAGGCCTCCTCATGTGTTGTGTGGTTGCCTGGGGACACTGGTACCTCCCCCCCCCCTCACCTGTTGTGTTTGATGTGCAGTGTGGGTCTGCCTGTTTGTGTTTGTGCATCTGCAACACTGCATTGGCATATCTTCAGTGTGCCATTGGCTGTATGTTGTTTGGTGTGTTTGCCCTGCTGTCCCTGGGACTCCTAGGTCATCAGTCAGCACTATGATCATTGTTTGTGTGTCCCATTGCTGCCATGGTATGGTATCTGTTCACCTCACATCTACAGTCTCCACAGGGTATCTGAATTTCTGTGCCCATTGGTGCAAATATGTGGGTCTGCATTCAGATGGTCACTTCTGTCATTGTGTCATTGATGTATGTTGACAGTGTCAGCCCCCATGGGTGATGTTTGTCTGCACATGGCCAAAGGTATGTCTTATTTGCACTGCACTGTTTGCCTCCACCAATATATGTTGCTATGGGACACAAGCACTACTTAGCCACTGATGTGTTTGTTGTTCTGTGACCAGGAATCATCCATGCAGTTTGGCAGTTGCAGCTTTTTCTTTGTCAACATTTACATTTTGGTCACTGTGATGATGGGGGTTTGGACCCCATTTCCACAATGTTCAAAATGTGCTTCAGCTATGGACCCCACACTTACATTTTGGGCACTGTGATGATGGGGGTTTGGACCCCATTTCCACAATGGTCATGGCCTGCTTGCATTGTGGGGGCCACACACATTTATATGTGGCACATGTGGTAGGGGGTCACATTGTAGGTTCAAAGTCATGTTCAGTGTTGTAGGCATTTGACACAGTCTACACACGCTTGTCATGGTGTGGGGGATGTCTTTATGTTGCATTCTTTATGTTGGTGTGTGCTTGTGGTGTCATGTATTGGCCAACCTGTGAGTGGGGGTGTTGGTGGTGGTAGGCATCCAGCCCCCCATGGGTGGAGGTGGTAGTAGTGAAAGGCATCCAGCCCCCCATGGGTAGAGGTGGTAGTAGTGGTAGGCATCTGGCACCCCCTGGGTAGAGGTGGTAGTAGTGGTAGGCATCTGGCACCCCATGGGTAGAGGTGGTAGTAGTGGTAGGCATCCAGCCCCCCATGGGTAGAGGTGGTAGTAGTGGTAGGCATCCGGCACCCCCTGGGTAGAGGTGGTAGTAGTGGTAGGCATCCGGCACCCCCTGGGTAGAGGTGGTAGTAGTGACAGGCATCCAGCCCCCCATGGGTAGAGGTGGTAGTACTGGTAGACATCTGGCACCCCATGGGTAGAGGTGGTAGTAGTGACAGGCATCCAGCCCCCCATGGGTAGAGGTGGTAGTAGTGGTAGGCATCTGGCACCCCTGGGTAGAGGTGGTAGTAGTGGTAGGCATCTGGCACCCCCTGGGTAGAGGTGGTAGTAGTGACAGGCATCCGGCACCCCTGGGTAGAGGTGGTAGTAGTGACAGGCATCCAGCCCCCTGGGTAGAGGTGGTAGTAGTGACAGGCATCCAGCCCCCTGGGTAGAGGTGGTAGTAGTGACAGGCATCCAGCCCCCATGGGTAGAGGTGGTAGTAGTGGTAGGCATCTGGCACCCCATGGGTAGAGGTGGTAGTAGTGGTAGGCATCCGGCCCCCCATGGGTAGAGGTGGTAGTAGTGGTAGGCATCCGGCACCCCCTGGGTAGAGGTGGTAGTAGTGACAGGCATCTGGCACCCTCTGGGTAGAGGTGGTAGTAGTGACAGGTATCCGGCACCCCCTGGGTAGAGGTGGTAGTAGTGACAGGCATCCAGCCCCCCCTGGGTAGAGGTGGTAGTAGTGGTATGCATCTGGCACCCCCTGGGTAGAGGTGGTAGTAGTGGTAGGCATCTGGCCCCCCATGGGTAGAGGTGGTAGTAGTGGTAGGCATCTGGCACCCCTGGGTAGAGGTGGTAGTAGTGACAGGCCTCCCGCCCCCATGGGTAGAGGTGGTAGTAGTGACAGGCATCCAGCCCCCCATGGGTAGAGGTGGTAGTAGTGGTAGGCATCCGGCACCCCTGGGTAGAGGTGGTAGTAGTGGTAGGCATCCGGCACCCCTGGGTAGAGGTGGTAGTAGTGACAGGCATCCAGCCCCCATGGGTAGAGGTGGTAGTAGTGGTAGGCATCTGGCACCCCATGGGTAGAGGTGGTAGTAGTGACAGGCATCCAGCCCCCATGGGTAGAGGTGGTAGTAGTGGTAGGCATCTGGCACCCCTGGGTAGAGGTGGTAGTAGTGGTAGGCATCTGGCACCCCTGGGTAGAGGTGGTAGTAGTGACAGGCATCCGGCACCCCTGGGTAGAGGTGGTAGTAGTGACAGGCATCCAGCCCCCTGGGTAGAGGTGGTAGTAGTGACAGGCATCCAGCCCCCATGGGTAGAGGTGGTAGTAGTGACAGGCATCCAGCCCCCCTGGGTAGAGGTGGTAGTAGTGACAGGCATCCCGCCCCCATGGGTAGAGGTGGTAGTAGTGACAGGCATCCAGCCCCCATGGGTAGAGGTGGTAGTAGTGACAGGCATCCAGCCCCCCATGGGTAGAGGTGCTAGTAGTGGTAGGCATCTGGCACCCCCTGGGTAGAGGTGGTAGTAGTGGTAGGCATCTGGCACCCCCTGGGTAGAGGTGGTAGTAGTGACAGGCATCCGGCACCCCTGGGTAGAGGTGGTAGTAGTGACAGGCATCCTGCCCCCCCTGGGTAGAGGTGGTAGTAGTGACAGGCATCCAGCCCCCCCTGGGTAGAGGTGGTAGTATTGACAGGCATCCAGCCCCCCATGGGTAGAGGTGGTAGTAGTGGTAGGCATCTGGCAACCCATGGGTAGAGGTGGTAGTAGTGGTAGGCATCCAGCCCCCCATGGGTAGAGGTGGTAGTAGTGGTAGGCATCCGGCACCCCCTGGGTAGAGGTAGTAGTAGTGACAGGCATCCGGCCCCTATGTGTATATGTGGCATTGGTGATGGGCATCCCGCCCCTATGGTGCTGCTGTTTCTGGTGTAAGTAATTTCTGCATCCCTCTGTGTGTGTGTGATATGTCGGGTACGTGTTGTTTGTTTTTGTGGTTGGTGTCTGACTTACCTTCTGCGCCGTACGCGTCCGTGCCTGTTCCGGTAGTAGATGTAGAATATTGGTAGGATCGGAACGATGGGATTCATGGTTGGTTCGTCTCGTTCGTCTTTGTCGTTGCTTCGCCTCGTCCTCGTCGCTTGCGTGTTCGTCTCGTAGCCGTGGATCGTGTTGTGGCGCGAATCGGAGCTTATGTGTGCCTGTCCCGGATGCTTTGACGTGCCGTGCGTAGCTACGGGTTCGGCGCGTACGGGAAGCGCATCGTACTTGTCCGGCAGGACGGGGCTGCATTTTGGCTTCCGGGCGACTCGATTCTGCGTTTACGGATCCGGCTCGGTCGGGGAACGGGACCTGGATTGGGTGAGTACGACTGGGTCGGAATCTGTGCTGTTGTGCGCATCGTACTTGTTCGTTCGGATTAATGTGCGGATCGGTCGGGAAACAGGCATTCGCATGGCTTTTTTCCCGACCAAATGGCGTTAGGTGCGCCTCCGACCGAGATCGGAATCGACCCCTTTGTGTCAGTTTACAATGGGTGTCCATGTCGCTCTCTCATGGGTACTTCCCCGTCCCATGTTGATTTCTCACCAGAGTGCTTCCCCCCACAGTGACAGGTTCCTCCTTCTAGCCTGTGCGCTTCTCTCCCACCATCTGCTCAGGGTTCCTCTCTCCTCTCTGTGTTGCGTCCCTCTCTCTCCACATGGCTCCCCTCGCTTGCACTCTCAATGTTGCTTCTGCTCCTCCACCCTCCGGGTTGCTTCTTCCCCAGTGTTGTTTTATCCCCATTTATTTTCCTGTCCACCCATGCCCTCCGTGTTTCTCCCCACACCTCTGTCCACCATGTTGCTTTTCCCCACACGCACCTCAAAAAAAGAAAAGAATGCTTTTCTGCTACTTCTACAAAAACAAATGTATTTATAGATCCAACTCGGATCTGTAAAAAAACATACCTGTGTCATTTTATAGGCGTGGGCCAACAAGATGAGGCAGATGGATGACTCATAGTGCCTTTTTCTTGTTTACTCTTCAGCCATGCTGCACAGCTTCTGGGATACAGTACAGATCACTAAAACCGATTGGCAAAGCCACCAGGTCCCAAAACAGGAAAAAGCTATTGGCTTTGCCAAGGCTTATTTTATTTTACTACCAGCTCAATTCTACTACATTGGAGTTAGGAAAGCACTGACTTCACTCGGTGCACAAAGAGGTGTGTCCTCTGCAAAACATGGGGAGGGAAAGGTCCAAATACTTTCTGGTATTATTCAAAACTACAAAGTAATCGTCAGCCTATTTTAAGGATTTTGTCTAATCCTCTTTCTATTAGTGTTCTATGGGAGCCAGCAGTTATAATCTTACATTCTTTCTGTGTAGCAATACTTCGGGATTAGGCGGTCTTTATGTACACAGATGTTCTAATATTTAAAAAGCTGGTTTACATGAGAGGGTGCAAGGCAGACTTTTTACTAATTAAAAATTAAGAACTAAATTAGTTTATTTTGTTAAATTAAATATGAAGTGAGATCTCCCAACAAAAAGAAACAAAAATGTCATGGGAAAGATAAACTCACATCTGCAGTTTGTGGCTGACCGCTGCAGTAATCTCCTTAAGTCCTCACTAGTGGCATGGAGCCAGTGTCCAGGAGGCAGCACACATTGTCATGGGTTACTAAACACTGGGGCTGAATTACAGACCAGGCCTAATGTCCTAGTTTGTGCCATGGTAGACGCGGGTGTCCCTGACGCAGGTGTCCCTGGTGCAGACTGGTGTAGTGCACCCTATTGAAGTAAAGACATGTCCTGTCCCTATCGCAGGCAGAAATTCTGACAGGTAATGTTTGCAGTGAACACAGTTTACTAATGAATGACGGATTTGCAATTTGAACTTACTATTAAGAAGAGATGTATCCCTTCACAGACGATTGCAACGTGGGACTGAACATGCCTGCGAAGGAATGCCTGAGGAGTCCTGGGTACTAAATAGCCCCCTCACAAAGTGATGCCTTTGGTGATGCACCGACTGTCTGTGGATTTCGAATTGTAATTCATTTAAGGTAGCTGTAGTGTCATGAGACTATGTGCCAGGACCCTTCTGGTTCTGAGCAGACTCAACACAGGAATTACGTCACTTGCTGGGAGTTGTTAAGGTGTGGTTACTAACAGTTATGACGTAATGAGAGGGCAGTGTGTGTTCGTATGCTGAGGAATAAAGACGTCTGTTACAGAGCTCCGTGTGTGGCATAATCATTTGCATGCTCCCAGATGCTACATCTGGCGACTACTAGGGTATATGTGCCCCGAAAAAACGAGACTGCAAACTGCTCGTGCGTGCCAAGTGTGCCCCAACGTGATGCAAAACAGCCTGAAGTTGGTGCATGTGGAGTCGCAGTTCCGCTCTAGCCCAGACCTGGCAGTTGAAGAAATTGAAGTCCCAACACAGGAGCACATTCAAAAAGCCCGCCAGAATCTGCTGGTAAGGCTGGAAGAAGAGATATTGCGCTGTGCCATAACACAGAGCCCTCATCGATACAAAGTGAACCACTAAAGGCAGCCACAACTGGGTGGAATGAAAAAAGCTAAAGGCAGCATTGACCAGGTGCGAGAAATGAAATTGTTACTTACTATCAACAAAGAAGATGGCGCCTTACATGGCCGGACCGGCTGTAGGGGGCACCAGGCATTTCCCCGGTGGGCCGCCAGGGTGGGGGCAAGTTTTGGACCCCTGGGGGGCCGTTTTTGTTACAGGGCCGTTTTTGCAGTATAGCTGCAATGTTGGCCCCTGTAACAAAATCGGTCGAAACCAACCCTGGCAAACAGCTCGGCTGCACCCCGCACCTTCCCCCCCCCGGGGGGGGCCGGCCGAGCACTTTGCCAGGGCCGGTTTTGGCTCCTAGTCCGGCCCTGGCGCCTTACGACCTCTGATCGGGTGTGATGACCCAAGTGCAAGCACACAATCAGTGCTTGCAGAAGTGCCAGCTACGTTGGAACAGCAACCATCTTCCAAACAGCATATGCTCTAGACTGCAGTAGAAAGGAGCACAAAGTACGATGCAGGTGTGTTTCAAAAACCACCACCGCCATTCTACAGCACCAAGAAGTAGAATATTGATGGAGGTGGACTGCATGGATTGAGACATTTGATGACTTCATAGATGCCCTAGTAGAAGTAGATAATAAGAAAATCATTAAATATTTAAAGAACCTTGCCGGTGACAGAGTGAAAGAAATGTTGAAGAAAATTTCGCAAACTGATACAACATTGTACCAACAGATCAAAGAAGCATTGGGAACCAAATTTAATCTGATGCCGAATGCCGACTATGAAATGTACATTTTCAATCAAGCGAGACAACAAGTTGGTGAAACAATGGATGAGTTTGTTGAGAGACTTGACATGCTTATCGAACACCACAAGTTCAGTAAATTCAATGATGAAGAGGCCATGGGTCTTAGAGTCATTGATGGTTGTCGTTCATGCTCGTTCAGAAGAAGCATGTTGAGAGAGACACTCAGTTTAGAGAAAGTGCTAATGGCCACGAGGGCAGAAGAACATTCAGATTGACAGGCCACTGTTATGGAAGCTGGAACAGTCCAAGGTGAATCAGCGTTGATCATTAAAAGCAGGCACAAGCACAAGGTAGATACATGCAAGTCGACATCTACAGAGAAGAAAAATTTGTGTTTCTGATGTAGGTTATCATTTCCCCATGAAGGTAAATGTCCAGTCATGGGACAGACATGCAAAGACTGTGGGAAATAAAATCACTTTGTAATGGTCTGCGAAGCAAAATATAAACCAAGTGCATCATAGCAAGAAGAGAAAATGGGCGTCAGAAGGTTCAGAAGCATTCTTGCCATGTCCACAAGGCCAAACAGCAATATCAGTTATGACAAGTAGAAACCAGACGCAGTTGATCGTTGTCAAGTACATTCCACAAAGGCTCTTCAATGTCATTATCAAGTGCCAGTGAAAAAGATGGATGTGTGTTGATGATAGTGACCATGGAACGACAGGCACATATAGGTTTGGCTGCTTGCAAGGATGAACAAAAAACAAAGGCAAGCCACGAAAGGAAACAACTAAATTCATGTGGACAGAGCACCAAGATTACAATAAAAGTCAACGGTTGCCCCAAAACCTTTATTATAGACAGTGGTGTGTCGATTAACATCATGCCGTGCCTCAACAAGTCACACATGAAGGTATACATGTGGGCTGCTTCTAAACAGTTGCAGAGTCAAGGGTCATTCACAGCGAAAATGTATCATAAAGCAGCATCAGTGCAATAGTCAATCTACGTTCTTCAAGGAACTTCATCCAGCACATGCCTACTCGGTTTTGCTATGGCTGCTGACATGGGACTGATATATCTCAACTGCGAGCTCAACAGTCCAATCTGAAATTGTGAGTCAGTTCCCTTCGTTGTTTCATGGCCTAGGAAGGCTCAAGACAATGGAAGTGCAACTTCATATTAACAAGGACATTTGTTCTGTTGCCCAACGGCACCGCAGAGTCACTTTTTACTTGCAAGAAGCTGTTGAGAAAGAACTAGAAATGCTGTTGAAGCATGACATCATTGAGCGCTCCACCGGTCCTATGCCATGGGTTTCGCCCATAGTGGTGGTGCCAAAATAGGACAGTGGAGGTGCAGTGCGCATCTGTGTTGATATGCACCAAGCCAACAAAGCAATCTAGAGAGAAAGACATCCTGTTTCACACATAGCGGACATAATCATGCAACTGAATGGTGCCAAAGTCTTCTCCCGTCTTGACCTGAACAAGGGATACCATCAACTCGAGTTGGAAGAGAACTGCAGGTACATCACTACTTTTTCGACTCATGTCGGTTTGTTTCAATACAAAAGGTTGAGGTTTGGGGTGTCAGCTGCAGAAATATTTCAGGATGTTATACGTTGAAAAATTCAACTTGTGATGCATGCTTTTAATTACAGTGATGACATACTGGTATTTGGGTCAACGCAAAAGGATCATGACAAGGCTCTTACACAAGTGTGCCAGTTACTTGCTGATGCAGGTCTCACTCAGAATGCATCAAAGTGTGAGTTTCACAAAACCAAACTCAAAATCTTTGGGAACATGTTCTCTGATGGGGGAATGACACCAGACCCAGATAAAGTGCAAGCACTGTCAGGTACCTACCCCCCACAAAATGCTACCATGCTGCGATCCTTCTTAAGCATGGCCAGTTATTGCTCATGGTACATTCGTGTCTTTGCTACTGTGAGTGCACCATTAAGAGACTTGACAACATGAAAAGTTCCTTTCCAGTGGTCCACTGAATGTGATCAAAGCTTCAAAAAACAAAACATGTGATTGAAAATGCACCGCAATGGCCTAGTTTGACCCCAGGTCACATACTGAGATCACAGTAGATGCGAGCCTGGTAGGCTGAGGGCAATCCTTGCTCAACATAGCCATCCATGGTCATCCAAATGCTCAGAGACACATTGTGGCCTGTGCTAGTCTGAGCCTGTTAACACAGAACATGCCTATTCTCAGCCGAAGAAGGAGAGTCTGGCTGGAGTGTGGGCCTGCAAACACTTTCATGTGTTTCGATATGGAAAACGTTTCACTATCATTACAGACCTGACAATGTCTGACCTTCCTGCACATGCTTGGGAAAGAGTTTCAGTTGATTTCTGAAATGAACATCATTTCATGGTAGTCATTGATGAGTATTCACACTTTCCCTTAGTAGAGGAGTTGTCTTAAACAACCATGGCAAGGTCATCGAGCGGCTGGATGACATTTTTGTAGCGTGGGGTCCCTGCAATTATCAAATCTAACAATGGTCCGCCATTCATTAGCAAAGAATTCAAGGAGTTTCTAGTCAGACTGTGCGAAATGGGATCTCTAGTTGGTAGTCGCTATGCACTAGGCCTGGGCGGAGTTCGCGGACTTTTACTCCGTGGAACTCCGTGAAGTGACAGAAAAACTCTGCAGCACTCTGCGGAGTTCCGCCAGCGGTGGAGTATGTTAAGTCGTGCTGCTTGCACTGATTTTAAGCACTGAGAGTTTGTCCCGCGAATGGCACTCCGCATCAAGCGGAGAGCCCTGCTGCTTTCTGCCACTCAAGCAGACATTCTACTCGAGTGGCAGCTCCCTCAACGCGAGCGACAGATTTCTCAATGCAAGCGGTCGTGACCTTCCATGACTGCCTACATTGAGAAATCTCGCAGAGAGGAGTTCCAGCACGATTCTTGTCTCGCGAGCTCTAGCCAACTTACAGTTGGTGAGCCGCATGAGAGAAAAAACTCCGCTCTGCGTCGCGAAGTGGGCACAACTCCACGAAATCTGCTGGCGGAGCAGTATTCTTCGCCCACCCTTAGTATGCACCCTGTCCAAGTAGGGACCTTCACTCTAGTCGTGGTAAGTAAGTTACACAGCTAAGATAACCCGTGCTCACCCTCTTGGTAACTTGGCACGAGCAGTCAGACTTATCTCGGAGGCAATGTGTAAAGTATTTGTGTACACACACACACGCGCATGCACGCACGCACACACACAGACACACACAGACACACACACACACACACAGACACACAGAGTAACACAGTGAAAACACAACAAAAGGACTCCATGTCAGTTTAGAAAAATAGCCATATGTAACTGGAAGGAAATGAGGCCTAGTTTCACTGTAGTTGCCTTTCATATGGCAATGTCTTTACATTGTTCACACGATCACTGTGTCACAAAGGTGCCTTTTCATGTTATACCACACCTTGCAGCTCAGTTACACAGCTTGCTGGGCTGCCCTCCCTTTGAGGGTAAGTGCAGGTTAAGGCCACATCTACCATGTTAATTATCTTTCTTTTTCATGATGGCTATACTGAATAGAGATCTACTTATTGATACCACTACTGTGCACATTGCACCAAGTCACCAGGTTGCTTGCATTCCCTCTAGACACTACTTAGCCCACAGTTCAAGGGAAAGTGATGTAGGTTTGGTAATGTATTTGATTTGGTCCTGCACTCTGTCTTTCACACAGTACACCACGTCATGCCGCTCTACCTTGCTGTCCTGTCTTGCATGCACTTTGCGCATCATTGTAGCCAAGGGCTCATATTTGACACACATCCACACACCACAACACAGCAAGCAACCTTGCTACACTGCAGGAATGTGTAAGGGCATGTACTTAGCATGGTTAACTTATTTGTGTGTAATTATGTAACTTCATAACACACACAGGGGCATATTCTCAAGGACTTATCGCCGAGTTAGCGGCACTTTATCGCAGCCAAAGTCGTGATAAATTCATCGCACCATTCACAAGCTGGTGCCAACAGCCGACATCACCAGTATTCCTGCAATAGCAGCTGCAAAAAACATCACCACGGATCACACCGGCAACTAACGTTAATGAGATGCAGAGTAGGCGTTCCTGTGCAAAAAGCCGCGGAAACACCACTTCGTAACATTCACAACGACCAGCCAGATCGGCGATAAGACCACAAAACATGTGATAAGGCACGTTAGCAGCAGGGATTTAACACCTGCTCCTACCTGGTGTTAAGTCGGACGACAACCTGCACCATAAAAGGGAGCCCAGCCCACAGCCACACCAGAAGAACAACAGATGCCATGGAGCTACTGATCATGCAGCTCGGAGCCCCAAGAGGGCCACAACACCCACTGCCACCACACCCAGGACCCCCACCCCCTCCAGGACCCCCCCCCCCAGACTTCCACAGAGGCAGCGCAGACAAAGACACCAGAACTTCCAAATTCGCACCAGCCTGGGAGACTTAACGCCAGAGGAAGTCATTGCCCACTACAGGCTCAAAAGGACAACCATCCTACGCATCCTGACCATCATTGCCCACAGGCTGACGGTACCAACACAGCGGAGAAACAACATCCCTCCGCAAACAAAGCTGCTGGCCGTGCTGCATCTGTTGGCCTCTGGGACCTTCCAACCAACAACTGCCAGAGTCGGAGGAGTCTCACAGCCAGCCCTGTCAAAGCTCCTCACACATGTCCTGGATGCCATCATCAGCTTGGTACCCCAGCAACTTTACTTCCCACACACTGCGCAGGAACAGCTGGAGACCAAGCAAGGCTTCTACGCCATAGCTGGCTTCCCGCACATCTTGGGGGCAATCGACTGCACACATGTACTCCTCGTGCCCCCTGCCTCCACTGCACACAATTACCGAAACAGGAAACACACGCATTCCATCAATGTGCAGGCAATAGTGGACCACCGGGGACTCTTCACCAATGTCGTCGCCAACTACCCAGGCAGTGTGCATGATTCCTTCATCTTCCGACAGTCCATCATCAACCAGCGCTTCCAGGATGCCACCTATGGGAATGCACTGCTCGTCGCTAAGTACCAACGGAACACACCACACACCTCAACACCACATTCAGACAACTCACAAAATCACATACAACATGACAACCAACATCCCCACATTCCAAACTTACTGTGGCAACCTGGGCTAGCCATCTACACAAGCCAACAACGGCATGGCACCTCAGCCACACAATTGCAGAATGTGGGGAGAGGTGGGAACCCGGCATGTGCGAAGGAGGCAAGTGACCCATGAATAAGAATGCACACAATGCCAAGTGACCACAGACACTTCCATGTCGACATACACTGCTGGTGTCTGGAGTGTACTGGACAGTGGACGCAACCATGTAACCGCAGCCAGCGGGGAACAATGCGGAAATGTAGCTTGTTACGTCCCCACCCTGTAAGCGCGCGCGGAGTGGGCTGGCCCAGCGTACACCAGGCCAGCGTAGGGGTGTGAATAAAAAGCCCGTTACTCTGGGCGTGGTTCTCTTCCGGAATGGCCAACGTGTCTGCCAGAGCTGCGCCTCTCACCCCGCCACGAGGCCAACGCCGTGAGCGGTGGGGCCTGCGATCCTGTGCGCCTGCTGCACCCCAGGCCGCTGGTCCCAAAACGAGTCATGCCCGCCCCAGCGCAGCCAGGCCGCACTGCTCACCTGCCGACACCGGCGTGTGTCAAAGAGGGCCCACCACGTGCCGGTGCAAGCTCCAAGCCCGAGGCCCGCGACCATGGCAGCATCCTCAGACCATCACGGCCTCCGCGACACAGGCCCCCCCATTACTCCTTTCTCCTTGACGTAGTCCACTGCTGCCTCCGGCCTACACTGCGGTCCAGTAGGTCACACATTTGGAACTGAGTCTTGATTATTCAATGGCAGAGTACATACGTTTATTGCAGGGTTTATATCACCGTACTCCCTACGATGTGGTGCCACCGACTCTGTGCATAGCATTCCAACGACACGTGTCTGTGGGCCCATGCTGACTACTGCCTTCGGCCTACACTGCGGCCCTGCACCGCGGGGTTACCTGTGTACTGCCTACACTGCGGTCCAGCAGGCCTCACACAAATCCAAACCAGTCCGGACCAGGCAGGGCACGGCATCGTCGCAGGCTGCACACACGCTCAGCTCTGGTGCATCTACCTCCGTCAACCACAAATCATCGCAACATGGCATTCCAACGTCGTGTGTGAGAGTACCAGGAGGAGCTGCCTGAACAGCCGTTGCCCCACGCTGACCGCTGCCTCAGGCCTACACTGCGGTCAAGTAGGTCACACATTTGGAACTGAGCCTTGATTTATGTATGGCCGAGTTTATACCATTGTTCAGGCCTCATCGCAGACTGCATCCCCTTTCAGCTCTGGTGCCACTAACTCTGTGCCCCGAAATTCATGGACACCCTCTGGTTGAACTTTGGTGGCGTCTCAGTCAATGGCCTGGGGGTTTTCTTCATCATCATGTAGCTGGTAATGACTTGGTGTTAAACATGAGTCAGTAGCATTCATCTCCTCCATATTGCATGTGTCTGCTTGGTACTGCCCTCTGTATCATGCCCTGGAAGAACACCTTACACTGTCCCCCGAAACCCTCTGCGACATTCACCTTGGACATCGACGAGAACCCGCTCAGCTCTCGTGGCCCTACCTCAGTGCACCGGTAGTCACCGTCCCGTGGCGGTGTGCCTGTGCCAGCCGTGGCCACTAACTCTGTGCAGCTCAAGTCATGGACCATTGCTGTTTGAACTGTGAACTTCTGATTGTCTGATCACTGTTGTAGTTGTTGCCAGCGCCAACAACTCCCTGAGGGCTGGCTTACACTCACACCACACCCATCCAGCACAGGCGTCACTGGACATGTGACCCTGGTAATAAAGGGTCCGGGCGCACGTGCCCGTCGCCAGTTCCACAAACTATCTAAGTGTGTCCGTGTGGTCATTGTGTGTGCATGAGGGCCCCGGGCCCTACCACATTGCATTGTGCTACGTACAGCGGACGCAACCATGTCACCTCAGGCAGTGGGGTAGACCTGGGACATGTAGCTGTGTCGTACCCCCTGTAGGCATTGCCGGAGTGGGCTGGCGTACGGCAGTCCAGCGTAGGGGTGTGGATGATCACCCGGGGCTCTGGGCATGGTTAAGGGGCCGATTCCGATCTCGGCGGTAGGGCTCCGAATAGGATTCGGCTTTACCGGATCCGATTCGGAGCCCTTTTCCCGACCGAATCGTACGCGGGTCCGGCCGAGCGAGTACGATGCGAGTCGCCGACCGACTCGTCCGGGCGACCCGACCGCTCCGACCGACTCGTACCCGGATCGTACCGCTCCGACCGACTCGCTCGGACCCGAGTCGCACCGCGCAATGGAGACGTTTTCCGGCCGGGTAAGTACGATGCGCACCTCGACCGCTCCGACCGACTCGCGCCGTCCGACTCGAACTCGCTGTCGGAGCCGTACTTTGGGGGTCCGTGTCGGACCCCCTGTACGCGTACTCGCGCGAGTCGCACACAGGGGGACCCATGGGTCCCCCCTACCTGTGCGTGTACGCCGCGAAGCGCTTCGCGGCGTACTCGCTGTAGAGCGCCCTTGTCCGCCTCGCACCCATTGAGGCAATGGGAGCCCGCGTACGCGTTGTACGACCGGCTCCCATTGGGTTCAATGGGAGTCCGACCGACTCGTGTCCGGTGGCATACGAATGCATCGGACTCGTTCGGTCGGACTGCACGGGTCCGATTCGGTCGGAAATCTCTCCGGGTCCGGCTCGGTCGGAGAGATTTCCGGCCCGAATCGGAATCGACCCCTAAGTGTTGGGCTTGCCAATTTAGTACCTAATGCGTGTGTCTTTGTTGTGGTGTCAGCGCCACCCGTCCCGCAATGGACAACGTTGCAATGTAACATGCCCCCGAGTGCGGGCTCGGACGAAGGGATTAATGAATGAGCGCAAGCCCGCTGGGGTTCCGGGATCATACATGCCAACTGTTGTGTGTGTCTCGCTATTACCGCAGCATGAGCCAAAGGTCTTGCCTTGACCGCATCGCGAATTTGGCCGGCCATGAACTCCACATCTGTGTCCGCCCTATCCTCACCATAGGCCCACACACACGTGGCCGCCCACCTTCAACGCACAACATCACAGTGTCGTTGTCAGGCTTGTGGACATGCGCAGACAGGCATGACAATGGTGTGCCGTAGGAGTGCAAGTGATGCAAGCACGCAGCGCACACGAGGAAATAGGCTCGGGGGGAGGGAGGAGCAGCAGTGAGGCTACGTAATACACATTGATGGCGCTCATTTTCTACTAGCAGTACATGTCAGACCAGAATCCCTATGACACACATATCACATGCCAATGAACTAGTGAGCCTGCCAACACATCATGCAGAACCAACTATTGACTCATGTCTCTCTGCACTGTCACAGGTGATCAGGGATATGCACTCTGCCCTTGGATGATGACACCCCTCCGAGCCCCGAACACACAGGCCCAGAGGCAGTACAATGCGGCCCACAAATGCACCAGGGGCATTGTGGAACGCAAATTTGGCGTGTTGAAGTCACGTTTCAGGTGCCTGGACATCACAGGTGGGAGGCTCCTGTACAGCCCAGTCATCGTGTGCAAGATGATCGTTGCATGTTGTGTGTTGCACAACATATGTTTACGCACCAATGCCCCATGGTTACGAGTGCCAGATGCACCGGACGATGATGAGGAAGATGAGGCAGGTGGACCACACCCCACTGCAGCTGCAGCAGGAATAGCCCGTAGGAACAACATCATTGACAATTTCTTCACATGAGGACGTCACATTGTGTCAGTGCTTGGCAATCATGAGACAGTGCAAAATGACCACAGGCACAGCATGTGCAAATAAATTCAATGCAACACACATTCCCTGAGTTTCTGTATGTGTGCTGCTGTGTGGCACGGGGATCAGGGACATGTTCCAGAGTCATTGTGGGTGTGCAGTGTGCTGTACTTAATTGTGCATGTGTGCCATTGTGCCCATCTCCCCCGTCCCCCCAGTCCCTGGTCGGTACTCACCCTGTTGATGTTGTGTCAGGTCATGTTGAGCAGTGTCCCGATCCTCAACTCCTGGCACCGTATCCCGACTGATGACTGTGGCCACCATTTTCTCACTGTCATCCAGCTCCTGGTGTGCTGCTGGTCCCCCACCTCCAATCTGCGTTGCTGCTTTCAAGTTGGCATAGTGTTTCTTCTTGGTTTTGCTCTTCACATCATTCCAGCGCCTTTTGACCTCTTCCATTGTCCTCCTCAACACTCTGACTGCATTCACGTTGTTCACGATGAACTGCCATGTTTCCGTTTGTGTTGCCGATGACACAGTGGAGGTGACGTACAGTTGTTGGTTGTGTTCTGTCTCCTCCGTGACGATGATCTGGTTTTCCTGTGGACTGAACCCCGTCTCCCTCTTCCTCTTCTCCTTGCCCTTCCCCGGCCCCGGGGTTCCTGGTTGGTCGTCTGTGGGGCTTGTGGGGTTCGCGTTGTCCTGTGCACTCGGTCCAGGTGCGTCCATGGTGGTACGCAGTTGCATTTGTTTGTCTTTTTTTTTCTCTGCTTTTATAGTGCATTCTCACGCATGGGGCGTGGGAATCGCAGGCCTGTCGCTGGTTATTGCTGCTTTTTGATTCGCGATTTGGGACGTCGCAACTTTTTTCGCGTTGGGGTTTTGCATTTTTTTCGGCGTCGCGTTGATTTTAACGCGAGCATTTGTCGCGTTATCGTGTGGCTATCGCATGGTGCCGCCGGGTTGTGAATGCTGCGTTAACACAGTGTTATTTTCCCGCGATGGACTGCGATGTGAGAAGTTGCGTTAAGCGATTTTGACGATAGTTAACACGCGTTCTTGAGAATATCCCCCACAGTCGTCTCCATAGTTTAGAACAGTAGGCACTGTGTACCATCTCTGAGGGGGATAAGCCCAGTCAAACTTGGAAAATTGCTACCTCTGACGCTCACCCCAGTTTGTCATTGCCAGGGTTGGTTATCTGCAGAGTAACACACATCTCTTAAATCACACCTGCTCACTTGGACCTGTAAATGACTCCTCTGGCAATCCTCATTTAGACCCAGGGACTCATCTTAAAGTCGCATACTGATGGCATCCAGATCATACATTGGCTCTCATGTGACACCAAAACCACCAATGTATGTAACCACATGCAATTGACCGACATGCCTCCCTGGATGTGAGTGCTATGGCTCAATAGTCGCCCCACATGCTAGTAGTAATAATATTCTATCCTTCTATTCTGTTCCTACCCTGGTTGGCCACACAACTAGGCCCATACACCTCACCCTCTAACCATCCCCAAAACCTGCCCATCATCCTAGACACCTAGCTTGTCCCGCCACTTTCTTTGCACACAGCCCTGGGTCCTCAGGTCCTCCTCCTCTGGTCCGCATGGCTGCCCTCAGGTTCGTCAGTGCAGCAATGCGTCAGTTTTCATAAATGAGCCCCATAGTGCCTTTCACACTGGCCCCAGGCAACAGTGCTGTACTGTGAAGCCAGAGTCTGGCAGACCCATTTAATTTGATAATGTTAATGCGCCAGCCAGCGCCAACCAACATTTGCCACTGTGAGATCATCAGCTTGGGAAAGTTGTTTTTTACAGAGGAGAAGGCCCTTCTCCTTTTGATGCACTGTACTGTCACCTAGAAAGTTAGCCCCAAATGCTTTTGGCTTCAGCCTGAGGTGGCCACAGCTACATGCCAATCAGAGTGACATCACGTCACCCCAAACGACCCTTTAGCAGCTCGTTACAGGGTGGGTTGAGTTCCAGAAGCCTCACTGACCTCACCTGACTCTGCAACAAATTGTGTGGGGGGGGGTAAAGTTAGAGAGGCTGCAGGCAGGAAACTGAATGCTGAAGCTTGTTTAGTTCATCAGCATCAGTTGTGACCCAAGTTAGCCCTACCTGACGCACTGAGCAGGCACCAGCTTTCACCTTCCAGGTTCAAGTGCTGCACTGAGAGAATGCACAGCTTTTCACTGGCACCAGGACTGATTTTCTCATAAATCATAGCTGCCAAGGTTTCAGATTGCTATGTGTGACATTTTCATAATTTCAGTGTAATTATGAGTGACATTTCAACGACTATGGATGGCACTTTCTCGCGAGCAAAATCAAGCACTGAAGATGAGGGAAACATATGGAAACCTGTTTAAATAACCCCCAGCTGTTTTGAGAACTGCAAACGTAAGAGGCCGGAAACACACACTTGTTACAGTCGGCAGCCTCGTCTGCAGCCATTCCAGGGCAGAACTTCTGAGCCACGGTGAGTTCTGTATCACGACCGGCACCCACTGACTGCAGGCAGCTGACAATCATGTGCTGCCTGAAGAAATAATTATTTGTAAATAATTAAACACACACAAATTCGGGTGGCTGCACTGCACCACTTTGTCTCACTTACTTCAACTTCACTTGAAGAGACTCTGATCTGTGAGGCAGGCTCAGTCCATGAACCACCGCGGCAATTACCTATTGCTATCTGCCTCCTGACAGTGAGTCCTCTCGACCAGGCCTGTCGTGTCCAGTGAGAGTCCTGCAATGGTCACTCCAGTCTCAATCTCTCTGCAATTGAATTCGCGGCGGCACGGCCGGAGGTCAAATTTATTGCAGCTCAGACTAAGACAGCTGAGACAAGCAGCGGTCGGTGTGAGCAGGCAGCGCTGCCACGCCATGATGATTTGCAGCAAAGTAGCCCAGCGCCTCCCGCAAGTTAACTCCAGCAGCACTGCAGGACATGGCATCCGGTCCCTGTGGCGCCTCTGTGTATCACACAACCTGACTGGGCTGTTATGTCTTGGTACTGGCCATTGGGCACTACCTGAACATGACCAGTGACGTCAATCTGAGAGCCACGCTGTGGCGGGAATCAATTTCCTTTTGAGAACTTCTCATGATAATACATTGAAGCAAGCAGCCTGCCAGCAGAGCTGCTACTAGCTCAGCCAGCTGAGTGATCCCCAAGCCTGCGGGAGCAGCCCACGCACGCCATGGCGTGCTGCCAGCTGCCCCTCCAGTTTAGTTTAACAGTTTTAGGCAGCACTAATGGCTTGAGTGACAGTTCAGGCGAAATGCCTATAATGCATGACAATGCATTTCAGTGGGGTGATGCGAAGCACCACACTGAAATGCGTTAGTCTAAAGCGTGATGCACTGTACTTGGCAGGACTGATAAACATAGGTAGCCCTGTGTAATGTCAAGCCTCCACATCTACCAGCGAATTGACTACTATCTGGATCATGCTCTGGTCAGTTTCTTTGCTGTTTCAGAGAGTGTAATGAGAAAAGCTGCCAGAGCTTTGTGCTATTTAAATACTTTCAGGGACTGGAATAGTTATTTTTTTTTCTTTATAAATCTTTTTATTAACAAGTGCTCAATCAACAGTACAATACTGCAATAGCAATTCACCATCTCATAGATCATTTAGCCAAAGAAAATACAATTCAATTTCAGCACTAGTAAATGGATAACATGGTCTGACATAGCTCGACGTGCAAGGAACACTACTCTTACAACATAGACGGCCCATTAACAGCGTACACTTATATTCGTCATCACACCCTTTAGTTTATAGACCCCTGTACCCCTGCCAACTCTCCCAAACCTTTTCCCATTTGCGCGGGCAACCTCTACTGAGGTACACTATATGCTCCGCTCTCCAACACCAATCTAGGTCTGCCTCCTAGTCATCTCCACTTGGGGGAGAGACCGCCCTCCACAGTCGAGCAAAGTTGCATTTGGCCACCGCCGAAGACAATGCAAGTCATATATTCTTTGCTATCGTGTCCAGGCTTCTTCTCCCGAAATAAGAAGGAGGCGCCATTTTGCCTCCAAAGGGACTTCCTGTCCTGTTACATCGGCCATTATCTGTGTAATTCCTGCCCAATATCCTTGTATCAAATGACAATTCCACAGCAGATGGAAAAAGGTCCCCTCCTGTCCACATCCCCGCCGACAGAGAGAGGTGTCAGCTCACCCCATTCGATGCAGCAGTGGTCTAGAGTAATATGTCCTATGTAGCATCTTCGATTGAACTAACCAAAAGCGGGATCTTATATCCACATCCCAGGGACCCTGTATAGCCTCAACCCAGTCATCGTCATCTGACTTGCAAAGGTCTCCCTCCCATGCTACCCTCAATGTCACCAGAGGATTTGGGGCCAGATGTACGACCTGCCAAAGAGCGACTCGAAATTTGCGACTCGCTATTTGGCATGTACAACAGTGTCTTGGACACTGTTTGCGATTCCCAAAGGGGTCGCAAAATGCGAGGCTCATGAATATTAATGAGCCTCTCGCATTTTGCAACCCCATTTGGAATGGCTGGCCCTCCCTGGGACGGTGGCCTGCTGGGCTCAGCAGACCACCATGTCTGGGACTGCTTTTAAATAAAGCAGCTTTTTTTTTTAAAATGCAGCCCGTTTTCCTTAAAACAAACAAAAAAAAGAAACGTTCCCTGGGACCACTGCCTGCCCTTAAAAAACAAATTTTGCATGCATTTGCAAAGGGGAAGGGGTCCCCTGGGGACCCCTTCCCATTTGCGAAAACATTACCACCTACTTGAAGTAGGTGGTAATTTGCGAGTGTTTTGCGACCGCAATCGCAAAACATTAGTACATGGCTATGGAGTCGCTATTTGGAAGGGAACGCCCCTTCCAAATACCGAGTCGCAAAACAGTATTTTGCGAGTCGCAGTTTATTTGCGACTCGCAAAATAGTGTTTGTACATGGGCCCATGGTTTTTAGTGTGCGGAAACAGGTCTAAGACCCGTTTGCGCACGCTAACAACCGTCGTACATCTGGCCCTTGGTGAATTATTCACCAGTTTCTGTGGATGACCTAAATAGTTTTGTCTGTCAGTGGATCTGTTAAAAGGCGATCTTCAAGGTGGGCTACCTCAATCAACTGCTCCCCCTCCTGGATGTGACTGTGCAGTGCATGTTCCATCTGCAGATATTGGTAACACTCTGAGTCTCCCAAATCATATTCCTGCCTAAGAACTTCAAAAGATATGAACGCCTGCCTCCACACATCCCCTAAACCATGGGTACCCACAAACTTCCTCTCGGGGGCCAAATTTACAGTGTGGTTTGTGGCCGAGGGCCGCACCGGTGGGGGGAGGGTCAGTGGGGGGGGTGGGGCTAGAGCAAAAAAAAATAACCTGTGACCATGAGGTTGAACACAGGCCCCTGCAGCGGATGCATTAGTCCACTGAGCCACCAGACCCGGCATACAGACATCTATCTATCTATCTATCTATCTATCTATCTATCTATCTATCTATCTATCTATCTATCTATCTATCTATCTATCTATCTATCTATCTCTAGCTCTCTCTGTCTCTCTCTATCTATCTATCTCTCTCTCTCTATCTCTCTATCTCTCTCTCTCTCTCTTTCTATATATATATATATATGTATCCTCGTTTACCGGGATCTTATATCCACATCCCAGGGACCCTGTATAGCCTCAACCCAGTCATCGTCATCTGACTTGCAAAGGTCTCCCTCCCATGCTACCCTCAATGTCACCAGACCCCTGACCTTGACTTGTAGGTCGCTCCCCCACCACACAGCTCCGTCTGTGTGCCCTGCTGCTGCCCCTGATTGTGCTCGTTTTTCCTTTCTGTGCCCCCTTGCTGCCCCTGATTGTGCTCGTTTTTCCTTTCTGTGCCCCCTTGCTGCCCCTGATTGTGCTCGTTTTTCCTTTCTGTGCCCCCTTGCTGCCCCTGATTGTGCTCGTTTTTTTCCTTTCTGTGCCCCCTTGCTGCCCCTGATTGTGCTCGTTTTTTCCTTTCTGTGCCCCCTTGCTGCCCCTGATTGTGCTCGTTTTTCCTTTCTGTGCCCCCTTGCTGCCCCTGATTGTGCTCGTTTTTTCCTTCTGTGCCCCCTTGCTGCCCCTGATTGTGCTCGTTTTTCCTTTCTGTGCCCCCTTGCTGCCCCTGATTGTGCTCGTTTTTCCTTTCTGTGCCTTGCTGCCCCTGATTGTGCTCGTTTTTCCTTTCTGTGCCCCCTTGCTGCCCCTGATTGTGCTCGTTTTTCTTTTCTGTGCCCCCTTGCTGCCCCTGATTGTGCTCGTTTTTCCTTTCTGTGCCCCCTTGCTGCCCCTCATTGTGCTCGTTTTTCCTTTCTGTGCCCCCTTGCTGCCCCTCATTGTGCTAGTTTTTCCTTTCTGTGCCCCCTTGCTGCCCCTGATTGTGCTCGTTTTTTTTTCCTTTCTGTGCCCCCTTGCTGCCCCTGATTGTGCTCGTTTTTTCCTTTCTGTGCCCCCTTGCTGCCCCTGATTGTGCTCGTTTTTCCTTTCTGTGCCCCCTTGCTGCCCCTCATTGTGCTAGTTTTTTCCTTTCTGTACCCCCTTGCTGCCCCTCATTGTGCTCGTTTTTTTCCTTTCTGTGCCCCCTTGATGCCCTGATTGTGCTCGTTTTCCCTTCTGTGCCTGTTTCCCGCCGCTGAGCCCTGCGGCCCCGCCCCTCACTGCCCATTCGCTGCCCCATTCCCTGCTCCTCCCTCCCACCTCCCCATTTATGGCGGCCGCTGCGTGGTGAAGAGAGCGACCCCTGACCTTGACTGGTAGGTCGCTCCCCACCACACAGCTCCGTCTGTGTGCCCTGCTGCTGCCCCTGATTGTGCTCGTTTTTCCTTTCTGTGCCCCCTTGCTGCCCCTGATTGTGCTCGTTTTTTCCTTTCTGTGCCCCCTTGCTGCCCCTGATTGTGCTCGTTTTTCCTTTCTGTGCCCCCCTTGCTGCCCCTGATTGTGCTCGTTTTTCCTTTCTGTGCCCCCTTGCTGCCCCTGATTGTGCTCGTTTTCCTTTCTGTGCCCCCTTGCTGCCCCTGATTGTGCTCGTTTTTCCTTTCTGTGCCCCCTTGCTGACCCTCATTGTGCTAGTTTTTCCTTTCTGTGCCCCCTTGCTGCCCCTGATTGTGCTCGTTTTTTTTTCCTTTCTGTGCCCCCTTGCTGCCCCTGATTGTGCTCGTTTTTCCTTTCTGTGCCCCCTTGCTGCCCCTGATTGTGCTCGTTTTTCCTTTCTGTGCCCCCTTGCTGCCCCTCATTGTGCTAGTTTTTTCTTTCTGTGCCCCCTTGCTGCCCCTCATTGTGCTCGTTTTTTTCCTTTCTCTGCCCCCTTGATGCCCTGATTGTGCTCGTTTTCCCTTCTGTGCCTGTTTCCCGCCGCTGCGCCTGCGGCCCCGCCCCCTCACTGCCCATTCGCTGCCCCATTCCCTGCTCCTCCCTCCCACCTCCCCATTTATGGCGGCCGCTGTGCGCCGTGCAGCGGAGCGTGCGCAGCGGGCGCGCCTAAGGCAAGCCCGTCTGCGCCCGTCCGCGCCGTGACCGCGCCCAGCGCCAGACCCCCTGGTCCGGGCATCCCCGCGCCCGCCACATCAACAGACGCCGATACGATGCCAGCACCCTCCACGCACTCAACCCCGGAAAAGATCACGCCTGCTACCAGGCCACCCGAGCGCACCCAAGGGCCCTTCACCTGCCGGAACTGCAGCTTCGCCAGCACCCGCCCCGCCAAACCACCGCCCAGGAAAGAACCCAACTACCTCAGATGCATCCTCCTCAACACCCGCTCCGCCCGCAAACACGCCATCGAACTCTGGGACCTTCTCGACTCAACCTCCCCAGACGTCGCATTCCTGACGGAGACCTGGCTGAATCCCGCTTCAGCCCCGACATCGCCATTGCCATCCCGGACGGATACAAGATCACCCGCAGGGACCGCACCAACGGAGTCGGAGGAGGCATCGCCATCGTCCACAGGAACACCCTCAGAGTCTCAACCAACACCGACGACACCCTCAGCACCGCCGAACACATGCACTTCCAGATCCACACCGATCCCAACACCACCCTCAGAGGAACCCTCATCTACAGACCCCCGGACCCCGACCACAGTTCAGCGATTCCACCGCTGACTCCGTCAGCACACACGCCATCGCCTCCACGGACTACATCCTCCTCGGGGACCTGAACTTCCACCTCGAGAACAACAAGGACACCAACTCCACCACCCTGATCGACAACCTCGCCACCCTCGGACTCAGACAGCTCGTGACTACACCCACCCACGCCGCGGCCACACGCTCGACTCCATCTTTTCCGCAAGCCCACACGTCTCCTTCAACCACACCTCCGAACCCCACTGGACTGACCACCACTGCAACCACTTCACCTACAGGAAGCCCACCACGCACCACCGCACCGAACAAATGCCTCGCCGCTGCTGGAGCAGAGTCACGGAAGACCAGCTAACCACAACCCTCGCCCTGAGCCCACCCGTCGAACCCTCCGACCCCGACACCGCCGCCCGCAACCTCAGACAGTGGATCGACGACTGCGCCAACACCCTCGCCCCGCTCAAGAATCCGCCCAACAGCCACACCAGCAAGAAAGCCACCTGGTTCACCGAAGACCTCCAGGCCTCCAAACGAACATGCCGAAAACTGGAGAAGATCTGGCTCCACGAACGGACAGCGGACAGCTACGCCGCCCACAAGAGCGCCACCCGCAGTCACCATCACCTCATCAGATCCGCCAAAAGGGCCTCACTCAAAGACCGCCTAGACAACAACGCAAACAACAGCAAAGAGCTCTTCAACATCGTGAAGGAACTCTCCAACCCCGGCTCCAACACCAACGACATCCAGCCGTCGCGAGACCTGTGCGACTCACTGGCCACCTTCTTCCACCGCAAAATCGCCGACATCCACGACAGCTTCAACACCACGACCGCCCGGCAACCACTGAGACCACTGCCCCCACAACCACCAACCGCCTGCTCTGCTGGACCAACATCAACGACGAGGACACCAGCGAGATCATGAACACCATCCACTCCGGTTCACCGCTAGACCCGTGCCCTCACCACATCTTCAACAAAGCCAGTACAGCCATCGCGCCCCATCTCCGGAAAATAATCAACATCTCCTTCGAGACCGCAACCTTCCCGGAAAGCTGGAAGCACGCCGAGATCAGCGCCTTACTCAAGAAACCCAAGGCAGACCCCAAGGACCTCAAGAACTTCCGACCCATCTCTCTGCTCCCGTTCCCCCCGAAGGTCACAGAGAAAATCGTCAACAAACTGACCCGCTACCTCGAGGAGAACAACATCCTGGACCCTTCCCAGTCCGGCTTCCGCAGCAACCACAGCACCGAAACCGCCCTCATCGCCGCCACCGATGACATCAGGACCCTGCTAGACAACGGAGAAACAGCAGCCCTCATCCTCCTGGACCTATCAGCCGCCTTCGACACGGTCTGCCACCACACACTACGAACACGCCTTCACGACGCCGGGATCCAAGAGAGGCCCTGGACTGGACCACATCCTTCCTTTCCGGCAGAACACAAAGCGTCCGCCTCGCCCCCTTCCGATCCAAGGCCACCAAGATCATCTGCGGCGTACCCCAAGGCTCCTCCCTCAGCCCAACGCTGTTCAACATCTACATGGCACCCCTCGCCCACGTCGCCCGACAGCACTGAGCTCAACATCATCTCCTACGCCGACGACACCCAGCTGATCCTCTCCCTCACCAAAGACCCTCACACCGCCAAAGCCCACCTCCACGAAGGAATGAAGGCCGTCGCCGAATGGATGAGGACCAGCCGCCTGAAGCTGAACTCGGACAAGACGGAGGTCCTCATCCTTGGTTCCAACCCTTCAGCCTGGGACGACTCCTGGTGGCCAACATCACTGGGAACAGCCCCGCCACCCACCGACCACGTACGCAACCTAGGGGTCATCCTCGACCCCACCCTCTCCATGACTAAGCAGGTCAACGCCGTTTCCTCATCCTGCTTCAACATC
Organism: Calotriton arnoldi; assembly: GCA_963921515.1. Lineage (NCBI taxonomy): Eukaryota > Metazoa > Chordata > Amphibia > Caudata > Salamandridae > Calotriton > Calotriton arnoldi. Next base: position 416,499 of record CAWUFW010013157.1, read on the forward strand.
CTCCGAATGCTCCGCAGGATCTTCAAGTGGATCCCCACCGAAACAAGAAAAACAGTCACCCAGGCCCTCGTCACCAGCAGGCTGGACTACGGAAACGCCCTCTACGCAGGAACGACGGCTAAGCTCCTGAGGCGGCTGCAACGCATCCAGAACGCCTCTGCACGTCTTATCCTCGACATCCCCCGACGCAGCCACATCACACCCCACCTGAGAGACCTGCACTGGCTCCCTGTCAACAAGAGGATAACCTTCAAGCTCCTCACCCACGCACACAAAGCACTCCACAACTCCGGACCAGCCTACCTCAACAGACGACTCAGCTTCTACACCCCCACCCGCCAGCTCCGCTCGACCAGCCTCGCCCTCGCCACAGTCCCCGCATCCGGAAAACGACCGCCGGTGGCAGATCCTTCTCCCACCTCGCCGCCAAGACCTGGAACACCCTCCCCACCAACCTCCGACAGACCCAAGACCTACTGACCTTCAGAAGACTCCTCAAGACCTGGCTCTTCGATCAGTAGCAGCACCACCCCCCTCTTCCCCCAGCGCCTTGAGACCCTCGCGGGTATGTAGTGCGCTTTATAAGTGACATGATTGATTGATTGATTGATTGACCAGAGGATTTGGGGCCAGATGTACGACCTGCCAAAGAGCGACTCGCAATTTGCGACTCGCTATTTGGCATGTACAACAGTGTCTTGGACACTGTTTGCGATTCCCAATGGGGTCGCAAAATGCGAGGCTCATGAATATTAATGAGCCTCTCGCATTTTGCAACCCCATTTGGAATGGCTGGCCCTCCCTGGGATGGTGGCCTGCTGGGCTCCTGCAGCGGATGCCTTAGTCCACTGAGCCACCAGACCCGGCATACAGACATCTATCTATCTATCTATCTATCTATCTATCTATCTATCTATCTATCTATCTATCTATCTATCTATCTATCTCTAGCTCTCTCTGTCTCTCTCTATCTATCTATCTCTATCTCTCTCTCTCTCTATCTCTCTCTCTCTCTCTCTCTTTCTATATATATATATATATATATATATATATATATGTATCCTCGTTTACCGCTTTTCACAACAGCTCCTCTTTCGTCAAAGCAGGCGCGGACCACAAAATACGTGCTTCAGTTTCAGTTTATTAGTCTGCCATAACGCGTTTCGGTCCAGCCGGACCTTGATCACATGACAACGTTGGTATTTTTTACAACCCATTTAAAGTGGCGAGTGCATACTATGATTGGTGATTGGCAGTAGACATAGAAGACATACTGTTTACAGAGTACTACATTGTGATTTTTTTCACGTTTTCATTGGAAATGTTTTCAATATTAAATACTTAGTGCATTTCTTTAAGAACAAATGTTCTTTTACCTATATAAATATATAGATAATTAGATCATGATAAAACTTATTTTAACAGTATTAAAAATAAAACACCGTTAAAAAGTCACATATCTTTAAATAAATAGATGAATAAATAAATAAATATTCATTATTTAAAATGCAGAAAATACAATAAATTATTGTAAAAACAATTCCTTTTCCAATAAATGTGTGGTATGTGGAGCATCCATGCTTAATGCATAGTGGTTTCTCCCTCTTTCTCTCTACTGTGTTGCGGGCTCCCCCACATCTCAGTCTATTCCAACTGTCTGACTTTGTTGGTTTAAAAGTGCTCGTGCAAACATAATCTAAGTTCCCCTAATGTTTCACCAGTGACATCCTGAGAAATCTTTTCTACAAGTGCATGGGTGCTAAATAAAATAAAAAATTTAAAAAACCATTATTTCTGTGGTTTAGGTTGGCTGTGCAGCTTCCATCTTGCGTGGTTAAATGCCATTGCAAATGCATTCCTGATTAAATTTCTATCTATTCCCTGCCCAGATAGGTTCTGAATTTGCGGAACTTGGTTATAAAAGACGTTAATTAAGTAAAAGGGAGTACATAGGTGAAAATGTCTTACTGTAGGCAGGTGTACAAGTCCTCCGTAGTGTTTAAGCCTCCTGGGGTCTTACTGTCAAAGTTAAGGATGTACCTTGTCTCAAGTTTTCTGAGTTGCCCTTCTCTATCACCTCCCCTTCTGTTATTCGGTATGGTGTCAATTAGGTAATATGAGAAATGTTTGAGATTGCTTTCATGCACTTCCCGAAAATGCCTTGCTACTGGGTACGTAGGGTCATAGTTGTTAATGGCTCTAATGTGTTGTAGGATTCTTTTGTTTGCTGGAAGCTTAGTGCTTCCTACATATTTAAGTTTGCAGGAACATTCTAAGATGTATATGGCATAATCGGTTTTACAGTGGAGAGGTTTACTGATTTTAATTTCTTTTTCACTGAAAGCCGTTTTGTACGTCTTTTTGTTTATGCCATATTGACATGCCTTGCAACTTGTGCATTTGGTGAATCCGTTTCGTTGTACCCACCATTTTAGTTGGTCAGTTGTTTCTGGGCTGCTAGTAACTAAGCTGTTGTGCATTGATGGTGCTCTTCTATAGGTGATACCCAAATTGCGAGGTAATTTTGCCCCTATAACTGGGTCACTCTGCACAATAGGCCAGTTACGTTGCATAATCTTTTTAATCGGTTTCTCCTGTGCATTATAGGCTAGGATTAGTCTCAGTTCCATAGGATTTTGTTTTAGACTAGTTTCATTGTTCTTTTTAATTTTTAGTAAAAGTCCTCTATCTTGACCCTGTGACTTTGTTATTGCGGCCTCTATTGTTTTTCTAGAATACCCTCGGGATAAAAATCTTCTTTTGCTTTCCTGTTGTGCTTTTGCCAAGTCCGTGGGGTTGCTGCAGACTCTTAAGTCGCAACATTTCCCCATAGGGGATACTCTCAACAAGATGTCTTGGGTGGAAACTCGAAGAATGTAGTACCGAGTTTCCGGCTGTTTCCTTCCTGTATACTCTAGTTTCCAGTCTATTATTCTCTAGGTATACCTCAACGTCCAGGAAGTGAATGATTTTATCACTGATAGTTGAAGTAAAGCTCAAATTGATGTTGTTGCTATTTATGGCTGAAACAAATTTGGTAGCTTCCACCTCAGAGCCCTCCCACACAATGAACAAATCATCAATGAATCGATACAATAGTTTCACATTTTTGTCCATAAAGTGTTTGTGAGTGATGCCTAGGACCAGCTCCTCCCACCAGCCCATAAACAAACAGGCATAACTGGGGGCGAAGCTGGCCCCCATCGCAACTCCACGCATCTGTTGGTAATATGTTTTATCAAACATAAACACATTATTATTTAAACAAAAACTAGTCATATTCACTAACATCATACTGTGTGGGAACAGGGCTGTTTTGTTCCTTCCAAAATAATATTCAAGTGCACGTATCCCATCTTTATGGGTAATACTAGTGTATAAAGACACTACATCAAGGGTCATTAGCAGATAGTTTTTATTCCACCTAAAATCTTTCAATTTTAAAATAAAATCACTAGTATCTCTTATGTATGAAGGCAACCGTTGTACAAAATCCTGTAAGAAAAAGTCAATGTATTTCGAGGCGTTTTCAAGTAGGCTTTTTTGTGCCGATATAATCGATCTTCCAGGTGGCTTTTGTGCGTTTTTATGTATCTTTGGGATAAAGTAAATATTCGGAACTGTAGGATTTTCCTTTCTGATGAATTGATATTCATCCATTGTTAAAAGTCCCGCACTTTTCCATGCCACTAACTTTCCATAGAAGTCATTATATATCCCTCTTAGAGCCAGTGCATTGCTTATTCGGTAACATGCTCTGTCATTTAACTGCGATAGGGCTTCCTCCATATACTCTTTCTTTGCCCACAAAACAACGTTGCCTCCTTTATCAGAGCTTCTAATAACAATATTACTGTCTTTCTGTAGTTTAGATATCAGTTGATTATGTTGCCAATTTCTATTGTTTGACTTTCTTTTGGTGTTTTGTATCTTAAAGTTCAATTTTTTTATTTCATTTATAACATTTTCATTAAAAATGTCTATTCCGTCCCTTGGTGCTATAGGGGTAAAAGTCGATATGTATATATATATATATATATCTTCACACAGAGTTGCCCCACCTTTAAGAACGCACTCAAGAATCAGCCGAACCCCGCTCTCTTTAAAGCAGAATCCTTTATTACGCAACCGGCAGACAGCATCCCTTCAAATTCAAAGCCCTACGCTTTGAACTGCTGTTCCTTGTTCACGGGCAATTTGCATGTTGTGTGGCAGAGTGAGCGAAGGTAAGAGTCACTTTTAATCAAACCTCCAGTGGTCCACTCCCAGTGGGCGTAGATAACAACTCAGCATTCTGGGACCCGTGGTTCCTTCACCCTTTAATTAATCCCTTCGGTGGGTTCTGCCGCATTCACATAAAATTATGCATTTTTTAAACCTCTCCAGTGAGTTGCAGGATGTCTATCTCCGGTTCTATTTCCAAAAACAAACTGGTTCTTCTGCCATGAGTGTCACAGTCCAGTCTGCACAGGCAGTCCACATTCAATTGTGGCGGTGCAATTCTCCCGACCGGGACTGGCCGGTTTAACATCTTCACACAGGGTTGCCCCACCTTTAAGAACGCACTCAAGAATCAGCCGGACCCGCTCTCTTTAAAGCAGAATCCTTTATTACGGCAACCGGCAGACAGCATCCCTTCAAATTCAAAGCCCTACGCGTTTCGAACTGCTGTTCCTTGTTCACTGTGCAGACTGGACTGTGACACTCATGGCAGAAGAACCAGTTTGTTTTTGGAAACAGCAGTTCCGAAACGCGTAGGGCTTTGAATTTGAAGGGATGCTGTCTGCCGGTTGCCGTAATAAAGGATTCTGCTTTAAAGAGAGCGGGGTTCGGCTGATTCTTGAGTGCGTTCTTAAAGGTGGGGCAACCCTGTGTGAAGATGTTAAACCGGCCAGTCCCAGTCGGGAGAATTGCACCGCCACAATTGAATGTGGACTGCCTGTGCAGACTGGACTGTGACACTCATGGCAGAAGAACCAGTTTGTTTTTGGAAATAGAACCGGAGATAGACATCCTGCAACTCACTGGAGAGGTTTAAAAATGCATAATTTTATGTGAATGCGGCAGAACCCACCGAAGGGATTAATTAAGGGTGAAGGAACCACGGGTCCCAGAATGCTGAGTTGTTATCTACGCCCACTGGGGGCGGACCACTGGAGGTTTGATTAAAAGTGACTTTACCTTCGCTCACTCTGCCACACAACATGCAAATTGCCCGTGAACAAGGAACAGCAGTTCCAACGTGTAGGGCTTTGAATTTGAAGGGATGCTGTCTGCCGGTTGCCGTAATAAAGGATTCTGCTTTAAAGAGAGCGGGGTTCGGCTGATTCTTGAGTGCGTTCTTAAAGGTGGGGCAACCCTGTGTGAAGATGTTAAACTGGCCAGTCCCGGTCGGGAGAATTGCACCGCCACAATTGAATGTGGACTGCCTGTGCAGACTGGACTGTGACACTCATGGCAGAAGAACCAGTTTGTTTTTGGAAATAGAACCGGAGATAGACATCCTGCAACTCACTGGAGAGGTTTAAAAAATGCATAATTTTATGTGAATGCGGCAGAACCCACCGAAGGGATTAATTAAAGGGTGAAGGAACCACGGGTCCCAGAATGCTGAGTTGTTATCTACGCCCACTGGGGCGGACCACTGGAGGTTTGATTAAAAAGTGACTCTTACCTTCGCTCACTCTGCCACACAACATGCAGAATTGCCCGTGAACAAGGAACAGCAGTTCCGAAACGCGTAGGGCTTTGAATTTGAAGGGATGCTGTCTGCCGGTTGCCGTAATAAAGGATTCTGCTTTAAAGAGAGCGGGGTTCGGCTGATTCTTGAGTGCGTTCTTAAAGGTGGGGCAACCCTGTGTGAAGATGTTAAACCGGCCAGTCCCGGTCGGGAGAATTGCACCGCCACAATTGAATGTGGACTGCCTGTGCAGACTGGACTGTGACACTCATGGCAGAAGAACCAGTTTGTTTTTGGAAATAGAACCGGAGATAGACATCCTGCAACTCACTGGAGAGGTTTAAAAAATGCATAATTTTATGTGAATGCGGCAGAACACACCGAAGGGATTAATTAAAGGGTGAAGGAACCACGGGTCCCAGAATGCTGAGTTGTTATCTACGCCCACTGGGGGCGGACCACTGGAGGTTTGATTAAAAGTGACTCTTACCTTCGCTCACTCTGCCACACAACATGCAAATTGCCCGTGAACAAGGAACAGCAGTTCCGAAACGCGTAGGGCTTTGAATTTGAAGGGATGCTGTCTGCCGGTTGCCGTAATAAAGGATTCTGCTTTAAAGAGAGCGGGGTTCGGCTGATTCTTGAGTGCGTTCTTAAAGGTGGGGCAACCCTGTGTGAAGATGTTAAACCGGCCAGTCCCGGTCGGGAGAATTGCACTGCCACAATTGAATGTGGACTGCCTGTGCAGACTGGACTGTGACACTCATGGCAGAAGAACCAGTTTGTTTTTGGAAATAGAACCGGAGATAGACATCCTGCAACTCACTGGAGAGGTTTAAAAAATGCATAATTTTATGTGAATGCGGCAGAACCCACCGAAGGGATTAATTAAAGGGTGATGGAACCACGGGTCCCAGAATGCTGAGTTGTTATCTACGCCCACTGGGGGCGGACCACTGGAGGTTTGATTAAAAAGTGACTCTTACCTTCGCTCACTCTGCCACACAACATGCAAATTGCCCGTGAACAAGGAACAGCAGTTCCGAAACGCGTAGGGCTTTGAATTTGAAGGGATGCTGTCTGCCGGTTGCCGTAATAAAGGATTCTGCTTTAAAGAGAGCGGGGTTCGGCTGATTCTTGAGTGCGTTCTTAAAGGTGGGGCAACCCTGTGTGAAGATATATATATATATATATATATATATTCACTGAAAAAACCATAGGTTTCAGACACGTTATAGTTAGAAATTTGCATTTAAAAAACCTTACAAATTCACTGAAAAAACCATAGGTTTTAGGGACAGTTATAGTTAGTTGGACATTGCACTCGTACAAAACCCGTGAAATTCCCCCGTTATAGTTAGTTCAGCTAACTATAACTCGCGCCTCCGCAATGCACTGCTGATGACGTCACATATTACATCACTCATGACATGGTCAGTGACATCACTGATGACCTCACTGATGACATCTCAAATGACATCACTGATGACATCATCCACGTGATAATCTGATGCACCTCCTCACACCCTAATATAACCTTTGATACACCCACTCTAAATTACAGACTGCCATTCGCAAAACCATAGACACTCCAACACCAATAACTATATACCCACTCATTGATTCTTAGGTCTACACACACATCCACTCACTCACCTGTACAGTCACTCATACTTACGGTCACTCAGTACAGGACTATCATATGCACTCATACTCCTATATAGACACTCAAACACCGCCACTCATCCATAGAGGTACTCACACACCTAGTCAGTCATGCAAATAATTAAACACACTGCCATTTACTCACCTATACAGTTATACACACACCAGCTCACTTACTCATACAAATACTAGCACATTCTTACGCTCTTATACAATCACTGATGCAAGCACACACTCATCCATACAGTCACTCTCACAATCACACACTCTCGCTATAGCTATTTATATACTCCAACACACATATATACTGCCTTTCACATATGTAGTTACTCACACATGTACCACTGGGACATACATTCACTCACTAATACACTCTTACACACACTTACCCACCCATACAGTCTATCACAGATGCACTCTTGAAACCATCCACCCAGTGAATCACCCACTCACACATCTATGCACAGAGTCGCACCCACCCCACCCACACAAACACTCAGGCACCCATACAGATACTCAGACAACCAATCAATAACTCATATAGACACTCATGTAGCTATTCACAAACCCATGCAGCCACTTACACAGCAACAGACAGACGGATACAGACATTCACCCAGTTTAGTCACTAACCCATGCATTCAGTAAGATACGTTTAATCACTCACTTATAGAGTTAGTCACACACCTACTAAATCATCCATACAGACACTTATACACCCACTCATTCTTCAATACGCCTTTCCCTATATATATTAAAAATATTTAAACTTTACAGAAACACACAGTCACTGGATGATGTCATCAGTGATGTCATTTGAGATGTCATCAGTGATGTCATCAGTGATGTCATCAGTGATGTCACTGACCGTGTCATGAGTGATGTAATATGTGACGTCATCAGCAGTGCATTGTGGGGGCGCGAGTTATAGTTAGCTGAACTAACTATAACGGGGAATTTCATGGGTTTTGTACGAGTGCAATGTCCAACTAACTATAACTGTCCCTAAAACCTATGGTTTTTTCAGTGAATTTGTAAGGTTTTTTAAATGCAAATTTCTAACTATAACGTGTCTGAAACCTATGGTTTTTTCAGTGAATTTCAAAGGTTTTTAAATGCTAATTTCTAACTATAACGTGTCTGAAACCTATGGTTTTTTCAGTGATATATATATAAATACCATTATCAACCTTTCCACGACGGTATTATCGGAAGCGGAAAAGCAATTATTGTCTTTGGGTTTGTCTTTCTGGCCTGTGAGTGATTTTAATTACGCTCGCACTAGGGTTGATGTTTTTTGTTTTATCCGTAAGCTGAAACTATGAAAGCTTTTTGCCATAAAGGAAGGACTAAAGAGGCCCAATCTAGTAAAATCATTGTGAGCGAGTCTAACACTGAATTACTAGCATCAGATGTGCCTACGTTGCTTGCTCTACATGATCTTAGTAACTATGACAGCATGGGTGAACAGGACTTTGCTGAGGGACAGTCCACACAAGTGAGGTTGCAAGAAGCCAATATAAGACAACGAGGAGCAGGCATGAGCCCTTTAAAACCTAAGTCCAAATTTATTCCAGCGATGCCGAAGGATGCAATCGATATCTTTCATGAGGTGGTTACAGAAGATATAAAAAAGTTGCATCACCAAACCAAACATAGGAAATGATATAAAAATAACTGTGAAATGGAGTATACCAAATTGATAAGAAAACTCAGCAACAATCATGAGATTATTGTCGCCAAATCTGACAAAGGCGGGAATATAGTGATCTGGTCACAAAAAGATTATTTAATGGAAGCTCGCAGGCATTTAAATGACCTCGAATGACCTCGAATGTTATGAAAGGACTTACCACAAGCAATATAATCTGGCTAAAGAAAATTTGAAAAAGATCTACTTGGGTGTAAACAAGAGGGTGTGATTTCTCCGGAAGAGTACAAATTTCTGAATGAGGAGCATCCAGTGTTACCTAGGCTATATTTCATCCCAAAAGTTCACAAAAAAACAACACCCATTCCGGGCAGGCCCATTATATCGGCCATCAACAGTGTGGGGGAGAAAGCAACACAATATGTAGACTTTTTTCTGCAGGACTACGTAAAACAACTGCCTAGTTATGTAAAGGATACTGGTGACTTCCTTAAAAAGTACAAGCCATTAATTGGTCAGATGATTTGTTGTTCATTACTTTGGACATCGAATCATTATACACTAGCATTGAACATGCCACTGGGTTAAATGCAGTAAAATATTTTCTCATTTCCAGGCCTGTAGATTGCTATATCCACAATAAGATGCTTTTAAGCTTAGGCTCATGGTGTTTGTACAACAACTATTTTACATTTGGGAACAACATTTTCTTGCAAAAAGAGAGGGGTGGCGATGGGGGCTTGCTTCTCCCCAGCTACGCATGCTTGCATGTGGGTTGGTGGGAGGAGCAGGTCCTCAAAAGCACACATGGCATTGAATACAATAATCATGTTTTATACTGGTTAAGATACATCGATGATGTTTTTATTGTGTGGCGAGGTGACGAAAAAGTGCCACTGATTGTATCCATCACATCAATGACAATACTGCCAATTTATCGTTTACCTCACAAATCAGTCACAACTGCATTGAATTCCTGGATGTAAAAGTTTACATAAAAGAGGGGCAAATAGCGACCACCCTGCATAGGAAAGCCACTGCTGGCAATCTAACACTCCATGCCAGCAGTGCACACTCCAAACACCTCATTAGGAATATTCCTTACGGGAATTACTACGCTTAAAAGGATTTGCAGTACAGAAGGTGATCTCAACACGTGTACAGAAGAGGCACTCTGTAGGTTCAGGAGGAGAGGCTATAGTGAAGGTATCCTCAAAGAGGCAGTAAGAAAAATGAATGAGAGAACCAGGGAATCCCTGTTTGCCACCAACAAGGCCAGGAAAACATCAAATGAAGTTAACAATGCCCCCAGGTTAATAACCACCTACAGCAAACAAGAGAGAAAGATTCAGTCCATTATTAGACGTAATTGGCCCATTGTCCTCACAGATGGTGTATTGTCTCCCAGACTCCCGACACAACCTGTTGTCACTTACAGAAAAGGTCCCTCCATGCGAACACAGATTGTTAAAAACAGTCCTGAATTGTCGATAGCCAAAATGTGGCTACAGCCAAAGCAAGGGTTCTCCAAATGCTCTACATGTAGAGCGTGTAAGTTTGGAGAGAATACCACGCACTACTCTACTCCATTCAGCCATGATAAAATTGCTATTCAGGGTAACTTCAATTGCAGGACTAGGTTCGCAATTTACATTCTGACATGCACCTGTGGCTTAAGATATGTGGGCAGCACCAAGCTGCAGGTGCATGTCAGAATTTTGCAGCACTTGCGAGCCATCGTAAATAATGATTCCACTTATCCGGTGGCTCGCCATTTCAAGCAAGAACACAACAACAATCTTAACTGCTTGAGATACTTTGTAGTTGCGGCCATTCCCAAACTTTGTAGAGGGGGAGACAGAGAGAACATGCTAAGGCAGATGGAGTCCAAAATGACTTTAGAGTTGGACAGCAAGCTTCCATATGGCCTTAACAACACGGAGAACTTACATCATTTTCTATAAGAGTCAATTCAGTAAGAGAAAGTAAGCAGATTTCACCTCAGGGATGAGTACCCTAGTTCCCTTTGAGTAGTTTTAATATTAGATTTTCTAAATATAAGTTAGTTCCCGCTGCGGCCTTTTCATTCTTCTAGGCTCGCATCATGTACATTCTTTTTTGCTAAAAAATATTTTTATTATGGTACTTTTTGAACTTTTAGCACTTGCACTTTATTAGGTCAATAGAGACAAAGGGTAGCACCTTTAGCACATAGCACTTTACTGTTTTCTGCGATATTTGCACTATGCTATTAAATGAGAACAACATCTATATGGTTGAAGTTCTGTTGAGCATGGAATAACCCACAAATATCTGCATTTATGCAGGGATGATACTATCTGAAGATTGAGTATAGATGGCATATAATTTGCACATGTTGAAGGTTTACTTCATGTCATACGATGGTTTGCACATGTTTATCTTGTATTTTGCTCATATAATAATCGGCATTGTCCGAAAATGTGTTTATCATTCTGAACTTAGTTATCATTTCTTCGTTTAATGATGTCTTGATTTTCTTTTTGAGCAGATCTTGTCTAGATATCATGTTCACCTTATTAAGTGTACTCTCAAGTAATTCTTCACTATACCCTCGCATCTTAAATCTGTCACAGCTTTCCTTTACTGCTACCCTAAAATCTTCTTCCCTAGAGCTATTCCTTTTTAATCTTAAAAATTCCCCATAAGGAATGCTGTTGATCAATTGGGGTGGGTGGCTACTAACCGCGTGTAGGATAGAGTTACCTGCATAGTAGACAACCAACTTAATGTGTCTCTATACCGCAAACCAACTGCAGGTAACTCTATCCTATCCTATCTGCTCAAAAAGAAAATCAAGACATCATTAAACGAAGAAATGATAACTAAGTTCAGAATGATAACCACATTTTCGGACAATGCCAGCCAGTTGAGGAAGATAATGAGAAAAAACTGGCACATCCTCAAAACGGATGCAGTCATTCGTCCAGATTTACCTGTCACACCCCAAATAACTTTAAAAAAAGCTAAATCAGTTAGAGATTATCTAGTTCAGAGCCATTTACAGAAAACTGTTAATACCAAGGGAACTCTAAAGGACATGAAAGGCTTCTTCCCATGTGGGAAGTGTAAAGCCTGTGTAAATAGTAAGAGAACACTGTCCTACGACATCCCAGGAATAACAAAGAAAAAAGCCATTAACAAATTTTTACCTGCAATACCACACATGCAGTTTATTGTCTCCTCTGCCCATGTGGATTCAAATACATAGGCAGTACTATCCACCCTATGAAAGTTAGGATATTGGAGCATATGCGTGCCATAGTAAAAAATGATGTCACGTATCCTGTCGCCAGACATTTTGCTGAAAAACATCAGTCCAACAGGGATCTGTTGGGCTACTTTGGTATCGATTCAGTACTAGTATGCAAAAGAGGAGGAGACAGAATTATAAAGTTAAGGAGGTTAGAATCAAGATATATCATTGACCTTCAAACGAAGATGCCCAATGGAATGAATAGTGGGGAGGAATTGGCAATACATCTTGGGGACTAAGTGTTTTTGGATTCTTTAAGATTTGAAAGATTTTAAATATATGAGAGACTCTGAACGAAGTAATCAATTTCTAAGCTGTAGATATGAATTTCTAAGAAGGGAGTGTGAATATGCATTTTTGGGCATGTATATAAATCTAATTGAATGTGATAAATATTTTATGTAGGGCAGGAATATTTTAGTATGCACATGATGGTAAATGCATTTAAGCCGATATACGGCAGAATAACGTTTAATTGTGATGAACTGTGATGATGATCCAACAAACTTTGGTCAACCTAAAATATTAGCCGATACACGGCGAAATTATTATTTCTGTAAAGTGCGCTGTGCTCTATACAAGAGATTAGGATAAGTGAGTGGGGCCGATTTTGGTCATAACACTGCCTTTGTCATAGAGACAGGAAAACGTGTTAAAAGTTACAATGTGAATATCACCTTGTGATTGATATATAATGTTATATCCACCACCACTCCAATATGGTGACCATAATGAATTTTTGGATAAGTCCATCATCTATGTTTGTGAACATCTCACGTGGTGTTTTGAATGTATAAAAAAACATGGTTTCAACGGCGTGTGAGAACATCAGAACATCGAGAAAGGCAACCGCCGAAACGCGTCTGTTTTGCTCTTAATAAACAGACTCTAACATCACCCCGTGAGTGCTCTTCCTTGGTATATTGGGGTGGGGAAGAAGGAGCTTGGATATTTTCGCGGTACACCGTTGCGATCAAAGCACCCGTCCGCGAGTGCACCTGCAACGGTATATTGGAGCAGACACATATATATATATATTCACTGAAAAAACCATAGGTTTTAGGGACAGTTATAGTTAGTTGGACATTTCACTCGTACAAAACCATAGAAATTCCCCCGTTATAGTTAGTTCAGCTAACTATAACTCGCGCCCCCGCAATGCACTGCTGATGACGTCACATATTACATCACTCATGACATGGTCAGTGACATCACTCATGACATCACTGATGACATCTCAAATGACATCACTGATGACATCACTGATGACATCATCCAGTGACTGTGTGTTTCTGTAAAGTTTAAATATGTTAAATATACATAGGGAAAGGTGTATTGAAGAATGAGTGGGTGTATAAGTGTCTGAATGGATGATTTAGTACGTGAGTGACTGACTACAAGTGAGTGATTAAATGTATCTTACTGAATGCATGGGTTAGTGACTAAACTGTGTGAATGTCTGTATCCGTCTGTCTGTTGGTTTGTAAGCGGCTGCATGGCTTTCTGAATAGCTACATGAGTGTCTACATGGGTTATTGACTGATTGTCTGAGTATCTGTATGGGTGCCTGAGTGTTTGTGTGGGTGGGGTGTGTGTGACTCTGTGCATAGATGTGTGAGTTGGTGATTCACTGGGTGCATGGTTTCAAGAGTGCATCTGTGATGGACTGTATGGGTGGGTGAGTGTGTGTATGGGTGTGTTAGTGATTGAATGTATATCTCAGTGGTACATGTGTGAGTAACTACATATGTGAAAGGCAGTATATATGTGTGTTGGAGTATATAAATGGCTATAAGTGAGAGTGTGTGATTGTGAGAGTGGCTGTATGGATGAGTGTGTACTTGTATCAGTGGTTGTATAAGAGCGTAAGAATGTGCTAGTATTTGTATGAGTAAGTGAGCTGGTGTGTGTATAACTGTATAGGTGAGTAAATGGGTGTGTGATTAAGTTTTTTGCATGACTGACTAGGTGTGTGAGTACCTCTATGGATGAGTGGCGGTGTGTGAGTGTTTATATAGGTGTATGAGTGCATATGATAGTCCTGTACTGAGTGACTAAGTATGAGTGACTGTACGGGTGAGTGAGTGGATGTGTGTGTAGACCTAAGAATCAGTGAGTGGGTATGTAGTTTTTGGTGTTGGAGTGTCTATGGTTTTGAGAATGGCAGTCTATAATTTAGAGTGGGTGTATCAAAAGTTATATTAGGGTGTGAGAAGATGCATGAAATTATCACATGGATGATGTCATCAGTGATGTCATTTGAGATGTCATCAGTGATGTCATCAGTGATGTCACTGACCATGTCATGAGTGATGTAATATGTGACGTCATCAGCAGTGCATTGCGGGCGCGAGTTATAGTTAGCTGAACTAACTATAACGGGGAATTTCTATGGTTTTGTACGAGTGAAATGTCCAACTAACTATAACTGTCCCTAAAACCTATGGTTTTTTCAGTGAATTTCAAAGGTTTTTTAAATGCTAATTTCTAACTATAACGTGTCTGAAACCTATGGTTTTTTCAGTGAATTTCAAAGGTTTTTTAAATGCTAATTTCTAACTATAACGTGCCTGAAACCTATGATTTTTTAAGTGAATTTCAAAGGTTTTTTTAAATGCTAGTTTCTAACTATGCCTACAGAGGTAGGACATGTGAAGAAAGAAGAAAAAACGCACAGAAAGAAGCAAAAGATGTGCAGAAAGAACCAACAGAGGAGCAGAAAGAGGCCTTGTTGCAAAATCATCCTGTGCCCACAACTTTTTCAGACGGGTACTGGTGGTAACTGACTCTGACTAACCAGAGCCAGTGCTATGCTAAAAGACACTTAGAATACAGTGAAAACACCTACATACACTAGGGAACACTATGCGTTGGGGTACCCCTGTGATTAGCATGACCTCCTCTGCAAGTCCCTAGTACATAATAGGGCAGGGGGATTAAAACTACCTCTTAAAACGCGCTACAGGGCGCGTTTGCACAATGGTGAAGGGAGGGGGGGCCTGAGGTGACATGTGTGCAAACGCACCCCGTGGCGCGATTTAAGTTGCGGGATTAAGTCCCCTTGAATTCTGAGGGTCCCTGGGGCCCAACTAGCCCCCCAGGTACCTACAGTTAGGACCACAGAGCTGAGTTGCAGAGAGGCGTTCCGAGGCCACGCACCTTTTTTCACCTCTCTGCAACGCAACTCTGTTGTGCTTACTGAAGGTACCTGGTGGGCTAGTTGGCCCCCAGGGTCCCTCAGGATTCAAAGGGAATTAATTCCCCAACTTAAAACGCACCACAGGGCGTGTTTGCGCACATGTCACCTGAGGCCCCGCCCCTCCCTTCACCACTGTGCAAACGCGCCCCGTGGTGCGTTTTAAGTTGGGGGATTAGGTCACCTTGAATCCTGAGGGTCCCTGGGGCCCAACTAGCCCACTAGGTACTTCCAGTAAGCACCACAGGCCTGCGTTGCAACGCCTGTAACAAATTGTGCAGTTGTGTTTAGGTAGTGAAGAGGGTCGTGCTGGGGTAGTGTTTTAGGGTTTAGGGTAGTGCAGTGGTGTTTGTGTAGTGTAGGGGGTCATGCTGGGGGTAGATTTAGGGTTTAGGGTAGTGCAGTGGTGTTTGGGTAGTGTAGGGAGTCGTGCTGGGGGAGTGTTTTAGGGTTTAGGGTAGTGCAGTGGTGTTTGGGTAGTGTAGGGGTCGTGCTGGGGGTGGTGTTTCAGGGTTTAGGGCAGTGCAGTGGTGTACGGGCAGTGTAGGGGGTCTTGCTGGGGGTGGTGTTTCAGGGTTTAGGGCAGTGGTGTTCGGGCAGTGTAGGGGTCTTGCTGGGGGTAGTGTTTCGGGGTTTAGGGCAGTGCAGTGGTGTTCGGTGCAGTGTAGGGGGTCGTGCTGGGGGTGGTGTTTCAGGGTTTAGGGCAGTGCAGTAGTGTTCGGGCAGTGTAGGGGATCATGCAGGGGTGGTGTTTCAGGGTTTAGGGCAGTGCAGTGGTGTTCGGGCAGTGTAGGGGGTCGTGCAGGGGGTGGTGTTTCAGGGTTTAGGGCAGTGCAGTGGTGTTTGGGCAGTGTAGGGGGTCGTGCAGGGGGTGGTGTTTCAGGGTTTAGGGCAGTGCAGTGGTGTTCGGGCAGTGTAGGGGGTCTTGCTGGGGGTAGTGTTTCAGGGTTTAGGGCAGTGCAGTGGTGTTCGTGCAGTGTAGGGGGTCGTGCTGGGGATGGTGTTTCAGGGTTTAGGGCAGTGCAGTAGTGTTCGGGCAGTGTAGGGGGTCGTGCAGGGGGTGGTGCTTCAGGGTTTAGGGCAGTGCAGTGGTGTTCGGGCAGTGTAGGGGGTCGTGCTGGGGTTGGTGTTTCAGGGTTTAGGCCAGTGCAGTGGTGTTCGGGCAGTGTAGAGGGTCGTGCTGGGGGTGGTGTTTCAGGGTTTAGGGCAGTGGTGTTCGGGCAGTGTAGAGGGTCTTGCTGGGGGTGATGTTTCAGGGTTTAGGGCAGTGCAGTGGTGTTCGGGCAGTGTAGGAGGTCTTGCTGGGGGTAGTGTTTCAGGGTTTAGGGCAGTGCAGTGGTGTTCGGGCAGTGTAGGGGTCATGCTGGGGGTGGTGTTTCAGGGTTTAGGGCAGTGCAGTGGTGTTCGGGCAGTGTAGGGGGTCGTGAAGGGGGTGGTGTTCCAGGGTTTAGGGCAGTGCAGTGGTGTTCGGGCAGTGTAGGGGGTCGTGCTAGGGTATGTGTTTCAGGGTTTAGGGCAGTGCAGTGGTGTTCAGGCAGTGTAGGGTGTCGTGCAGGGGCTGGTGTTTCAGGGTTTAGGGCAGTGCAGTGGTGTTCGGGCAGTGTAGGGGGTCGTGCTGGGGGTAGTGTTTTAGGGTTTAGGGTAGTGCAGTGGTGCTTGTGTAGTGTAGGGGGTCGTGCTGGGGGTAGTGTTTTAGAGTTTAGGGTAGTGCAGTGGTGTTTGTGTAGTGTAGGGGTCATGTTTTAGGGTAGTGCAGTGGTGTTTGGGTAGTGTAGGGGGTCGTGCTGGGGGTAGTGTTTTAGGATTTAGGTTAGTGCAGTGGTGTTTGGGTAGTGTAGGGGTTCGTGCTGGGGGTAGTGTTTTAGGGTTTAAGGTAGTGCAGTGGTGTTTGTGTAGTGTAGGGGTCTTGCTCGGGGTAGTGTTTTAGGGTTTAGGGTAGTGCAGTGGTGCTTGTGTAGTGTAGGGGGTCGTGCTGGGGGTAGTGTTTTAGGGTTTAGGGTAGTGCAGTGGTGTTTGTGTAGTGTAGGGGGTCATGTTTTAGGGTAGTGCAGTGGTGTTTGGGTAGTGTAGGGGGTCGTGCTGGGGGTAGTGTTTTAGGATTTAGGTTAGTGCAGTGGTGTTGGGGTAGTGTTTTAGGGTTTAGGGTAGTGCAGTGGTGTTTGTGTAGTGTAGGGGTCATGCTGGGGGTAGTGTTTTAGGGTTTAGGATAGTGCAGTGGTGCTTGTGTAGTGTAGGGGGTTGTGCTGGGGTAGTGTTTTAGGGTTTAGGGTAGTGCAGTGGTGTTTTTGTAGTGTAGAGGGGTCATGTTTTAAGATGCAACGCTCCAATACCTGACCAGTCTGCACTACATAAAACTGCAAAAAAACTAAAAATAAAAAGTGTTTTGCACACTTTTGTCATTGGGCTATATGTGGGCTACATCTCGGTAATATTTGTGCTACATTTGGGCTCTTTTTTCACTGGTGGCCATCTTGGAAGACTTCTTTGTTATGAAGTTTCCTAATTTCCTCATTTACTGCAGTCTCCTCAGTAGGAAATGCTTTCAGTTTTTTACTTTGATTCCATCAAGAAGGCATTCAGATGTGTCACACATTTGCCATAAATTCAGAATGTTATTACTCTAGTTGTTCATTAGATCACTGTAGTAAAGCTACTGCTCACCAAGGAGTTAACTGGAAGTCTACTGCTGGTATTGAAAGTGATTGTTTCAGTCTGCATGTCAGAATTTTCTAATGAAATAGAAGAGGATTTGAGATCTCACTTAAAACATGCACTAAATTTTCTTTTGCAGCACTAACCATAATTTCTATGGCAAAATGAACCCCCTCATTTTGTTCCTTTTTAAATTAAATGTTTTAAGTGTTACCAGTTTATTCCAATCAAGATGGCTTCAGGTGTGCCATACTTTTGTCATAAGTAAGGCTGTTAGCACTCTAGTTGTTCTTTAGAACACTCTGGGAAGCTGCAGTAGAACACAAAGGCATCAACTGACAGGCTGCTCCTGTTGAAATATAACAGGAAGATATTTGAGATCTCACTTAAAACATGTCCTAATTTTTCTTTCTACAGCACTAACCATAATTTCTATGGCAAAATGAACCCCCTCATTTTGTTCCTTTTTAAATTAAATGTTTTAAGTGTTACCAGTTTATTCCAATCAAGATGGCTTCAGGTGTGCCATACTTTTGTCATAAGTAAGACTGTTAGCGCTCTAGTTGTTCTTTAGAACACTCTGGGAAGCTGCAGTAGAACACAAAGGCATCAACTGACAGGCTGCTCCTGTTGAAATATAACAGGAAGATATTTGAGATCACACTTGAAACATGTCCTAATTTTTCTTTCCAGAGCACTAACCATAATTTCTATGACAAGATGAACCCCATCATTTTGTTCCTTTTTAAATTAAATGTTTTAAGTGTTACCAGTTTATTCCAATCAAGATGGCTTCAGGTGTGCCATACTTTTGTCATAAGTAAGGCTGTTAGCACTCTAGTTGTTCTTTAGAACACTCTGGGAAGCTGCAGTAGAACACAAAGGAATCAACTGACAGTCTCTGCCCTTGTTGGATGTACATGTTTTACTGAGAATGTCAGACTTCATTCTCACATGACTGAGAAAGATAATGTGAATTTACAGAAAATATGCTCTCATTTTAGCTTCTGGGGCACCTTCCAAAACTGTATGGGACAAGCATGTGAAAATAGTTTTCTCTCAAACATGATTCATGATATCCCAGCAGAAGGTTTTTCACAGGGTAAAATCACCTTAGAACACACCACAATTCCTGAAATTAGTATGGTACCATCAACAAATGAATTCTAATGTAACTAAAGTCTGTTATCACCCTTTATAGTTCTCCTTTTGGTAACCCTCAAAATCTTCGATTCACTACATTGCATTTCAAAGGGGTACTATCATTTATATTGGTCCCAAGATGGCTGCCAGCAATTCCAGGATGAAGTGCTGACAGCCAATCAGATCTCACGATGACATGTGTGGTTAGGCTCCGCCCAGATATATATGTGTTTTTACTTTTGATTTTCTCAGCAACTACTGAACGGATTTACACCATTTAACAAAAAGGGTTCTTTTTGAACCAAGAACTACCTCTTTGCCAAATTTGGTGTAATTCCGTTCAGCAGTTCGGGCTGTAGCCTTGCATAAAGTTTCCTATGGGAAATTGATTTTTTGACTCTTATTTTTTAATTTCTCCGCAACTACTGAACGGATTTACACCATTTAACAAAAAGGGTTCTTTCTGAACCAAGAACTACCTCTTTGCCAAATTTGGTGTAATTCCGTTCAGCAGTTCGGGCTGTAGCCGTGTCTAAAGTTTCCTATGGGAAAATGAATGGGGAAAACACGTTTTGGGACCCCCTTTTTTCTCGGCCCCCGCTTGACGAATCACCCTGAGACTTTCAGGGTAGGAGCGGACCGGAGCGGGCCATAAAGTTTGAAAATTTCACGAAGATTCGTCAACCGACGCAAGAGTTATTTCAAATAGAATGTCGCGGATTTCCTATGGAAAATAGGTCCTAACTATAACTATCTACTGGCGACCGCCAGTAGATAATATATATATATATATATATATATATATATATATATATATATATATATATATATATATATATATATATATATATATCTCTATCTCTCTCTCTTTCTCTCTCTCTCTCTCTCTCTCTCTCTCTCTATCTCTCTCTATCTCTCTCTCTCTCTCTTTCTCTCTCTCTCTCTCTCTCTATCTCTCTCTATCTATCTCTCTCTATCTATCTATCTCTCTCTCTCTCTCTCTCTCTCTCTCTCTCTCTCTCTTTCTCTAACTCTATATCTATCTCTCTCTTTTCTCCCTGTCTGTCTCTGTCTGTCTCTGTCTCCATCTGTCTCTGTCTCTATCTCTGCCTCTATCTGTCTCTATCTGTCTGTCTCTATCTGTCTCTTTATTTGTCTCTATCTGCCTCTGTCTGTTCCTGTCTCTCTCTGTCTCTATCTCTGTCTCCATCTGTCTCTACCTGTATTTGTCTCGATCTGTCTCTGTCTCTATCTGTCTCTGTCTGTCCCTGTCTCTCTCTGTCTCTATCTCTGTATCTATCTCTGTCTCTATCTTTCTCTGTCTCTACCTGTCTCTATCTCTAGCTGTCTCTGTCTGTCTCTATCTGTTGTCTCTATCTGCCTCTGTCTGTCTCTGCCTCTATCTGTCTCTGTCTGTCTCTATCTGTCTCTGACTGTCTGTCTCTCTCTGTCTGTCTCTCTCTGTCTGTCTGTCTCTATCTCTGTCTCTATCTCTATCTGTCTCTATCTGTTTTTGTCTCTATCTGTCTCTGTCTCTATCTCTGTCTCTGTCTGTATCTCTGTCTCTGTCTCTGTCTCTGTCTCTATCTGCCTCTGTCCAAACAGGAAGCTTCCCAAAAGGCCCTTTAAAAGTCAGCTGTGAAGGCGCTTACAGCTGACTTTTAAAGGGCCTTTTGGGAAGCTTTCCGATGGTGCCGTGACGTCACAGAGGCCGGCAGTAAACACAGAAGATGGCTGCAGGAGCATACGTAGTGAATACCTATTTAATACGTATTCACTACGTATGCTCCTGTGGTCATCTTCTGTGTTTACTGCCAGCCTCCCTGGAAACGTAGAAACGGCAAGGCAAGGTCCGTGGGCCGCCAATGAAGGCATGCCGGGCCGCTGGGGGCCCGCTGGCCACACTATGAGTACCACGGCCCTAAACAATCCAAGCCAATCAACCCCCATTTTGTGAAGCCAGCAGTCTCCCCACTTCAGATAGGAGGTCACTGTGTCCCAGAGTGGAGTCAATTCCATCAGCCGACCCTCCCAGCCAGGTATTTAGTGGCACCTCGCCACGCCCTCACCACTGCCTGGGTATGGACAGGCAGGGTGCGCTCCAACTTTTGTGTATATAGGAGGGGGGGGGTAGCCTCTATCAACCATGGCCATCCCATCAACCTGATAAGCTGGTACTTCCCGGCCCGCAAACACCCAGCCATTCACCAAAACCAATTGGGCACACAAATAGTATTTCTGGATATCCGGTACCGCCAATCGCCCTTCATACACCCCCCTATGTAACTTATGCAGTGCGATATGGGAAGCTTCACCGTTCCATAACATGTATCGTATTTCTGAGTTTATCTTTTGAAAGAAACCTGGCGGGAGACTTTGAAAGGCGGATTCTGCAGGATATACAGGAGGCGCGGGAGGGTCATCAACTTGAATAAGGATGTGCGGCCCATCACTGAGAGTGGAAGCATCCGCCAGTTCTGGGCATCCCTAACAGATTATTCAAGCTGCGAGTGAAGAATCCTAGTATAGAGGACCTGTGCCTCCCTTGTCACATATAATACCAGATACCTAAAACATGCAATTCCACTGGAACCCTACATCTCGATGACAACCTTGGGGTCCCTCCCACTAGCGGTTACAGTATCGACTTTTTACAACTGATCCGATATCCGGAGTAATCCCTGAATATGTGAAAAATGTGTAGAATCCTATCAACCGAAAACAGCAGCTTCTTGACACATAGTAGAACATCGTCCGCATAAAGCGAGATTCTTTCATCCCATTCCTGGTTAACTGGAACGCCCCATATAAGGGGGTCTTGGCACACCCAGGCCGCAAGAGGCTTGAGCACCAAAGCAAAAAGCATTGGGGAGATAGGACAACCCTGCCACGAACCCTTCTGCAGGGCAAAGATCCTAGACACCAAATTGTTGACACAGACACTTGCCAAAGGGCCCAAATACAGAAGTCGGACACAGTCAATGAAGCTAGACCCAAAACCCAGACGTTCCAGCAACCCGAATAAATAGTTCCATTCTACATTGTCGAACGCCATCTTTGCGTCTAATGACAGCAGTGCCACCGACTCAGCAAAGGAGGCTCCAGTCACATGCAAGATCCCATACAGTCATCTTAGATTTAAATGTGTCTCTCTATGTGGCATGAATCCGGGTTGATTTGGATGGACTACGCATGTAATTGCTGTTTGCAGTCGAAGTGCCAGGGCCTTGGCCAAGACCCTGGCCTCAAAGTTGAGCAATGAAATTGGTCTGAAGGACCCACATTCCTTCAGCAGCTTGCCCTCCTTAAGGATAACACTATAACAGCTGTCCTTTGGTCCTCCGGCAAAGAACCCTCACTTTTAGATGTCTGACACATATTCAAGAGGTGTTCCCCAGGAGACCTTTCGGCCCTGCCGCCTTCCCTGACCGCAAAGTCCTCTCTGCAGTATTCAATTCTTCTACCGTCAGATCCCCGTCTAGCATTTCTCGGTCTTCCACTGAAAGTCGGGGAAGGTGGAATTGTTATTTTTATGCTATGTTCTAGGTTGCATGTTTAGATTTATGCAATAAATGGATGAGGTGAGAAATGGAGTAGTGTGGAATTGAGATGCCCCTGCTGATGGTCCTATAATGAGAAGGATGGGGTGGAAATGCTGGTGAGAATGAACATTCATTGTCAGTGAAGGGACTCCAGTTACTGGAATAGCAGTGGCTGTTCCAAGGCAGGGGGCTGCATGTCTAGAACATGTAGACCTTTAAATCTGTGTCACCTCAGAAATATGGAATATAAAGAATATAAGAGTAAACAGATTTTCTGTGTTCACAAATTTGGGGGTGCGAAAGGAAAAGCTTACTACACTAAGTAAGGGGCATATTATAAAAGGGGCCGCGATAAAATTATCGCCGCTTTAGCGTCCGTTTTCGGGCGAAAAGCGGCGATAATTTTATTGCATTATCATCAAGGACACGCTAGCGCGTGTTCCCTTGACTTAGCGCCCGTTGTCAGCACGCCTCGCACTGGGCAAAGCACTACGCTACGCTCGCGTAGTTTGCGAAGTTTGCGCTACTTCGCACAACGCGAATTGCACGTAGCACAGTGCAAACACGCGTAGCGTAGCGTAGTGCAGCGGTCATTTTTTGCTTGCTCGCGGTCCTCAACGTCAAGTTGGCGACCGCGAGCAAGCAAAATGACATCCCGGCGAGATTCTCAACGCGGGGAGGTCAGGTTTCTCATTGCGAGTGGTCGCGTATGCTCGCGACCGCTCGCGATGAGAAACTACCAGTCCGCGTTGAGAAAGCTGCCGCTCGAGTAAAAATCTACTCGAGCGGCAGTAAAAGACAGCTCGCACTGTGCAAGATGCCGTTTTCAATGATTGCACAGTGCGGACAAGCATCCGGCACTGTGCAATCATTGCGAACAGTGCACTACGCAGTTCGCGAAGTGCTACGCGTAGCTCGCGTAGTGCGAACTGCACTTTGCGTAGCTTCGCGTAGCGCTACTTCGCGAACTACGCCCAGGCTTATCGCTAATGAGATGCAAAGGAGGCGTGCCTGACAAAACTCCATGGGAAAATATCGCTAACCCAGCTTCGCGATATTATCAACGAGGGTTAGCGATATTTGAAATCGCGTTAACTATGCCTTAACGCAGGAATTTAACATCTGTTAAATTCCTGACTAAGGCATACCTAACATGGGAGGTGGATTGTGGGGCTAAGGCCACAGGGCCTTATCATCAAGTTATCGCCGTTTTCCATGGAACATCGCTGGAAAACCAGCGATGTTCCATGGAAAACCCCGCTATCGCTGGAATATTTATCGCCATAGCGCTAAGCGTTGATAATACAGCGCTAGCTTGGCGATATATTCCAGCGATAGCCGGCGATAATTTAAAGCGCGCTAAGCGCGCTCAGCGATAATTATCGCTGGGGCTTGATAATATGCCCCTAAGTTTCCTAAAAAAGAGAGGTGTCTCTGGAGCAAGGTATGCAGCATCCCCACATAGTGGATTCCCATTTGCCTTAAGGGTCATTGGTAATCCTTCATGCACGATAGTTTCAGACAACTTTCTATAACACACAAATTGTTACAAATTTGTTACAAATATTGCAAGCATCTGATAATTTGTTACCTCTTTTTTATGTCCACTTTCCCCCTTGCCCGCATGAGAGTGAGCAACTCCCCCCCCTGTTAAAGATTGCAGGAATCGCTGTTAGCATGAGCTGAAAGCCATTTTGTACTTGGCAGCCATTTTAGTTAGCCATGTGCTCGCCATGTGCTTTCTCCCTCTTCCAGAGTCTTGCACATGCTCAGAAAGGCCTAGCTGTTAGAATGCACCTGCTCCTAGTATAGAACTGTCAGGCTATTCTTACTGATGTAAGCAGTTTAGTCTCCCCTCCCACTTTGTGGAGCAAGCAAATTGTGTATACCCATATTAGTCAATAAGCATGCTTGTATGTGCTAGGACATCCCCTTGATTTTATGCTGACTATGTAACAAATGCATATATAAGGACCCTGTTCTCTGCACTCATTAGAATGCCTCCTACAGTGGCCTGTGGGTACCGTAAGATGCAATCTCCCTAATCTGAGGTTATTAAAACATGTTTTTTGATATTACAGCTTCCGTGCCAATCTTTTCTTTGTTGGTCTTAAGGACCAGATGTATCAGTGAACCCCTAAGAAGGTTTTTATTTCTACAAATGGCGCCCGAAAGTGGACCTCATCGGTGCAGCGGCTATCCAAGGGAGTGGTCTTGAAGGGAGACAGTAATCTACTGAGGAGTACAGGACAGGAATCTACTGAGGAGGTACCCTGCGCACGGAGATTGTTTGTCTTCCAGCCCAGTATATTTCTGGTCTTCCTGATCTGATCCTCCAAGTGTTTGCCGCTCCCGACTGAGAACTTCTTTGGCGTGAGTATTTTAAAACGACCGTTAGGTCACTCAGAACTTGGCAGTTGGAAGCTGGAGACTTTGGTTTGGTAAGGTTGCTGGAGCAACACTTTTGTTTGGAATGACTTGGCCAAGATTTTGGTTTGTTTGTTTGTTTTGCTGCAGCAAATGAAGGCAGGTAATGAGGAGATTTTTCTCTAACTTTGAAAACTTGAACGGCACACATTGTGTTAAGTGTCACTTGGAGTATAATATTATATATGCTATAATATTCTTGACATGCCTGCTTCTAGCACACTTCGTAGAAAGTGTTGCTGTCTTGGAGGTACCGATATGGATTTAGGAAGTACTCAGCTGACTCCCCTCAGAGGGGATACCTAAATAGGTTTAGGTATAGTAAAAAGATATTTCTTCCTTGGTGACTAAGTACCCCATGGAACTAAATATGTACATAAAACGGATCCGGATCTGCGCACTTAGTAACATTCATAAGTGGTGATATGCAGAGCGCTTTTTGAGTGTTCTACCAGCCAAAACTGGCGAATTTGGTGTATTTTGGCTTCTTGACCATGGAACAGTTTTTTGGGCTACTTTTGAGAGCTCTTCTTGTAAATATGACTTACAATTAGTATTTACAAATAGTTTGGTCTTGCGTACAATTTGTAAGCTGTCTTAAAGTCCTAAGTGTTGATTTGTGGGTTAAATGTGTGTTTCAATGTCTATGTGGTTTGACATTGGTGATACTTGTGTGAGTAAATAGCGATTGCGCTCTTTGTGTAAGAATGGCTAGCTTTAAGCGCGCTGTGTTGTGTGTTCTGAGTGTATGACCCCCTTCTGTAAATGTCTGGAATGAGCTCAATGAGTTTGTTTATGTTTTTTTGCTGTCATCATTCTGTTATGCAAACTGTCATTTAGTTACTTACATATTAAATAAAAATCCAGAAATGAATTATATAACATATGCTAAATAGCTGCATGTTACTATTAAATTGACAGAGTAAGACACTATACTTGTGTGCAAATTGCCACAATGCTAAAGATAAAATTAGAATTCGTATTCAATAGGATTAAAATAGGCCTCATACAGAGGAAGAAAAACGAAATTGTGTGTTTTGTAATCAATAGACTAAAATACAACATGTTACAGCATTTTCCTTAGATACATTGTATTAGACATTAAAAGGCATGCACATCATCTGAGTGAATTTGGTCGTTGCTGAACTAAATACACATTATAGAAAGATAGATTTGACTGCATTGAAATGCCTCAGTTTTTAAATAGACTGTGACATGCTTTTCTTTCAGCACCCGAGAAAAAAAGCTTTCCAACAGCTGTGTTTAAACTGACTAACTGAAAAGAAACTGTTTGACACAGCAAATGGGGATTTAACTCTGTCAGGGTATTTCAAATAATAAAGGGGTTTTTCCTGAGAAAGGCGTGAAAATTCGACGCCTGCTGACAAACAACAGCTGCATAAATAGCATATGGCTATTCCTGATCATGGCCACAGACAGGAATGCGAGTCAGCGAAATTTTAAGTCAGTGTAAAACTGGTATGAAGGCCTGCATTATTTTAAAAGTTTCAAAAAACCAGTTTCATTATTTTGGATAACAGAGAACAAAATTGAAAGTAGGGATTTCCTTTCTTAATGCCTTTTTTCATAAGTACCTCTGTGGTTCTGATGTTAAATAATAACTGTCCTTTAAAAAGTGGCGCAGACTTTTCATGTTTCAAGTAAGGCTTCTGTGCTTAGGGTTATACATGTATGTGTTTAAATATGATAGGCTACGAATGAAGCTTGCTTTTCAAATGTGGAATCATCAAAATGGTTGGTTTTATAAAAAATAAATAAAAAAAAATTATATGAAAAAAATATATTATTAAAAATAAATGCTTTAAATTCGTTTTTTCATCTTTATAAAGCCTAATCATCATACTGTGAATTCCTAGCATCAAAGTTGGATTTAAGCAGTGCTGTACCGAAAAAAAAAGGAAACTTAAATGTGAAATGTCACTTTACCCAGCCGTACAAAACTCATTTTTATAAGGGTATACCTTATACATTTCTGATTTCCCATTCCTGGGCTATCTAGAGAACACTCTGGGGTTCCTATTATGCAAAAATATTGTAGGATATTCATTTTTAAGTGCCCCTACCACCAAAGTCGAAATTGAGCTAAATTCACAATTTTACAAGCAGTTCTACCACTCAGGGCAGGTTTCAAACTGATCTCAAGCTAGAGCTGGTACACATGCCAGTATAGAACAAACAGCTGACCTCTGTATTACTAGACTGCACACCACACACTGTACACAAATGAAAATAAGTATACAGAAACCAGCAGACGTTATTATCCTACCTTTAAATTGCTGGCAAACGGACCGGACAGGACTGCCTTTCAGCCGTGATTCTCCAGAGTTGCTTTGAATTACAAAAACCGCATGGCAAGCCTTGCACAAAAAAATGACCAGCTGCTGAACGGGTCAAAGGTCGGAGTTCTGCATTTAGCAACTTAGCAGGGTGAAGGGTAAGGTTTGCTTGGCCACTTCGACCTCTGAAAAGTTTTTGAAAGACGAGATGACAGCGCAGAGAGAGGAATGAGAAGCTTTGCTTCCTATTTTTGGCAAACACACGTTTTGCGCAGTCATATGAAACGAAGGAAAAGCAGCCCTCAGTTGAGCATTGATCTGTCATGTATATAAAAATAATGGTTTTAGTTTAAAGAATACTGTGTAGGGGCTACGATAAGGAGGAAATGGATTTTAGTTTGCATTCATGCGCCCTCATGTTAATCTAGTACAATTGCTCAAGGAATTGGTAAATTGGTTGCTAACGCTTTCTACAGTACTCAATGTGCTTGTGTTAGGCTGAATCAGAGAATAGCTACTTTCTAAGATATCTCCTACAAGTTTGTTTGTGCCCAGTTGCTACAAATAGGGGTTGAAAGTGTTGACAGAAGTGAAACCCGTTTCAGGTTTTCCTACTGTCAAAATGGGGGAAGGAGGCTAGCTCCTCTACAAATTAAGGGTAGACAAAATTATGTTTTCTCTCTTCTTTTTCTCACTCTTTCTTGAGTCTGTCTAAGCTGTCTAGGAAATGGCCATGTGACAGTTATTGGCTATTCTGTAATACTGTTTTAAAATTGTTAGAATTAATAAAATGATGAAACATATATACTATGTTACTGCCCATCCTGTATGAAAGAATGAGTAGAACAGATTGATGTTCCCTTATTTGATCTTTAAGGGGAACTGTATAGTGGGGGTTTCTGTTCAAAAATCTCAGGTGGCAACACTATTATTGTTTATGTTATTCTCATGTTCTATACAGTTTTGCAAGGGCATTGCTAGTCTTTTATTAGCTAGTCTCTGTCAATAAGCTGACAGCCCTTATTAGAGCTGGAGATAGGGTTTTTTCCTTTTGAAAATGATGTTGCATAGTCCAGATCGTGAAAAGTAGAATGCAGGAAAGACGCTCATGTGATCCTTAGCAAACATTTTGAAGGAAAATATTGTTTTATAGGAGTTTGTTTGTCATAACATGTTCTGCTGGAGAAAATGTACCCACTATGTTGAAGTTTAGTTCTTTTTGCAATAAGAATCCCTGTTAAATTAGCAGTTTTAGATTTTCCTGCTGCGCCTATAACATGAGAGCATGGTCCTAAGCATAACATGTAAGAGAAATTATTTTACAAGTGTCTGCAGTCCTGTACAAGTAATATAAAATCTATGAGTAAAAGTGTAGAACATTTCCTTTTTCTTGAGGGTTCTTCAGATTAGTAATATAGGAATACACCAATGTAAGTATTTGGAGTATGTCTGTATTGTTTTTCTCTTTTCCTCAGAATTTAGTAAATGAACACAGACTTCCTTGGCTGTTTGGGATTGGGTGATGTATTACTCTTGTCAGTTCACCAAAACGTTCCTTTTATACTTGCCAATAGGTCCAGGGTTTTCTACTCTCAGATAGATGAAGTGGTTCTTGGGTGCCTTGCTAATGTATGGGGCGCCCCAAGACTAAGGAAGTATTCTGTTGTTAGATTATTTCTGTGCCTTGTCTAAAGACCTCTTGTTCTGTCCACCAATAGATATTTGCTGCCTTACAACCATTGCCAGAGGGGCCCGGACATCAGATCCAGCCTGGGAGTCAGCACCAGTCCAGCCTACAGTCAAAACAAAAGGAACCAGCACAGGCGTTGCTGGCAACTAGGACCTCAGTGAAGGCAGAAGCACTGGGACGTGAAGTGTGTACCCCTGCCACTGTCTTGGGCGAAAGACGGGGTTACAAATCAGGATGGAGAAATCTTTGTGTGGATCCAGTTTTTGATGCCCAGCTGAGAGAGTCACAGAACGACAAGGACGGCAAGGAGGCTTTTGCTTGAGGTGACCCCCTTTGAAACAAGGGTTGCTTCAGGCCTTTGAGTCCTGGTCCCAAGTGAATGCAAGTCTACGCCTTTGTTTGTTGATCAAGGGATGCCTGAGCATATTGGCTACAATTTGTGGCCCCAACAAAAGAGCAGTGCGCCAGAGGTGCAATACAGGAGTTAGGGAAGGACTTGAGTTTAGGGTACAGGTGCTGTGCCCTTGGTGCCTGTTAGATTAAAGTGAAGAAAACTGGTGCACTGCCTGAGACACTGGACAGGATCATTGAGGGTATTTGCCCTGGGGGGGTGATTGCCCTATCCTGAAAGAAAGACTTTTCCTTCTCCGTGATTCTTGAGTTGCGAGTTGTGCAGCTCCACCGTGGGAACAACAAGAGCCTGCCTGTGAGGCTCAAACGGACACAGGGAGAAGACTCCCCTCTGGTTGGTTGTACTACAATTTCCCAAGGACTCTTTTTTTTGTTAGTAATGTACCCCTTTGGTCGTCCCATTTTTGAGGAGGAGCAGCCCTTTGCGGCTCCTTGTCCTAATTCCAATGGCCTTGTGTGGTCCTCCTGGTCCCCCGGAGCCAGGATTGTTTTTGTAATAATATGTCTGACTGCATTAATATTTTCTTTAAGAGTAATGTTTATTCTGCACGAGAAAAGTTCATCTGAGCATATTACTTTACTCTTTCCTTAAGTATATTAATTGATACTTTAGCCATCATAAAAAATACTGA
This sequence comes from Calotriton arnoldi, assembly GCA_963921515.1. Classification (NCBI taxonomy): domain Eukaryota; kingdom Metazoa; phylum Chordata; class Amphibia; order Caudata; family Salamandridae; genus Calotriton; species Calotriton arnoldi. The sequence goes on from CAWUFW010013157.1 coordinate 446,780, forward strand.
GAAAGTCTATTGAAAATGTTTTTATTAGGTATGTGCTGTTGGCTATTCTGAAATTGAAATAGATAGTCACTGAAATACATCAGAGCCCTGAAACTTAGAATTAGACTAGATGGTTTTGGTATTTGCTTTCTGCTTAGGGTTGGAAAAATATTGAGATTTCTGTTTGAGATAATAGTCATTATTCTCTCTTGCTACCTGTATGACCCAATGCTCTGTTCCCTTTGTACTCCTGCTTATACCTTATATATACCTGCTTAATGAAATGTTTAGAATGTAAATGCCCACCTAGCATAGGATATTGATGAATTTATGAGAAGAAAATGTGCAAAATATTTTCTATGTCTCTACTAGATCATGGGAATGTCTTTAGCTCATGCTAAAAGGATCATCTGTTAAAGATTGCAGGAATCGCTGTTAGCATGAGCTGAAAGCCATTTTGTACTTGGCAGCCATTTTAGTTAGCCATGTTCTCGCCATGTGCTTTCTCCCTCTTCCAGAGTCTTGCACATGCTCAGAAAGGCCTAGCTGGTAGAATGCACCTGCTCCTAGTATAGAACTGTCAGGCTATTCTTACTGATGTAAGCAGTTTAGTCTCCCCTCCCACTTTGTGGAGCAAGCAAATTGTGTATACCCATATTAGTCAATAAGCATGCTTGTATGTGCTAGGACCTCCCCTTGATTTTATGCTGACTATGTAACAAATGCATATATAAGGACCCTGTTCTCTGCACTCATTAGAATGCCTCCTACAGTGGCCTGCGGGTACCGTAAGACGCAATCTCCCTCATCTGAGGTTATTAAAACATGTTTTTTGATATTACAGCTTCCGTGCCAATCTTTTCTTTGTTGGTCTTAAGGACCAGATGTAGCAGTGAACCCCTAAGAAGGTTTTTATTTCTACACCCCCCTCTCTCTCCAAGACACTCACTCGCCACAGCAGTTCATTGGTGAACATGGGGATCAGGGCACGAGTCGGGGGTCCACGCGGGTGGACGGCATCCCCCCACTTCTTTCACAGGGTGGATGCCGTCCACCCTGCCAAGAAGTTGGACTCCACTAAAAAAGATGCTAAATTCGTCCCGGTGTAATTTCCAAACTCCGGGACACATTCAGCAGCGCCTGCACGTTGTTGTCTGCTTTCGATCACAACAACGTGCAGGCGGGGACGAGACTCTCTTATTTCTGACTCCTGCTGGGATACTCGGCCATAACAAAGGTCGAGTCTCAGGGGTCATCAAGCCTCCTTTTGTTGGAGTTTCCTGGCTGGCAGCAGTCAGGAGCCTCACACCTGATGCAAATGCAGCAGAGGGGAAACAAAGCCTCGCACCTTGTTAGCACTTCACACATACTTAGGAGAGGCAGCTTTTCACTTTGTTCAGGCTCTGTTTAGGAGATATGCATGCACTGTAAGAATGTCAGATGTGTTGATCTTTCCCAGTATTTACACTAAATAAATTGCATTTATATACGCTTATTACCCTTGAGGAGGCGTTGTAATAATTTAAATATCACTATTTCTTTTAAAGCACTATGGCTATAGAAAGCTGAACGCTGACAAAAGGTAACATTGCTTTATATGTAGCGTACAAAAGTGTGAATCTTCTGCCTAAATCAGGAGGGTTTGCAAGTATACTCGAAATGTTCTCCAATGTACTCATGATACACCTGCTAAACATATATGTGAGGGCTTAAGATCTGATATCACTACTTGTGATGCCAGTTCCTGTGATGTCATGCGCTGTGATGTCACGCGCCGTGATGGCACACGCTGCGATGGCACGCGCTGCGATGCCACTTGCATACTGATTAACTAGGTTAGTCCCCCCACTTCTTTTTTTAGGACTTGTGCCCTGATGGGGATCAATGCGCGCCTAGAAGTTGGGGTATTCCAACGGAACCCTGATAAGTTCTGTGATTGCAAGCAAAGGTTCGAAATAATTTCATAATTGTTACTTAAAGGTAGTTTTACTATTCTGGAAGTGGCTCTTCAAAGCAACCAGGCGCTTCTCTCAAACTCCTCGATGTGATGTACTTGACAAGCTTGGAGTGCCATGATGCTTGCAGGGTGGGTGGTAACCAACAACTGCTGTTTTGAGAAGGGCTATGTGGGGAGCCGTGTGATATTTTCGCATGTCGTCAGGGATGTTTCGTTTCACGAGCACTTGAAGTACATAATTCCTGTTAAACATGTGGTTATTTTGTTTCAGATTACTTTTACAGGATATTTATTGCAAATTCTATAATGTAAAAAACATCAGTGATATGTGTTAATTTAAAGAAATATTCATCGAACTAGTTTCATTTATTCATTGGATTTGAAATATAAAAAACGGAATTTATATGAGCAAGCAGCTCTCTCGTGTGGTCAAATGGAGTACAGCATGAAGTATCTATGAAATGGTATATAGTAAACCAATAAAATATGGACAGGAGAGAGGAAGGACATTTATTGGAGTTTCCAGGCTTGTACTGAATCCACTTAAAACCTCTTTTAACTTTTGTTTGTAAAAGAAAGTCATAATATTCCAAGTTTAAAAATTTGAAGGTCCAATATTTTTTTAAGTTAGTTCCATTTTAAGAGTCCAATGTGGCACCTTTTAGTTTCTTAATATTCGAAACATCGGATGTGCCTTTGTACCTTCTGCAAAAATTCACACAAGTTATGTTGGTCTGAGTGCGTTATACACTTGTGTCTTCAATAACATTAGTTTGGGGAATCAATATGTTGGTTAATGCATACATAAACTATTGGTACATAATCAAGCATCCAGCCGCGGCCTGTGAAGGTAAAAGCGGTGGGGCCTGGTTGGGGGGATTCGAGAGACGACCACGAGGGAAAATTAAATAAATAATTCATTTTCCCTCGTCATCATCTGTTGAAATCCCCCTCACCCGGCCCCACCGCTCTTACCTGCACGGGCCGCGGCTGCAATCATGTTTAGGAGCAACCTAAGGCTTGCATTAGGTGCCCCTTCATGCACAAAAACAATCCTGCATGCAAGGGTGCCTGCAATGGGGCAAGGGTGCCTGCATTGGTGCTAGCCAGCGTATTGTACACCAGCGCAGGGGAAAGGACAGGAATTCACTGTATTGCCCTAAATACGGTGCATTCCTGCCATTTCCCAGTGTCGCAGCACAACAAGGCGACTTGCTGCGCTACTCTGTGCCTCCTTTTCATGAATATGGCCCTCAGTGCATACATTCCCTAAAGTTTCCAGCCAGGAGCAACAGACGAGCAGCCCTTAGCATGCATTGTATACATTGCATATGGAGAAGAGCAAGTTACAAAGCAATGAAGAGTAGACTGCAAGTACTTAGAGAAGGATCCATTAGGATGTACTGTCCGCAGTTTTTTAGGAAAAAATGCTCTGTAGGATCCACACAGGAGCAAGAGAACTACAAACCTCGGACTGCAATGGTTGCAGCCAGCTGAGATTGATACTTTGCTTGAAAAACCCAGGAGAGAAGCACCTGGTATGCTCTGGTTATAGTTGCCAGGGTAAATGGCTCTTTTCAGCCACTTTCTTATCATTCTTGCCCTTCCAGAGTGAGCACCAAGGTTGAACAGCTTGTATGGAGCCAAAGCAACAGAGTGGGTCTGCGTCCTTAGGGAAAAGCCAAGTTTTTACTTCCCAGAACTTTAGATGGTCTAATATACTTCTTATCTCTGCTGGTAGAAAGTGATGGGCCAAATGTACGAAGCTATTTAGCATTTCTTAATGAGCTGAAACGCTATTTCGGCACATTAAGAAATGCTAAATTGCCTTTTGCCATGTACAAAGGCCGCTTGGGATTTCCTATTTGCGATTTCCAATGAACATGTACAAAGCACTTCCTAAATGCTAATTGGGCATTTAGGAATGCTATTAGCATTGACTCAAAGTCAATGGTAACCATGTGCATTTTAAAATAAGCACTCCAAAATGCTTTTTTTAAAGTGCAATAAAGTGCACACATGCCCCTAGCGCTTTACATGTGCATCACTTTTTTCGGGATGCAGCAAGGGGGAGCCTTAGGCCGAACATCACCATTGCTTTAGCATTTTCTTATTCGCGAATTCCTATTAGGAAATCACAAATTAGGAGATCGCAAATTAGGAAATGCAAAACCATTCGTACCTATTGGCCTTTAGGCACAAAGGAACAAATGGTTTGGTATTACCTAAATAGTAATTTCCTAATGGGGATTACTACTCTGTAGGAATCACTATTAGGGAATCTCTATTTTTGTAAATACCATTTTGCATTTCCTAAATAGCGATTTCTAGGCGATGTACAAAGCTTCTTTCAGTTTGCAAATAGCCCGATTCCCAGAATTGGGCCGTTTGCGACCTGAAAAAAGCATTTTTAAATGTACAAAGCCCTATTTGCGAATCGGTAAGCTATTACCGAGTCACAAATTGGGTTTGCAAGTCGCTGTTAGGAAGGGGTGTGCGAAGGGCGTCCCTTTCAAAGAGCGAGTTGCACTGGTATGTAGAAATGTTTTGCGACTAGGAATGCGGTCGCAAAACATTCATAGTTACCACAAACTTGAAGTTGGTGGTAACCCATTCGCAAAAGGGAAGGGGTCCCCAAGGGATCTCTTCCCCTTTGTGAATGTGGGTGCCAACATTTTTTAAGAGCAGACAGTGGTCCCACGGACCGCTGCCTACTCTTAAAAAATGAAGAGGAAACATTTCATTTTTCTTTTTTAAATGCATCCCGTTTTCCTTTAAGGAAAACGGGCTGCATTTCAAAAGAAAAAACTGCTTTTATTAAAAAGCAGTCACAGAAATGGTAGTCTGCTGACCCCAGCAGGCCACCATCCATGTGAGTGCTAGCCATTCCCAATGGGTCACAAATTGCGACCTTCCTCATGAATATTAATGAAGCAGGTTCTTTGCGACTCATTGGGAATCACAAACAGTGTAAAACACACTGTTTTACATAGCTATTTGTGATTTCCTACTAGCAAATCACAAAATTCGCTATTAGGAACAATGAGCCTTTGCCTTAGACAGCCCTGTGGACAATATACATTTCCTTGAAGGCACAGCGTTTGACTTTAGGGAGCCATTGAAGACCTTGAAGCACTGGTGTGATGTGGTCCACGGGTGAAAGTTTAGGATCTGGCTTGCTGCTGCTTTTTTGACTTCTTTGCAATTTTACAAGAAGAGTGGTTCATTGAGGTACAAACCATATGCATAGTCTATGCATATATAGGGGCCGATTCCGATCTCGGCCGGTAGGGCTCCGAATCGGATTCGGCTTAACCGGATCCGATTCGGAGCCCTATTGCCCGACCGATTCGTACGCGCGTCCGGGCGAGCGAGTACGATGCAAAATCGCCGACCGACTCGTCCGGGCGTCCCGACCGCTCCGACTGACTCGTTCCCCGGTCTAACCGCACCGACTGACTCGCTCGGACTCGACTCGCACCGCACAATGGAGACGTTCCCCGGCCGGGTAAGTACGATGCGCGCCGCGAGCAGTCCGACCGAGCCGCGCACTCCGGCTCCAAAGAGCAGTCGGAGCCGTACTTTGGGGGTCCGTGTCGGACCCCCCTGTACGCGTAGCCGCGCGAGTCGCACACAGGGGGGACCCATGGGTCCCCCCTACCTGTGCGTGTCCGGCGCGAGTCGCTTCGCCGCGCACACGCTGTAGGGGGCGCCTTTGTCCGCCTCGCACCCATTGAGTCAATGGGAGCCCGCGTACGCATTGTACGACAGGCTCCCATTGACTTCAATGGGAGTCCGACCGACTCGAGTCCGATGGCATACGTGCGCATCGTACTCGTTCGGTCGGGCTGCACGGGTCTGATTCGGTCGGAAATCTCTCCGGGTCCGGCTCGGTCGGAGAGATTTCCAGCCCGAATCGGAATCGGCCCCATAGTGTACAGTCTATATAAAGTGTATACATGACACAACAATGGTTAAAATTACTTGTAGTTTCTACAGGTATCGTAGGCACAGAGCAATATGTCAGAATTGTTGCATTGTATAGTAGGCACTTTGGGGCTTATTTATGAGCCCCTGCATTACTTTTGCACCGCTGTTGCATCACTTTTTGTGATGCAGCAGCAGTGTAAAATATGCGCCATGTTGCGACCTATTTACAAAGTGACGCATCTAGGCAGATGCTTCACTTTGTAAAGCCCTGTGCCATATTATACCTGTGTCAGGTATTATGTATGCATGGTGGGCGTTCCGACTCAAGAAAGCCTCGTAGAAGTGGCACAGTGAAATCTATCAGATTTCACTGCACCACTTCTAGGACACGACTGCGACCAAATCCTTACGCCTGCCTCATACCAGGCATAAGGGTGACGCAGTGCTATAATCATAGCCCCCCCCCTGCATTGCTGGAGTTGCGTCACGCTTCCGACACAACTCCAGCAATGCATCAGTTTTGCGCCTATAGATACGTCAGTAATAAATAATAAAATGTCTTACTTTGAAGTTGATAGTAGGGTATCTATTATCTTGAGCTGAATGGCTGTGGGTTGAGATTTTCTCTGTTTTCTGCCTACCAGGATCTAAGCTTCGAAGGAGCTGAATTTAAGATGGTTGTTCATTCCTCATTTTCCCATGACACAGAAACATTTGCCAAGTCTGGGAAAACTCTACTTCCTCAGGATTTTCCAGTTTAAGAATTATCTATGTGCCGTCAATGTAAATGTACTGTGTTATGGCGAAGGAGCTGATTAGGTGTAGTAAAAGAATTGTGAAAGGATCTGAAGTGAACAGGGTGTAGTGAGCTTAGCTTGAACATAGAAGAACATACAGTTTAGCATAACTCTTTGGACGCCGAATCGAAGGCTTGTGCAATTTCATGATACACAGTTTACATGAAATGTCAGAAATTATACGAGTGTGAAATTTTTAACATATTTTTGCTGTGGAGAACTGGTTCGAGTTGAAAATGTCTTGAAAGACACATGTTTGGGTTTGAGCAGAGACATTTTCTCCTCCCAACAATCCCCATTTCAACATCTTGAGTGACTTCTGAATGTGAGGTATACCTTTGTGTCAGATTATTTTACACACGAGATACCCCAAAATGCGAAATCCCTAATTTACGTATAATTCCGCTTAATTTTCTTGGCATCTTTTGTTATATTCCTGGAAACAAAGGGGCCTATTAGGATGGCGGCCATTTTGACACACCCACATAGCTGAGTATAAAACCAGCCCCTTCCCTGACCACAATCCTTTGCAATACTCCACAACTGAAGGGCCCAACACCAGAGCACAAAGGAGAGGCAAAACTGCACACCATCACTACTCACACCACACACAGCACCACTTCCACACCTGCACCTCTAACCCCTCTGCACATAATAATAAAGCCATTTGTTGAGCGCAAACAGTTACCTCCAGCAGAGGTGTCCCAGCGCTATAGAAGCAATCAGCAGCGAGTAACTAGTAGGGGTGGGCGGAATTTACGTAGTCGCGCTACGCAAAGCTCCGTGAAACGGTAAAAAATCTTGGCGAGCACGCAAAAGTTCTGCGAACACGCGGAATTGCTTGTTCCGCATGTTCGCGATGCTTTCTTCCTGTTCGCGAACGCTGTTTGCGTGCTCGGGGAGAAATATCTCGCGAACATGCATTTTGAAATGCGCGAACCAGCAAAAAATTCTGCGAAGCTGCGGAATTTTTGGCAATTCCGCATTCTCCGCGGACCGCGAAATTACCCAAATTCCGCAAATTCCGCGAGCGGAACGGAATTTACCGCCCAGGCCTAGTAACCAGGCAGTGTCATGTCCGGGTCCAGAGGGCAATTTAGACTGAGCTGAAAAGCCATGTTTTTACAGCTTTCCTGAATAGTGATTCAGACTTAATCAGCCGTATGCAGTTGGGCAAAGAATTTCAAAGCTTGGATGCCCCCACTGTAAATGATCTGCCGCCAAGTCGGGCTTTCTTAACTCACGGAATAGAAAGCAAATTTTGGGAGTTGGACCTCAAAGTGCGATTCTGTCAGTAGATACATAAACGTTGTCTCAGATAGCTGGGACACCTCCCGTGAACTGACCGGAAAGCTAACGTTAAGGCTTTGAATTCGATTCTTTTTTTCACCGGTAGCCAGTGCAGCTCTTTGATGTGCGGAGAGATATGGTGATGAAATGGAACGCGTCTAATCAATCTTGCAGCCGCGTTCTGTATCATCTGTAATTTTTTGATTAGATACGCTGGCAAGCCCAGGTATAGGCCGTTGGCATAGTCCATCCTAGATGTCACTGTTGCATGAACTATGACCCGGCGAGAGTCTTCCGGCAACAAATGTAGGAATTTTCGCAGGTGTCTCAGCTTGCTGAAACAAGCAGCTGTTACTTGCTGTATCTGCGCCGAGAAGGAGAGATCAGCCTCCCATTTTACATCACACACCATACACATCACCCCCACCCCCACCACTTATATACCTGCACCTCAAACCCCTTAGTACATCACACACCATGGCACCACAGAAAATGCCAAAATTCACAGACAGCGAGTTGACAGTCATGGTAGATGAGATAGTCAGAGTTGAACCACAACTGTTTGGTAACCTGGTCCAACAGACACCATTAGCCAGAAGAAATCAAATGTGGGCAAGGATAGTCGATAAGGTCAATGCAATAGGGACCATCCCGCGCTCCAATAAGGAGATCATGAAGCGGTGGCATGACCTCAAGAGCAAGGTGAAAGAGAAGAACAACAAGAACCGTGAGCTGGCTCAGAGGACTGGCGTTGGCCCTCCCATTACACCAAGAACATTCACTGCATGGGAGGATAAGGTGCTTGCCATACTGCATCCAGAGAGTCTCACAGGAATACCCAGGGGAGTGGAGGCTGGTAAGTACAAACAAAAGTAGATCATTACACAGCAATGTACTGTCCAGCACAACTACAAAGCTACATCTCAGAGGCACAAGCATATCCATATGCACCACAATATCCAACACATGTCCCACAGATGTAACATCCACTACATCTGAATCACACCCCAAAAGGTAGCCAACATTTACAGGGTTGTATGTGCCTAGGCAAATAGCACTACAACTCCCACCATGCCCCCTGTCCCACCCCTGAGCAGGATGGAGCACTCCACACCCAGAAGCATTTGAAAGCCATTGCCTCACCACAAACAAACTAACATGTAGGTAGCCATCTTAACAGGGAGGGCTATTTGGGGGTGGGAGGCCTGCACAACAACTCACACCATGCCCCCTGTCCCACCCCTGAGCAGGATGGAGCACTCCACACCCAGAACCATTTGGAAGCCATTGTCTCACCACAAACAAACTAACAGGTAGGTAGACATCTTAACAGGGAGGGCTGTTTGGGGGTGGGAAGCCTGCAGTACTACTCCCACCATGCCCCCTGTCCCACCCCTGAGCAGGATGGAGCACTCCACACCCAGAAGCATTTGGAAGCCAGTGTCTCACCACAAACAAACTAACAGGTAGGTAGCCATCTTAACAGGGAGGGCTGTTTGGGGGTGGGAGGCCTGCACAACAACTCCCACCATGCCCCCTGTCACACCCCTGAGCAGGATGGAGCACTCCACACCCAGAAGCATTTGGAAGCCATTGTATCACCACAAACAAACTAACAGGTAGGTAGCCATCTTAGAGGGAGGGCTGTTTGGGGGTGGGAGGCCTGCACAACAACTCCCACCATGCCCCCTGTCCCACCCCTGAGCAGGATGGAGCACTCCACACCCAAAAGCATTTGGAAGCCATTGTCTCACCACAAACAAACTAACAGGTAGGTAGCCATCTTAACAGGGAGGGCTGTTTGGGGGTGGGAGGCCTGCACAACAACTCCCACCATGCCCCCTGTCCCACCCCTGAGCAGGATGGAGCACTCCACACCTAGAAGCATTTGGAAGCCATTGTCTCACCACAAACAAACTAACAGGTAGGTAGCCATCTTAACAGGGAGGGCTGTTTGGGGGTGGGAGGCCTGCACAACAACTCCCACCATGCCCCCTGTCCCACCCCTGAGCAGGATGGAGCACTCCACACCCAGAAGCATTTGGAAGCCTTTGTCTCACCACAAACAAACTAACAGGTAGGTAGCCATCTTAACAGGGAGGGCTGTTTGGGGGTGGGAGGCCTGCACAACAACTCCCACCATGCCCCCTGTCCCACCCCTGAGCAGGATGGAGCACTCCACACCCAGAAGCATTTGGAAGCCATTGCCTCACCACAAACAAACTAACAGGTAGGTAGCCATCTTAACAGGGAGGGCTGTTTGGGGGTGGGAAGACTGCAGTACTACTCCCACCATGCCCCCTTGTTCCCCAGCTCATCAAGATGGAGCACTCCCTCCCACCCAGATGCATGTGTCAGTCATTGCACTGTCCACTTCAAACTAACAGGTAGATAGACATATTATGCCCTCCTGTCACACCCCTGAGCAGGATGGAAGCCTCCAACACACACACACACACATAGATGTGACACAGATCCAACACAAATGTGAAAACAGAACAGGTAAGTAGCCAGTACATGCACACAGCCATTCCTCCCAAAAAGCATGGTGCCATATGACAACACCAGCCCTCTCATCACACAAAAATACACACAGATCCTATTGCCACTCACAGTGTGCAGACAGCTACGCAAATGTAACTGTCACAGCAACCAAAGTGTGACACACCAATTCACATGTAGTAGAAAGTCTGTGCACAATCATGCACAGCACCGAATGCCATGTGTAAGTGCCATGGGGCCAGAGCAGCAAGGACCATATGTAAACAAAGAAAGCATGGTTGTCGGTACAAATTCTGATTTGCACATGACATTACAAAGGTATGCATGAGATGACAATGGCCAGTTCATGCTCAGATGTAACGTCTGCCAGGGCAGAGTGATCAACAAAGAGGCGTCACAGAAATGCTTTGTTGCGCTAGTCCCTAGATGGCAACATGTCCCTGTAATCACAAAACATGCACGTGGCGCATGGTATGTTGTGACACCTCACACCATGGACAACTAATGCATGTACCTCAACATCATCTCAGGAGGCACAGTAGTGTGCATACAAACAATGTGATGACTAGTCAACTGTGTGGTGTACAAACAGTGAATAATACACAGCTAACACAAAGCTTGCGGGGGGCACTACAATGACGATTTCCCATCTGTCCCACAGGTGACCAAGAACTGACTGCAGAGGACAACACCAGCAACCTGCAGAGCCAGTCACCCCCCGGAACATGGACTCTCGGATGTTGACCCCCGGTATTCAGAGGATGAGGACCTCGGACCCGGCCCATCTGGTGTGCCAGGGCGCAACCGGTCCTAGGACCCCATCGTCCCCCCCACCACATCTGCAGCAACACCAACAGCTACGCATACCACTGCTGTTACGGCCTGTGCTTCCTACACCACCAACACCACCAGTGCTGCCTGCAACACCCTCCCTGTCCCAGAAGATTACCACCCCACACCACCAACTGAGGAGGGCAGGGAGAGGATGCGGGTGCCTACAGTGGTGAGGCAACAGGTCTGTGGCAGCAGGGCAGGTGGAAGTGGCAGGGTCACTCACAGACAACCAGAGCCTGGTACCGAAGCCCTGGACAGCATAAACAGAGTCCTTGGGGCATATGAACGGGCCCAGGGACGAACGGCCCAGTCAGAAGAAGATTCCCGCGAGCTCCTCCGGGTGAAGAGGTCCATGGACACCCGCATGGGACAAATTGTGGACCTCCTGGGCCAGATAGTGGCGGCAATGAGGGACAGGCCGGCGTCACAAACAACACCTCCACCTCCCCCTGCTGTGCCGCAGGATGACAGTTCATCATCCTCCCCTGCGGCCAGAGAGAGGGGTGAGTCCTCAGACCCCACAGGCCCTACAGCAGAGGCCCCCCCTGCCAAGCGACGAAGGGGCCATCCCACGAAATCCCTGGGAGTATCCCGTGGCAAAGCACCTGCCAAACATCAGTCACGGAGCCAGCCATGATGGCAACACTCTGCACTACTGCATTGACCTTTTTGGACTGTCCTTCCCCACACTGCCTTGTGAATGGCATCTGTCTGTTGGACTGGGTCACCACATCAATGTGGTGACAACTCGATTCTCTCATGTACCATAACTGTCAACTCACTGCTTCACTAATCACCTCAATGTAAATGTTCACCCCCCTCATATGTCACCATTGTAAATAAATACACCTAACACACATGTTGTTGTTTCTGCTCCGTCTTTATTCCAGGATGTGCAGTCTTCACCATGATCAAAATGTACCACGAGTATGGAATGTATGTAGGCAAGGAGAGGCTGAAGTGACCTAGGAAAACACAACAGAACAAGATTCACTAGTCTGGGTGTGGCATCACAGACATCACACAACACATACCATAAAGCTAATACAGCATGCACACATCACAATGAGCAACAAGTACCAACATACACATCCTGTAGATGTTCGAAATTACCCTGTCCCATAAACATTGTCAGCCACCACTGAGTCAACAACCGGCTGCAGTCACAAAGCTCACATACACTTTCACAACAACAGCAACATCATAAGACAATGGGTCCGTTGTACATTGTCACTCACCTTTAAGTGAAGTAGCGGTTGATGAGCTGTTGATGCAGGTCAACACCATCCTCCTCTCCACTGTCCTCATCACTGGACACGGGTTGGTTTGCAGGTGGTGGCCTTGGCTGCTCATCATCCTCCAGGATCAGGGGGATATCCTTGCGAATGGCTAGGTTGTGGAGCATGCAGCATGCCAGTGCAATCTGACACACCTTCCCGGGCGAGTACATGAGTGCATCTCTCGTCTTGCCAAGGCAGCGAAATCGGGACTTCAGGAGACCAAACGTCCGCTTGACCACACGAAGTGTCCTCCCATGGGCATCATTGTAGCGTACATCAGCTGGTGTCCTGGGATTCCGCAGTGGGCTCAGCAACCACGGACGGTTGGGATATGCAGAGTCACCTAGGTGTGAGAAACACAGATAAACCTTGTAATTATACTGTGGCAGAGGACAGCATGTCACACACACAGCACGCTACTGGACTCTTCGTACTCACCCACAATCCATGCACGCTCAGGAAGCAGATTAGCCATGAGCTGTGGTACGATGCTGTTCCGCATGATGTATGAGTCATGGGCTGAGCCTGCAAATCTGGCACACACGTGCGTGATGATCATGTCCGCCTGGCACACCACTTGCACATTTATGGAGTGGAAATGTTTTCGATTCCTATAAATGTGCTCCCGTGCCTGTGGTGGAACAAGCCCAACATGGGTGCAATCAATGGCCCCAACAACATGGGGGATGTGTCCAAGGGCATAAAAGTCTCCCTTCACAGCCGCCAATTCAGGCACCCTTGGGAAATGGATATACCTGTCCTTGTATATCATCATGGCGGACAGGACATCACGCAGCACCATGCTGAACATGGGTTGCGACATCCCACCTGCGCTGGACATCGTGTGCTGGAATGATCCAGAGGCAAAAAAATGCAGTGCCGCCATCACCTTAGACGTTGGGGTGAAAGCTGTTGGATATGTTCTGCGAGGCTGCAGGTGGGGCTCCAACATGGCACATAGGTTTTGGAGGGTGGCTCTATCCAGACGGAATTTCCGGATGACCTCCTCATCCTCCATGTCTGCCAGCACTGTGTAGGGATGATGCAGATTTGGTCTCCTCCTAGTTGAGATGAAAGTGGACACATGTCAATTCAATACACAATGAGACGTGTACAACATCTTACGCTTTGACTGACACAACGCCAACAATGACTGTCATCACAATTGAGTTACAGTGCAGCTTACACGTAGGGACACCTTCATCAACACTGCTCGCACACTTGTCCCCTTTCACACAGCAAGTACATCCAAAACAACATCGGACTATGCGAATGCACGTAGGGATATGGCCACATCTAGCATGAGCAAGCCTGAGAGTACTTCATACAGCATATGTGTAAAACTGCAACACCACTGTATCATACCTAACTGCTGTACCTGACACACCTTCAGGCGTAAGTTGAACATGGCACACATCAACAACACAATGACCACAGGCTGAGCGTAAATAACAAGTGTGTGCATGATCCAAGAAAACAAGACAGTCAAATCTGCACATCCTATATTAAGACATACATCACTGTGATTTTCACAGCACTTTCACACATTGACATGTGTACACATTTGAGAGTCCATAACAACACTGTTCTGTGTACATGCCCATCAATATCACAAGTGACATGTGAGTGAGTACATGCCAATGTACTACATGACATACACAAACATGGCATGTGTAGTCAGCAGTGTGTTAAATGTTACACTGGCATCGTGTGCACAATGATGTGCCATTAATCATGTGGCCACTGTGCACTGTTGATGACTGCCCATTGGCCATTGACACAGCATGATGTGTCCATAGGTGCTGACCAAGTGCCCCGCCACCCAAATCACGATCACTCACGTCAATGTATGGCACCCAAATCGCGGAAGCTACCGCCTGCCACCAGCGGTGTGTCACCACCAATCCCTAGAACACACTCGCGGTAGTGAGAGATATCTATGTATTGCCAAATGGCGCTTGGCATGCTCCGCCACCCAAATCACGGTCACAGGCACCAATGTATGGCACCCAAATCGCGGAAGCTACCGCCTGCCACCAGCGGTGTGTCACCACCAATCCCTAGAACACACTCGCGGTAGCGAGAGATATCAATGTATTGCCAAATGGCGCTTGGCATGCTCCGCCACCCAAATCACGGTCACAGGCACCAATGTATGGCACCCAAATCGCGGAAGCTACCGCCTGCCACCGGCAGTGTGTCACCGCCAATGCCCATGCCCTTGCAGCCAATGGGAACCGTAATCGCGGTAGCCTAATGCAATTTTGAAAATCGCGGAAGGCGTGCTCCGCCACCGCGGGGCCGGTCATTGGATGCAATTGAAAGATGCACCACCGCGGTAGTGCCCGCCTGGCCCCTGCGGTGTGTCACCGCCAATGCCCATGCCCTTGCAGCCAATGGGAACCGCAATCGCGGTAGCCTAATGCAATTTTGAAAATCGCGGAAGGCGTGCTCCGCCACCGTGGGGCTGGTCATTGGATGCAATTGAAAGATGCGGTAGTGCACGCCTGGCCCCTGCGGTGTGTCACCGCCAATGCCCATGCCCTTGCAGCCAATGGGAACCACAATCGTGGTAGCCTAATGCAATTTTGAAAATCGCGGAAGGCGTGCTCCGCCACCGTGGGGCTGGTCATTGGATGCAATTGAAAGATGCGGTAGTGCACGCCTGGCCCCTGCGGTGTGTCACCGCCAATGCCCATGCCCTTGCAGCCAATGGGAACCGCAATCGCGGTAGCCTA
Source organism: Calotriton arnoldi (assembly GCA_963921515.1). NCBI lineage: Eukaryota > Metazoa > Chordata > Amphibia > Caudata > Salamandridae > Calotriton > Calotriton arnoldi. The sequence goes on from CAWUFW010013157.1 coordinate 462,087, forward strand.
ATGCAATTTTGAAAATCGCGGAAGGCGTGCTCCGCCACCGTGGGGCTGGTCATTGGATGCAATTGAAAGATGCGGTAGTGCACGCCTGGCCCCTGCGGTGTGTCACCGCCAATGCCCATGCCCTTGCAGCCAATGGGAACCACAATCGTGGTAGCCTAATGCAATTTTGAAAATCGCGGAAGGCGTGCTCCGCCACCGTGGGGCTGGTCATTAGATGCAATTGAAAGATGCGGTAGTGCACGCCTGGCCCCTGCGGTGTGTCACCGCCAATGCCCATGCCCTTGCAGCCAATGGGAACCACAATCGTGGTAGCCTAATGCAATTTTGAAAATCGCGGAAGGCGTGCTCCGCCACCGCGGGGCCGGTCATTGGATGCATTTGAAAAAGGCTGACCTGGCACACCAATTGCAGTAGCTTGGAACCACTGAAACTGCCCCAGGGGGCTATATATGTGGGAGAGAGCCTCACATTTTCACAGCTTCCAGGGACTGCTGCCTGAGACCCCTCACCTGCTGCTGCTGCTGCTGTCTCCAGGGACTGCTGCCAGCCACCCCTCAACACCACCTGCTGCTGTCTCCAGGGACTGCTGCCTGCCACCCCTCAACACTAACTGCTGCTGCTGCTGCTGTCTCCAGGGACTGCTGCCTGCCACCCCTCAACACCAACTGCTGCTGCTGCTGTCTCCAGGGACTGCTGCCTGCCACCCCTCAACACCAACTGCTGCTGTCACCTGGCCACAGTGATGGCGAGGACTGAGAAGATCCGGGCCAGTCCCTTCACCAGCGAGGAGCTGGAGGTCCTGGTGGACGAGGTGCTCACACAGTATCCAAGGCTATATGGTGCCCCAAATGTCGTGGTAAGTCTTCAACAGTGTGAGTGAGAGTGCAGGGGGGGCACACATGAAGATGAGCTGCTGCAGTATGTGCCTGCGAGTGTGGGGTTATGTCATGCACTGCCCAGCACGCTTTCTCCAGGGGGAAGGGGTGTGTAGCCTATTTCCCACGTTTCCCTGCCTGCACATCAAGATTTGAGGGACATGTATTGTCTTGTCAGCCATACAGTGACGCAGCAAGTTGGTAATGCAGGAGTCAGGACAGTGATTGCTTGTGTGAATTGCTGTGTGGGTCCCTGTTGTCCTTCTCAGTGTGAGCCCACCTGGCCTGCACAGTCACCGCCCAAACTGACAAGGACACATCACTGAATGTACAGAGTGTTACATGTGTCTTTTTTTCTTTACTCTCCTTCAATGAGCCATCTCAGCCCTTTAGCTTGCACACGATAGGCCTTGTGAGAAGGGTGTTGGTTTGTGAGATCATGCCCCTCAATGTGACCTCCATGACACAGTGAGCCATTCACAGGGCAAGGACATTGAGGGCTGTGCAGTGTTGGACACAGTGAGTCTAACCCCCAACATATGTTGATATGTAATGTATGTCTTGCTCTACCTAACGATGGACAGTAGATGTGGGCAGACTAGACATGGCTTCATGTGCTGGCATCCTGCATGTGTATGAGATGGGCAGGTACTGTGTCCACCCTCACACCTGCATGCATTTACGTGTTATTCTCCCATGCTGATGTACCATGTGAGATGCATTCTTGTCTCTGTGAGACATATCTGTGGATTTGGTATGAGTCAGTATCATGCCACTGTACTGAGAGATATTGGTACATAACACTGTGTCACTGATGTTTTCCCCCTCTTGTCTCCCATGCCTGCAGCTCAAAGTACACCAGCGTAAGGCCATGTGGAGGGCCATTGCATGCAAGGTGCGGGCTCTGGGTGTCTCATACCGACGGCGCACCCACTGCCACAAGAGGTGGGATGACATCTGCCGGCTGAGCAAGAACATGGCGGAGATGACACTGGGTTTCCTCCCTCGGACTGGCAGGTTGGCGCGGCGCAGCATGACACCACTGATGGCCCGCATCTTGGCCGTGACACAGCCTGAGCTGGATGCACGTTTGAAGGAGCATCAGCAGCAAGCTAGGGGTGAGTATTCTGGGAAGGGTGACTTTGGCTGTGATTGGCTGCATGTGTTCACAGCCTGGGACAGCGCTGGGCTATGTGATGTTGGTAGTGTGATGCAGTGGCCTGTGAGTGGCCCCTGTGCTGGGTGCAGCTGTAATACATTTGCCCTACCTGTACTTCCTAGTGTGATTTGAGTACTGAGCATTGACATTGCATTCTGAGTCGTGGGCTTCAGGTATCGTCTGCATTGGGGTAGCCTGGGAAATCACATGGAAGGGAACGGCAGTGTGCCTAATCTGAGTGTGCTCTCATCAATGCGTGCATTGCCTAACCTCAGATTTGTGAGGCTTAGACATCTGATGCCAATGTGCTACAGTACTTGTGCCCCACAGTACAACATGGTGGATGGCATGACCTCATGGCCATTGTGGACTGTTATGTTGGAGTCTGTATCTGTGTTGTCCCCTTCTGCTCCATCCAGATATGACAGTGGAAACATGTTGTGGGGTTTATCCTTGCCCACATCAGGGCCCTATGTGTGCTCAGAGCTATTTGTGTGTCTGGTTGAACGAAGCCACCGGCAGGATATTGTGCTGTGTGGTCATAACATGGCACACTTATGCCTGGTTTTCTTGTTTACACGCACTGTTCGCATTCAAAATTGAGGGTGCACAATATCATAGCACAGGGTGGTGTGCAACATGTAGATTTCTTCATCTTTAGTGATGCTTTGCTTGCATATGTTTGTTCTGTTGATGCCAATGAACTGACCCTACATCTCTCTCTCTCATGCAGCATCTCCCGTGGGCACGGAAGGACAGGGGACGGACACCAGTGGTGAGGCGTCAAGCACAACAGCTGCACACGAGCACAGTGACACAGATGTGACCAGCGCCTCGCAGGGGGACAGGAGTCTGCTGGAGGAATCACAGCCAGAGACGCAAAGCTCAACGTCATCTGACGCCAGCGGTGACGCATCCATGTTGGCGGGCACAGGGGACGGGGACTCTGCCTCCTCTTCCACCACACAGCGTACAGTGCCCACCCTCCCAGCTACTTCCACTGTTGCTGCTCGTGTTCGCACCAGTAAGCAGGGAAGAGTGTCCTTCACCCCAGGCACCGCTGCCCCTGCCCCTGTCCCCCCCTGCTGCCATCAGTGCTGAGTCTGTGGACCTTTTGCGCCAGCTGTGTGTGGGCTAGACAGCTCTCCTCAATGCCTTCATAGACCATGACAAAAAGTTGGCACAGGTGGTTGCTTTCATGGAGGGCATACATTCAGACGTGGGTGGGCTACACCGGACTGTACAGTCTTTGTCCTCCGCAGTGACGGCAGCCCTTCAACTGGCACAATCTCGCAGTCCAGCTCCAGTCCCTTTGTCCACCCCTGTGCCAGTGGCCACATCGGACGATAGTGACCACGCACAACAGACCTCAAGGTCAAGATACAGCACACGCAGCACACAGCAGCAACAGCCCAAGCGGTCCAGGGTGCAGACACCATCCCCACAGAAAACTAAAGCCACCCCAGAGTGCAAAGACATAAGCCCGTCAGGCGACACCAAGGGCCACAAAGCCAAGAAGCAGACCTCAGGGTCACATGCCTCAGAGGCATCCCCAGCCAAGGACTCTCATGTCCCAAAAGCGTCTCGCAAGCACAAGCAGACAGTTTCCGTGGTCGCTGAGAAGGTGGCGCCTGCAAAAAGCACACATGAGAAGGGCTCCAAGGCAGATTCACCCACAACCTCAACTCCCATCCAAAGCCCTGTGAAGCAGGGAAATGCGGGCACTGTAGGGGGAAAACCTGGTAAACAGGGGATGGAGGGGCAAAGGCAAGGCCAGGCCAAGCAAACAGCTGGATCCAGCATGTCCCCAGAGGGAGGGCCACCGTCTGCACCTGATGCAGCTTTGGTGGTGAGTGTGCCTGTTGTGGACGCCCCACCTCCCACTCCTACCAAGACCACACTTCCATATCGAATCCCCAAGAAGTGGAAAGGTACCCCTCCACATTCTCCCTCCCACACTGTGTCTCATGGCAGCATATCTCTGCCTCCACGGGCCACCACACCACCCGGTCCAAGCAGCCCTCCGGCTCCCAAAGCCACTGATGCCTCATGCTCAGCTGGTCCACTCTCTCCCAGGTCCAGTCCTCCAACTGGCCCGACACTCAGCCAGCTCCCAGTCAGACTGACAGACAAGTCTGAGGCTAAATCCCCCTCACACACCTGTCTCTCCCACAGCGGTGCCTGTACTGCCCATTGTTATCCCCCTAGCTGTGTTGCTGCCCATGACTGTGTACAGTCTCACACATTCCCTGTGCAGCTTCTCATGTACCTACTCTGCTGTTTGGACTGGCCACTGGCCTTGCTGTACATTGCTGTGTTTGCCCATTCCATGTGCAGCTTCTCATGTACCTACTCTGCTGTTTGGACTGGCCACTGGCCTTGCTGTACATTGCTGTGTTTGCCCATTCCCTGTGCAGCTTCTCATGTACCTACTCTGCTGTTTGGACTGGCCACTGGCCTTGCTGTACATTGCTGTGTTTGCCCATTCCCTGTGCAGCTTCTCATGTACCTACTCTGCTGTTTGGACTGGCCACTGGCCTTGCTCTTGTCTACTTTTTATGCCTATCTGTGACATTTGTAATAAAGACAGTTGCTCCTGTTGTCTGCTTTGTCAGTCTCCTTGCTAAATAAAGGGTTTTCTTTGTGGGTATGGTTTGATGTGACACATGCTATGTATGCCACTTTAACGTTGCCAGTTGCTAGTTACACTATTTCAGAGTTTGGCTGTGGTGAGAGGCACTTCGGTTCTACTTGACTCTGAGGCTTGGGGGTGCACTGATGGTTGTTTGTGATGATCTACTGTTATCCTAATGATTCTATGTTCAGGTTTGCTAAATTGTACACATGTCATGTTAGGATGCACTACCAGCACAGAGTGGGATTCTATCCACAGGATTGCAGGCAGGCTGGCCAGGGTCATCATGTATGTGTGATCTTACTTTATGTGTGCCCAGCAGTGTAGGTGTATAGTCATCTTGTGATGGTCAGTCATCCTAGTCACATGGGTTACTTTCAATGTGTGCACTTGGGTGGTCAGGAAGTGTGCAGTGTGGAGGGGGTGACTTTGTCGTGAGTGTTGATGTGTGTGTGCACCTGCAATGTCAACTACACACATGTGTCACCCAGGAGTAGGGTGCCTGTTTGTGTAATTGTTCAGCCCTGTGATTGTGTGCACATGTGTGTGTTGTATGTTGTGCACTGTGCAGTGTGTTGGTGTGTCCTTGCAGTTCTGGCTGACTCCTACTTGTTGTTTTTGGCAATTGTGAGTATGCAGAGTATGTGACTGGCAAGTCAGTGTTGTGTTTTGTTGATCATCCATGTGCCTTGATGCTGTTTGTACTCACTGTGCATCCCTGCTCAGCCACACTGACATTGTGGGTGTGTTTTCTCATGCATTGCTCCCACATGGGGCTTTATTGCCTCCAGTATGGCATGTGGTGTGTGGTGTCATACCATCCCCTATCTGTGCTTCTGATGCCTACCCATTGTGAGTCTGCACTCCATCTATTTGTGTATGGTACACTCCTGCCATGTCCACTACTGACGTACACACCACTTCACTTTCATGTCAGCTGTCCCCTTGGTTTGCCTGTGTGTGTGCCTCCCCATCACTTCATTTGTCACACTGTGCTTTGTGGTGCAGATCTTTGCACAGGACCAATGTGCCACTCAGGACATTTTCCCTATTGGTTATATGTGATTTTCTTGTACTGTTTAGCAGTCATGGTTGCTCATATGCAGTTCAACTGTTTGTGCTGCACAGTCCTCTGGTCAAGTTGTTTCCACTTTGGTGTCCCAGACTTGTGCATCTGTGGGTGTTGTGTTAGGTGTATGTGTGTTTGCTGAGGTACTGCTTCACTTCCTGAGTGTGATGTTGTCAGTGTGCTGTTTTGATTGTTGTTGTGGGTGTTCATGGTGTGTCACTCATGTCTGTGTGGGACTGGTATGTTTGGTGTGCACACACTGCTTGGTGTGCATGCAGTGCTGTGGGTGTATGTTGCCTTGTCCTTGCCTGGTGTGCATCCCCTGATGTCCTGCTGTGTTTGCAATGTGATTTATTGGCATGTGCTTCTGTTGTGTGTTTGATGTGGCTGTGTGCAGTGTTTGGGCTGTGTTGTCTCTTGCAGGTGACAGATGCTCTGTGTGTGGTGTTCTATTTGCATGTCAGTGTGTGTGTTTTGTTGGTGTGGTGTGTTTCATTCAGATGTGTGTTGCCAGTGTGGTGTGCCTTACTTGTGTGTCTGTCACATGAACTTAGGTCTATTCTAGTTCCTGTGCTTGTGTTAGGTGCGTCCTTGTTGTTTTCTCCTCTCATATCTGAGCTGTCTCTTGTCAGTCTTGTGCATGTGCAGCCATGTGGTACACTGTGACATCATGGGTGGTGTGGTATGTCTGTCTGTGTGTCATTGTAGGCCCATTTCTCCCAGTTTGTGTCCATGATTGTTTTGTGATGGTGCACTTCTTGTCTGTGTTGTGGTATGTTGTCTGTGCATTGTTCCTGACTGATGGGGTTGTACACTCCTGTTCTGTCTGTGCTCCCATTGCCTTTCCACAGTTTGGCTGCACAGTTCATGTCTGGTCTTGTTGTGTTTCTGTGTGTGTTTTAGTTGAGTTATGTGTTTGGCTGTTGTTTTTGTGCAGACATTGGTTCTGGCATCCCTGTGTGTGTGTGATGTTTGTGGGTGCCCCCAGGGAGTGTGATTGTTTGTCTGTGTATTGACTGGACTTTATTGACACCCTTCTGTGTGTCTGGCACTGGTGTTGTGTGCTGCAGGTGTGATGGGGGGTATGCGTGAGGATTCCTACTTGTGTTTGACAGTCATGGAGTGTGTCAATGGGCCCTGTGTGTTGTGCTGCTGACATGCTCCTGTCAAGTAGTTGGATACATATGTGTGGCTGTTCACTGTTTGACTTCAGGGCCTTCCTTTCATCCCTGTGCCTATCCATGGGTTGCCTTGCTGTCTCCCTGAGTTGTTGCACTGAGGTGACTGTGATTTGACTTCACTCACTGTGCCAGCCATGTGTGATTTGATGGGCTGAGGGTGTTCTTATATTTTCCTTGTCTTGCATGTGATGTACACTTGGTAGTTGGCTCCTTGGCCTTCCAATTGTGGGTACCTCACTTTAGCTTTCCTATATGTTGTACTCCATTGCTGCTGGCATGTGGTCTGTGTATGTGGCTGTGTGTCAGTGTGGGGTATGTCTGTGTCACTTGGCAGGCTGTGTGTCCAGTGGAGTGATTGTTCATTATCTGTGTGTGTGTGCATTTTCTGCTTGGACTCGGTTTTCTTGCCATGTGTGTAGTGTTGTTGTGGTGTGTGGGTTGCCCTGGCCCTGTGCTTCTGTGCTGTGTGTTCCTCTGCAGCCACTCCTGCTGTGGCTGTCTCCCTAGTTGTTTGGTGTGTGGTGCAGGGTGTGGGTTCACCTGGCTTGTTGTTGTGCATGGGGGAGCACAGGAGGGGCACATGACATGTCCATTCATTGGGGGGGCCTGGTGTGTGGGGGTGGAGGTGTGGCCCTGTGGTCTTTGTGCACTACCCATGCCTGGTGCTGGCCCTGCCTTCTGCATTGTGCGCATGTTTTCCCGCGTTTTCAACGCTGCGGTGACGTGACCGGGACATTACTTCATGATCGCGGTGGATGGGTGACCTGGATGCGGAGGGGTGATTTGGTGACAGGTAGGACATGTGTGGGTACACTTGTGGATGTGTTCCTGTCCCCACCAGGGTGTCTGGTGTGGACAGGAACCCTAGTTCAGCCCATGCGTTGTGTGTTGTGGTTGTGTGCGGAGTTGTGTTGCGTACCTGCGGCGTCGTCCGCGACGGGCCATGAGTTGCTGGTGATGTATCAGGTACAGCGCCGGGAAGACGTGCAAAGCTGGGTCCATTGCGCTCGGGACCGGGCGGTTGGGACCGGGGATCAGGTTTAGCGCTCCGCTGTGATGCTTCCGCCGTCTCAGGTTGGGCGGTTTCTCCGCTGCGGTGCGACTGGCTGTTTGGGGCATCCTGATCTGTACGGCGGTCGGGACGTCATTCCGCACGGCGGTGAGTCTCCATTGGCTCCCACCGCCGCGGTGGTGGGCACACTTTGATGGCGGTTAGCGTCGCACCGCGCCGGACGGGAAATGGGCTAAGTTTGGCCATCCTAATATGGCGGGCGTGAGATCCGCAGCTGGCGTGCGGAAAAACGCATTTTCCGCCACCGCCAGCACCGCGGTGGTGCCTCCAACCGCCATCGTAATAGGCCCCAAAGTTACGTGATTTCGCACACCCCTAAATTGCTGAGCAACTCCGATCTCAGTAGTAGAGTCTGATAGTGGACCAGGGCAAAAGCTGCCAGTCGGTCCAGCAGTAGTAGTTCTGTCACTCCATGTCTGTACAACACCAATTACAGTTCATCCCAGATGGATATCAAGGTATATTCACAGCCACTTCCCTGGCAGAAACCAGTTTGATTGCCATTTCTATGGAATTGGAGATCTGGGAAAAGGCAGCTGTTTCAGTTTTCTTAGGAATAGTACATTAGAAATCGGTCTATAACTTGCTGGGCCTGAAGGCTAATGGTTCTGTTTTACTGATGAAGGAGAACTTGATTTCAAAGAGGAAAATTCCAGAGATTAGGACGTTGATGTGTATAGCTCTGCAGTAGAGAAAAGGAAAATGGTAAGTAACAGATTTGTGTTGAAGAGAGGTCTAACGGGAAGCCAGATGGCCCAATTGTCTTGATCAGTTCTTAGGGGCCCATTACGATGGCGGGCGGAAGCACAACCGCCGTGCTGGCGGATGCAAAAACCACCAGTTACCGCCGGCACGCAGCAGTCCACACGCCCGCCCAATTACGATGCGAAAAGCAGGCCAAACACCGCCGGCAAGCCAGCAACACCGTCCGCCATCAAAGTGCGCCCGTACACGTAGCGGCGCAGCCCAACTGACACACACCGTCCGACGAAACACGTCCCGCCCGGCGCATAAATTACGATGCCGCAAACAAACGGCTCCCACGGCTAAGAGACACCGCACGTGAAAGAGAGGCGGTAACACGGACGCAGAGCACGGACAACGAAGAAGCGGCACCCCGGGCATGAATCCAGCACTGCAGGCCCTTCCCATGCTTCTGCTGATGCACCACCAAGGACGCAACGTACCGCGGAGACGCAGGTAGGCACACACACAACAAGTGCACGCAAACAGCGCACACAGTGCAAGGGCGGAAAAAGCGGACAACCCCCACCAGCGCGTGTACACTACACATCCACCATTGCATCCACATATGACACACAGGCCAAATCCTAACATCGCGGAACACATGTGTACACACCACCTGGGACTAGGAACCAACCACCCCGTCACGGCCACAAAGCGCCGATGACGCCGCCACACATGCGCACAACGCAGAGGCCAACCGCAGCGCCATGCATGCGTCGCACACAGACACAGGGACACAACCAAGCAGCACACACATCAGCCCCACCCCGAACGCACATGACACGTGACAGGCCTGCCACAGACATGTCCCCAACGCCCAATTCACGGACAACACCCAACGCCACACAACCGACGCACACATGTCAGTGAAGTCACGCAACAGCAGGACACACCCCAGTGTAACAAACATGGCGTAGCACACAGCGGCGGCAACACCAACTAGGAGAAGCAGGGCCCCTTCGGGAAGAGGAACGCCAGTACCACACTGAAAAACCCATACCACCCTGCACATATGAACAAGACATATGAAACGGAACACCAAAGAGCCCGGGGACCGACAACAGGTGGCCCAAGAATAACATCCACACACAAGGCTCAACGCAGAGCGGAAAGGCAGCCTGCCGCCCACACAAGGGAGAGCAGACAGCACTGAATGACCTTCCATTCCAACTCCGAAACCACAGCCCTACGACAGAAGCCGGTGAATACAGCCATTGTCCAAGAATAGACCAACACAGGCATGCCGAGGAGACCGACCACAGGGCAGATAGCGCATATCACAGAAGCACACAACGGACGGGGAAGAAAGAAGAAAACACTCCCCCATGTCGGCCACATGCAAGTTAATTGGAAGGAGTCACACAGCACTGACCTTGAACTGTCTGAGAAGCATGTGGGAAGAGGGCCCGTGTCCTCCAAACAAGCCAACAGAACACAAGTCCTGTCTCCCTACGACTACACAGAGCTCACAGCAACCCCGGAGCGTGCACATTGCAGACTGCACACACAGCCGGAGCACGCCATCTCAACGAACCGCTGCGAAATGGCAACCGCAACACACCTACCCAACTACGCCGAACAGCTCAAGCTGTACAAAACCAACACGATACATACATTGGGATGCGATCTCCTGTCCCTGCTGAACGTAAGTTACCGACTGACTTACCGCATCACATTGTTCAGCTGCGTCATGCCCGTCTTCTACTGTCGGAGGTGTCCCTACCAGCATCCCGTCGAGATATGCCTCTCCAACCCGGCATGTCTGAAGGCGGACCTGCTACCACTACTCCTCCCTCTGGACGCACACGACAGGGCCTGCTCTGCCTATGGGGGCATGGCGTATGTGGCCAACATCGCACCCGCACTGAAATGGGACCACTGTGCCTCCACACGACGGATCATCGAGAACAGCTACATCGAATGTCACCCAGCATGCCCCATCATGGTCCTCCAAGGGACAACTTACGAACAACACCTTGAGAGCCACCATCCGCTTCATTGGCTGGCAAACATGTACACCACCAATGACATGGAAGCCCTGCTGGACGGCATCGCATACCTGACAACCTGTAAATACGTCGGACCACAACGCAGGTTCCCCGAGTGACCTATGAAGTCCAACCCCGCACCCATGCTCAGCTTCCGCACGGACTGGACAGTCACCACCACAACAGCCATACCAAACGACCGGCAACTGTAACCACACCATCAACAACATCGCCATGACATCGGATATGACCGGGACATGCACACTGTTCCCCATCACATCCAGGAACACCGCATGCATCGTGGGAGGCAGTGGCATGGGCTCTGTGTATCGCACCCACATGGACGGAACTGCACGAACAACCAGGACACGACATGGATCCAGCGCACATGGACACACACACCGCTCAGTGGACATGAATAGGTCGCCTGGAGTCTGTGGGTGCTGCACCCCTCCCACCCCCGCCCCGGGAATCCCATACCAGGACCTTTGCATGGACGACAAGTGCATACAACAACAACACGACCCCAGTGACTGTGACATGTCCAGTAACCACCACAGTGCAACAACAAGTGGCACGCCGCTGCATGCACGCAAGCACATGCCCTGATGTCATCTCACATGCACGCGTGCATGAGGAACAACCGCAGCAAACCTGTCACATGGAACTGAGATGGACTGTGCCCATGATGCCGAGCGGTCTGGTAGGCTACATGTATACCGTCTGTGTCAAAGTCCGCAGCTCCGCAGCTATACGTAAATGTACATTAGCACAGCCTTGGCCAAGCAGATGTAACTCTGAAGCCCACATCCCACATGCAACAGCCAATCACATGTAACCCCACACCCTATCCAATTTGTAATCATGCTCAGTATATCCTCAACATGTATTCCGCTGCCAGTAGTGTCCACTATACTGCATCACAGAGGACAGAAGACTCAATATAATGTTTGAAACCAAAACTGTCTCCGCTGACTCATTTCACAAGTACGAATGAGAGAGGATGAGAGTATGTGAAGTACACGGCAGTCGTGACATGACCATGTAGTCCACTGGTATTGGATGTCAACGCAAATGAGTAGCACTACTGTGGAAGACACACATGTGTCGTGTGAAGTCGTATGGACGCAGTGCTCAGGTGGGTGGGTGCGACGGGTAGATGCGCACATGCCAAGTTGGAGCACGCCGTGTTGGGAGGGGTCATGAACAGTACACCACCGCTTCCCTGGGCATTGTGAGAGGACACCTGTCGGGGGGAGTGAACACGTGTGTGCACAGCAGCCGGGCACACGTACAAAGCGGTACCAGGCGCACCTCAGCCCACCCTCTGTGGACAAGCTGGATCCTGTTGTGCGCCCGCCATGCCCCTTGACAAGGCACACACAGCCCCAGTCGACCAGGTGTAACCCCAACATAGTCAATCCGCACAGGCGATACAGGGCACGGGATGGCAGTGGAGCATGGTGTGTGAGAGGTCTCCTCGCGCTCCTCCTGGTCATATCACGCAGGCAATAGAACCTCAACGTCCAGCATGGCAAAAAGTCAAATGGAAGTGTAGGGGGACGCACCACAGCACGAGCAGCACTGACGTCACGGGAGGTGGCTCGCACCATCCCATCCATTGCCCATCATACCAACCACGCCACATGCCATTGCGACTAAGTGCAAGCGCGTGCGCCACCACCCCTGAGCCCTCCCCAGAGAGGCCAAAGAGTGAATGTGTGGGCCATCAGCCACAGACGGACGCGGCCTGGCCGCAAGGGCAGCCACAGCCACTGGGTGTCGCAGGTGGCGGATCCGGAAGGCGAAGACTGTGATGCATAGTCCATGCAGGCCGGGTCTCCATTTGGGGCACCACGCAGGTGGACGGCGTCCCGCCACACATCATACCCTGAGACAGCCCACTCGTGCAACTGGACCCACACATACACTCCTTGCCCTCTCTGGTGCGAGCTTGGGGCTGCCTGTGCAAGCGCTAGCCTCGCAGGTGAGCATGCATATTGGGGGAGCGAGGGGAGGACATGAGGGCTGGGGCGAAGATGACTGTATCACTGTCAGTTAGTACAAGGGATGACCCAGATGTGGAAAGGAAGAGACGTGTCCCGTGTGTACTGCAACTAGTCGCCAATCCAACTACCCCCCATGTCCGGAATGTAAGCCCGCACCTAGGCCCGCCCATCCGCCACATCGAACATACCACCAGCACGACAACCTTCCCATTCGAAACACTGACTGGGGGTGGCGACCAGTGAACAATCATGTGTAGCCTACCCACGCGTACATGTGGGCCCTCCATGATCCATGTCACCTGCGGCAAAGACATGACATGCGCAATGAGAGAAGTGAGGAGAGCTGCCCGCCCCACGCGCAGAAGGTGCATCAGCTCCACAGACCCAGCAGCGAGTCCAGCAGGGGTCACATGTGCAGGGGAAGCTGTGCCTGGTGTGAAGGCACATGCATATAGACAGCACATCGACAAATGTGTAGTCTGCCCACATCCACAGTCCATCATCATGCGGACATAGGAATTGAACACAGGGCAACACATCTTAGTGGGTGCACCCACCGTGACCAACAATGCGCAATCATCGACGTACCCGCCCTGTGCATGGCCCCCCACCCAACGGAGGCACATCCAGTGCCACCATCCCACACACACAAGCCTTCCACGGAACATGCTGTGTCCAATGGTCAGTACAGAGTCAGCGCCCATCTGGTGGATCCTGAACAGGAGACACATGCACACACATGCCAGCTCCCACTATGTACGACTGCCACCTGGCACGTGCAATGTAACCTCTCACCTGTGACGTGTGACTGCAAGCACACAGCCGTCTTGGCATGGGGCTGTCAATGTGGACACCTGTCAATGTTTCGGGAGGTGTGATCCGTACAGTGCTGTACATAGGGTGCAGTGCTGACACCTACTACTGTCTCATATCCCCTCGTGCCACAGGTCCCACTTGTTTTGGCCGCTCAGCCTGTGCCCACATCGTCGTCGTCGTGTGCCATACTCATCCAGCCGCGGAAGCAGTTCCATGCTCAGCAGACATTCATGTTGCCGTGGCGTTGCCGCTTGACGGATATGCAGTCAGTCCCCATCAGCACGCCCCGCAAGTCATTGGGGCCTAGATCCCCATGTGCATGCACATGGCAGTGGTTCGTATCACTAGCCATTGCCATTGTTGGGAGACCTGTGTAAGTGTATTGTGGCCGTGCCGTCCCAGCTTGACAGCTGGGCTGTGGCTCATGTGCTTGCTCAGTCATGTCAGTGATGTGTATGCGAAATTGCTATGTGTCGTGTTGCATTGACATGTGTCCTCTGCCATTGTCCCTAGGCGGAGACCGAACATTGACCGCCCATACCAATTGCTGGCGGACATGGACGATACAGAGGTTATTAGGAAGTTTCGGCTGGACAGGCCAACCCTGCATCGACTGTGTGCCATGTTAGAACCCCATCTCCGTCCCCGCAGGGTGTATCCGACTGCTGTCACCCCCACGGCTAAGGTGATGGCCGCCATGCATTTCTTCGCCACTGGGTCATTCCAGCACACAGTGGGCATTGGAGGAGGGATGTCCCAGCCCATGTTCAGCAAGGTGCTGAGGGATGTACTGGCAGCCATGATGCTGTACCGAAACAGGTACATCCGCTTCCCCAGGGCTCGTGAATTGGCGGCAGTGAAGGGTGCATTCTATGCCCTTGGCAGAATCCCACACGTCGTTGGAGCCATTGACTGCACACATGTCGGCCTTGTTCCACCACAGGCCACTGAGCACCTGTACCGCAACAGGAAGCACACGCACTCCCTGAATGTGCAAGTGGTGTGCCTTGCGGACATGGTGATCACCCACGTGTGTGCAAAGTTCCCAGGCTCGGCCCATGACGCACACATAATGCGCAACAGCATCTTGCCACGACTGATGTCCAATATGCAACAGGATCGTGCCTGTATTGTCGGTGAGTATGTGGAGTGGTGTAGCGTGCTGGTTGTGCGATGCTGTCCCCTGTCCAGTTGGAATTGCAACGGTTCTCTGTGTCCCTCACACCCAGGTGACTCTGCGTATCCGAATGGGGCATGGCTGCTCAGTCCATTGAGGAATCCTCGCACCCCAGCAGACGATCGCTACAATGAGGCACATGGGAGGACCAGACGTGTGGTCGAGCGTACCTTTGGCCTCCTCAAGTCCAGGTTCAGGTGCCTGGACCGCACCGGGGGTGCGTTGGCGTACTCCCCACAGAAGGTGTGCCAGATAGTGGTGGCGTGCTGCATGCTGCACAATCTGGCCATTCGGAAGCAGATCCCCCTCATCGTGGATGACGGAGATCAACCAGGGCCCCAGCCCGCAGACCAGGACAGCTCGAGTGAGGAGGACAGCGGAGAGGAGGAAGCTGGGAATGTGCGCCAGCAGCTCATCGCCCGCTACTTCACTTGACGGTGAGTGTCCATGTACGACGGCTGATGTGGCTGTATCTGTGCAGGTGTGTGTGTGCTGTGTCAGGGTGGCCGTTTGTTCACTGCGTGCTGTGTGTCAACGCTCCATGGCCAGGGTAGTATGCCACTGTTGGTGGCTGTGGCATTGTGCCCTATTGCTCTGTGCGATGTGTGTACATTGCTTGTAGTTGTTGACATGTACTGTGTGATGGGTGTGTGACACACTCATTGAATGTGCTCCTGTTCTGTCTCCCACCCCTAGGTCCCTACAGGCCCTCCGGTTCCATTGCCATGCCACGCATCAGGTGCCTTTCCGCCCAAGGTGGCCGTTGTATTCCGTACAATTAAAACACAGGGCACAAACAGCAGTTAGTGAAAAAGGTGCATTTATTACTAACTGTGACATGTGATTGTGTGTAAGGTGATGACAAAAGTGGTGCGTGCAGTGACAATGAGCTGTCGGTCATGGCTGCGTGATGATCAGGGTGTACCCACTGGTTCTATGTCCATAGTCCAACACACACATGCCATCCAGATGGCTGTGTGGAGTGGGATCGTAGTCCAAGTCAATGCAGTGGCTGGTCAAGGAAGGCTGGCGGAAGGCTGGCTGGCTGCCTCACTTGCGGCTGGAGCGTGCGAAGTCCTCCCGGGAGATCTGTTTCCTCTTCGGACGGCCCCTTCCACGTTTGCGAGGGGGGTGCCTGCTTGCGACATGCTGGTGGTTGAGGTGTGATCACTGGCTGTGGACGCAGGGGAACTGGACACTGCTGCTCCACCCTGCGCCCCGGCAGGTGGTGGCGGAGGGGAGCTGCTGTCCCTGGCTGTGACCTCACCGCCACCACCAGCTGTCCCATGAGGTCCACGATTTGGCCCATACGGGCGTCCATGGACCTCAGCACCCCCAGCACCTCACGCGTGTCTGAAGCAGACCGGACCCATTGTCCTTGGGCCTCTTCATAGGCCCCAAGGACTCTGGCCATGTGAGGCAGGGCATGGCTCCCAGGGGAGGCTGGCGTTTCCCTGACCCTGCTCCTCCTACCAGTCCTGCTGCCACCGGCCTGCCCACTAGCCACATTGCTCACCACGGTCCTCGCTGTGGCTCCCAGGGTGGATCCAGTCGTCCGGGCCACCACCTGCGCTGGGGCTGGTGCCAGCGAAGACGTGGCGGTGGTGGCGGCGGTGGTGGTCGGTGCGGCGATGGTGGCGGTTGCGGCAGTGGTAGTGGCCACAATGACCGTGGGTGTGGCCGCAACGACAGTGGCAGCAGGGGGCTGGGAATGTTCAGCAGCCCTGGATGATGGGTTGGTGGGTAGGAGGGGTCCTGGGGAGCGGCTGGGCCCTGCCACACCAGATGGGCCTGCTTGGTTGTCCGTGTCCGAAGAGGAGGACAGATCCTCCAGATCCGTGTGTCCTCGTTGGGGGCTTGTAGGCTGGCTGTGCTGGCTGCTGGCTCCATCCCCAGCATCCAGCAGTTCGTCACCTGTGGAGAGAATGAGATTTGTTATTGTGTTGCACCTGGCGAAGTATGTATTTGTCGTCTGACATTGACAGTTCGTGCAATCTCGTACATGGGTTTCCCGGAGGCGTGTGTGTGGCTGTAGCATCTGTAGTTGTGTGTGCTTGGCAATGGGACTGTGTGCTGTGCACATGTGGCATGGGACGGATTGGCCATGCCGATGGGTGTGTTGCTGTGCCCCTACTTATTGTGACTCTGGTGTATGCGGGCTCCTGGCCCATCCTGGGTCTGGTTTGTAC
This sequence comes from Calotriton arnoldi, assembly GCA_963921515.1. Lineage (NCBI taxonomy): Eukaryota > Metazoa > Chordata > Amphibia > Caudata > Salamandridae > Calotriton > Calotriton arnoldi. The sequence continues at coordinate 479,004 of CAWUFW010013157.1, forward strand.
TTTGCTTTTGGGGTTCAAATGGAACGCTTAGGAAAGCATATGGCAACATGGGGGCTATGCCCCAGATTCGCATTTGGGAGGGGATATGCTTTTGGGGTTCAAATGGAACGCTTAGGAACGCATATGGCAACATGGGGGCTATGCCCCAGATTCGCATTTGGGAGGGGATATGCTTTTGGGGTTCAAATGGAACGCTTAGGAACGCATATGGCAACATGGGGGCTATGCCCCAGATTCGCATTTGGGAGGGGATATGCTTTTGGGGTTCAAATGGAACGCTTAGGAACGCATATGGCAACATGGGGGCTATGCCCCAGATTCGCATTTGGGAGGGGATATGCTTTTGGGGTACATGCTGTGAGCCATGGGTGCCGAACGTGACATGTGTTGTGGCAGCATGACAGTGCATGGTTTGAGGTGTGTGCATGCTTGACATGGCCTGCATATTTGCTGTCTGTTGTGATTACTGGCCATGGCATTGGACGCATCGTTATGAGTGAGTGATGGTTGTGTGCCAGCCAACGTATTGCAGTTGTCCCATCTCCTTGGTGTGCGTGCTGCCCTGTGCCATGTGCATCACTGCAGTGCTCGGGGGGTGTGGCCCATGTTGTGTGTTGTTGCTCACAGTGTGTCGTGCACTTCATTGACTTCTGGCACATGGTTGGTCATGGGCATGTATCTTAGCGTGACTGCTGTATGTGTGGCAGCTGTGCGGATGACATGCCTTTCATGAGACTGGGGCTGACGGATGGGATGGATGGTATGTTGTTTGTGCATGGTGTGTCTGTGTGTTTGATGGGTTCAGTGGTGTTCGTGTGCATTTATGTTGTTCCGCTCTGTTGCGTCTAGTGTTGTTTGTCTTACATAGGCGTAGTTGTGGGGTGTGTGGTTGACAGGCAGTAGGGGCTACATGGACAGGACTTCAATGGTGTTTCGGTTGTGTGTGATGAGTTGCACAGTGGCTGCCGTGTGGGACTATATTCAGTGTGGCTTGTGCATGCAGACGTGGCTCCTTGGGTGTTGCTATGTCTGTGATGGGTCATGTGGGGTGTGAGTCTGTTGTTCATGTCCGTGTGCACATTGTTCACTTGTTCGTGACGGTGGGCGGTGCTGCGTGTTCGTCTGCTACGTGACATGTCCCATGTGTTGGTCGTGTTATGGTCCTCATGCCTCCAGTTATCCAGCCCTGTCCAGTTTCCCACCTGCAAGTTGTTCGTGCGTGCACTGTACTGGATGCCACATGGCTCTAAGCGGGGGGTGCTCCATGTTGCAGGTCTGTGGGGGTGGGGGGTGTTGTGGGTCGTGGGGGTGGCTGGACACCCACTGACACCGATTGCTGTGGACCGTGATGTCTGCCTTTCGGCTGTCGTTGTGCACTGCGGTGGCTGACACGTGGCAGTGGGGTGTGGGGGATGCTCCTCCTTGCTGTGCTGTGGGACTGGGGCCTGGTGTGTGTTGTACTTGGGCTGTCCACCGTCCCACCCACTGCACTTTGTGTTCCTGCCACTTACCTGTTACTTGTCGGTTAGTGCAGCTGTGGCGGACACATGGGTGTGGTGGGTGCTCGTTGTGGCGCTTCTGGCATATTTGGGGACCTGTTGGTGGTTACGTGGCTGGCTTAGTGTACACATGTCCCCACGCATCTTACAGTTGTTCGGTTTGGGCTGTGTGTGGTAGTGTCTGTTGCATGTGTGTGTGATGTGTTGTGTATTGTGTGCTGGACATGGGGGTGTTTGTCCCTGGGAGCTGTGGCATGGTGGTAGTGCATGTGAGTACATAGCGGTGTGCTGGTATACATTAGTTTGTACTTACCAGCCTCCACTCCCCCTGCTAATCCGGCGAGGATCTCCGGATGGATTACGACTCGCACCTTCTCCTCCCACGCTTTGAAGGTCTTAAAGAGCGCGGGATTCCCTCCGCCAGTGACGGCAGCCAGCTCTCTGTTTTTGCCCTCCTTCTTCTTGACCAGGCTCTTGACGTCATTCCAACGTTTGTTAATCTCGACTCTGTTCCTGGGCAGGGTCCCGACTGCATTGACCTGGTCTACGATCCGGTTCCACATTCTGTTTCTGGTGGCTAGTGGTGTGTGCTGGACCATGTTCCCATAGATTTGTGGGTACACCTTGATGATCTCGTCGACCATGACCGTCAGCTCCATGGGCGTGAACTTGGGCATCCTTTGTGGTGCCATGGTGTTTGTGGTGCTGGTGCGGTGTGTGTTGTGTAATGTGCAGGGGGTTTGTGGTGCCGGTGTTTGGTGGTGGTGGTGGTGTTTGGTGGTGGTGGTGTTTGGTGGTGGTGGTGGTGGTGGTGGTAGTGATGTGTGCGTTTCTGTGGTGTGCTGCTGTCGTTGCTGTGTCACTGTGTCCTCTCCTCTCCTCTCTGGTTTGCAATGTAGCAAGGGGTTGTGGTCTGTGGGAGTGCTGCTTTTGTACTCACCTATGTGGGTGTGTCCTAATGGTCTGTTGTTTTCAGGTGTGTTGTGTCTGGGGTTCTGGCCTTTGTATTTTTTTTTTGTCCGGGGGGGTGTTTTCGGGATGTGTACTGTGCTTGTGTATTTGTGCGTGCCTTGCTGTGTGGACTTGTTGGCCATGTTGTGTGCTATTGGTTTTGTGTGCGGATGGTTTCTGTGCAGGTACGTTGGCGCCATGGCTTCTGCCGTGTCGATTCTCATCGGCGTTGTTTGCGCTGGCGGGCGGTATATTTGTGGTTTTCCGCGCTCATGTCGGTGCGATCGTAATTTCACGTGCGGTGTGTCGGCCGTGAGGGCGGGCGGTTTTGTGTTGTCGTGCGTGTTTCCGTCCGTGGCGGGCGGTTTGACTCCGACTCGGACGTTGGCGGGCGGTATTTTGTGTGATTTTTCCGCCGATGGTGGTATTCGGTTTGTGTAATCGTAATGGCGTGGTCGGTGTTCAGGCGGTGTGTGCGGGCGGATTTTTGCCGCTTCCATGCCTGGCGGCTTTATTTACGCCGGGTATCGTAATGGGCCCCTTAGTATTCAGGATCTGAGAGCTGTTTAATGAGGGCAGAGATTGTTTTCTGACTTGACTGTCTGATTTGTTCAATTTGTTCTTTGCAGGCTGCAGGTTGGTTGCCCTGTTCTGGAGGAATCACTGACAGAATATCGACTACCACAATATCGAGGTCCCAAAATGTCGACACCTAAATATCGAAGTCAATAATATCGACATCCTATCTACATCATGGTAAGTACAAAAATATCGATAAAAAAATATCGTTGTAAAAAACATCGTTGTTAAAGATATAGTTTTATTTAAATGTGTAAAAAATAATATAAAATAAAGTAAATAATACATATAATTTAAAAAAAAGTTAGTTATAATTATTATAAGATGTTTAAAATTAGGAATAATAAATATAAAGTTAAAAAAATTAAAAATACATATATATAAAATGTAATATATATTTGCTTAATAATATTAATAAAAATATTATTATAATAAATTATAAAATGTTAGAAACATATTAAAAATTATACATATATATATACATATACCAGTAAAATAATAATAAAAAAATATATATAGATAAAATAAATTAAAATATTAAAATATTTTTATTCTTTTACAATTACATTTTACACTACATTAACAGCAATAGTAGGGAAACTATTAGATAGCGGAGGGGATAAAATTACTATTCCCACTGCAGGGAGTGCAACAGTAGGGAAAGTGTTGGATAGTAGAGAGGTAAAAATGACTATTACCACTCCAGCAAGTGCAACAGTAGGAAAAGTTTTGGATAGCGGAGGGGAATCATTTACTATTCCCACTCCAGCAAGTACAACAGTAGGGAAAGTGGTGGATAGCGGAGGGGAATAATTTACTATTCCCACTTCAGCAAATACAAAAGTAGGGAAAGTGTTGGATAGCGTAGGGGTAAAAATTATTATTCCCACTCCAGCGAGTGCAACAGTAGGGAAAGTGTTGGATAGCGGAGGGGTAACAATTATTATTCCCACTCCACAAAGTACAACAGTAGGGAAAGTGTTGGATAGCGGAGGGGAATAATTTACTATTCCCACTCCAGGGAGTGCAACAGTAGGGAAAGTGTTGGATAGCGTAGGGGAATAATTTACTATTCCCACTCCACTGAATGCAACAGTAGGGAAAGTGTTGGATAGCGTAGGGGTAACATTTACTATTACAACTCCAGCAAGTGCAACAGTAGAGAAAGTGTTGGATAGCGGAGGGGTAACAATTACTATTCCCACTCCAGCGAGTGCAACAGTAGGGAAAGTGTTGGATAGCGCAGGGAAATAATTTACTATTCCCAGTCCAGCGAGTGCAAAAGTAGGGAAAGGGTTGGATAGCGGAGGGGTAACAATCACTATTCCCACTCCAGCAAGTGCAACAGTAGGGAAAGTGTTGGATAGCAGAGGGGAATAATTTACTATTCCCACTGCAGTGAGTGTAACAGTAGGGAAAGTGTTGGATAGCGTAGGGGTAAAAATTACTATTCCCACTCCAGTGAGTGCAACAGTAGAGAAAGTGTTGGATTGCATAGGGGAATCATTTTCTATTCCCACTCAAGCAAAATATTTAAAATTAATAAACAAACAATTAATAAAATAATATTTTTTTGCCTCCGACCATATTCCCCTATAAATGGCACCACCAATGTTCTAAAACATAACACTATTAACATAATTAATTAATAATTATCTAATTAATTAATTAAAATTAACAAGTAATTTAAAAACAATAAATAATAATTTAATTCACACAATTAACAATATAAAACAACTTAAAATACATTTTATAATAAAAAAATTAAACATTATATTAAAATTAAATTACTTCCCAGCCTACTACCCTATCAACACACAACACACTCCTAAAAAATAACACAATTTACTAATTAATTATTAATGATTAACAAACAATTAATAACTAATTAATTATTTACCACATTTAGCAATATAAAAACAAATATTTTAATATTAATTAATAAAAAATGATTAATTAATTAATTATAATTAAATTACTTCCCACCCTATTCCCCTATAAACCCACAACCCGCTCCTAAAAATAACATAATTAATTTATTTAACAAATAATAAATATTAATTACCAACCAATTAATAACCAATTAATAAAAAAAAAATTACTACAATTTACAATATAAAATATTAAATATATAAATATTAATTAATAAATAATATTAATTAATTAAATATAATTAAATTACTTCCCACCCTATTCCCCTATAAACCCACAACCCGCTCCTAAAAAATAACGTAATTAATTTATTTAACAAATAATAAATAATAATTACCAACCAATTAATAAAAAATTAATTACTACAATTAACAATATAAAATATTAAATATATAAATATTAATTAATAAATAATATTAATTAATTAAATATAATTAAATTACTTCCCACCCTTTTCCCCTATAAACCCACAACCCGCTCCTAAAAAAATAACATAATTTATTTATTTAACAAATAATTAATAATAATTAACAACCAATTAATAACTAATTGATAAAAAAATTAATTACCACAATTAACAATATAAAATATTAAATATATAAATAACAATTAATAAATAATATTAATAAATTAATTATAATTAAATTACTTCCCACCCTATTCCCCTATAAACCCACAACCCGCTACGGAATAAAAATGCAAAATTTAATTGGAAATAATTCATAACTTCTAAAAATTATTATTACATTTATTATAATTAAATTACTTCCCACCCTATTCCCCTATAAACCCACAACCCGCTACGGAGCTAAAACGCAAAATTTACTTTAAAAAAAAATTCATAACTTCTAAATTTAATACATATATTTAAAAATACATACAATACTTAAACAAAAATATAGAACACATACATTCAAAATACATACTAAAATACATAACACTAATAGAAACATCGATATTATTAACAACAATATTTTTACAAACGATATTACTGTCTTCGATATTAAAAAAAACGATATTTCTTACCTTACTCTCGATATTCTGGTCCACGATATTCTTGCTCTCGATATTCTTGTACCTCGATATTTTCAACTCGATATTCTTGTACTTCGAAATAAAAACTCAATATTTTGTCTGTGCACCGTTCTGGAGGTAGCCTTCAGTTTCTTTATTTTGAAGAGAACCTCATTATAATGGTGACATTACAGAAAGCTTGTGAGTGTGATATTTTGGTGGCGGTGCATTCTGACTTGTAGAATTCTGAGAAGATTGTATGCAGTTCATTTGATAGGCATTTTGCTTCGGAGACCCGAAAGGAGTGTTTGTTAATTCAGACTGTGCATGATTTGTATAGCCTGTTGTGGTATTGGAGGTAATTTTTATCAATTTGTTGTTTGATTTTCTCCATTGGCATTTAGGCACTAGGGGGCCCATTACGATACCCGGCGCAAATAATTCCGCCAGGCATGGAAGCGGCAAAAATCCGCCCGCACACACCGCCTGAACACCGACCACGCCATTACGATTACACAAACCGAATACCGCCATCGGCGGAAAAAGCACACAAAATACCGCCCGCCAACGTCCGAGTCGGAGACAAACCGCCCGCCACGGACGGAAACACGCACGACAACACAAAACCGCCCACCCTCACGGCCGACACACCGCACGTGAAATTACGATCGCACCGACATGAGCGCGGAAAAACAACAAATATACCGCCCGCCAGCGCAAACAACGCCGATGAGAATCGACACGGCAGAAGCCATGGCGCCCACGTACCTGCACAGAAACCATCCGCACACAAAAGCAATAGCACACAACATGGCCAACAAGTCCACACAGCAAGGCACGCACAAATACACAAGCACAGTACATATCCCGAAAACACCCCCCGGACAAACAAAAAATACAAAGGCCAGAACCCCAGACACAACACACCTGAAAACAACAGACCATGAGGACACACCCACATAGGTGAGTACAAAAGCAGCACTCCCACAGACCACAACCCCTTGCTACATTGCAAACCAGAGAGGAGAGGAGAGGACACAGTGACACAGCAAGGACAGCAGCACACCACAGAAACGCACACATCACCACCACCACCACCACCACCACCACCACCAAACACCGGCACCACAAACCCCCTGCACATTACACAACACACACCGCACCAGCACCACAAACACCATGGCACCACAAAGAATGCCCAAGTTCACGCCCATTGAGCTGACGGTCATGGTCGACGAGATCATCAAGGTGCACCCACAAATCTATGGGAACATGGTCCAACACACACCACTAGCCACCAGAAACAGAATGTGGAACCGGATCGTAGACCAGGTCAATGCAGTCGGGACCCTGCCCAGGAACAGAGTCGAAATTAACAAACGGTGGAATGACGTCAAGAGCCTGGTCAAGAAGAAGGAGGGCAAAAACAGAGAGCTGGCTGCCGTCACTGGCGGAGGGAATCCCGCGCTCTTCAAGACCTTCAAAGCGTGGGAGGAGAAGGTGCGAGTCATCATACATCCCGAGATCCTCGCCGGATTTGCAGGGGAGTGGAGGCTGGTAAGTACAAACTAATGTATACCAGCACACCGCTATGTACTCACATGCACTACCACCATGCCACAGCTCCCAGGGACAAACACCCCCATGTCCAGCACACAATACACGACACACACATGCAACAGACACCACCACACACAGCCCAAACAGAACAACTGTAAGATGCGTGGGGACATGTGTACATTCAGCTAGCCACGTAACCACCAACAGGTCCCCAAATATGCCAGAAGCGCCACAACGAGCACCCACCACACCCATGTGTCTGCCACAGCTGCACAAACCGACAAGTAACAGGTAAGTGGCAGGAACACAAAGTGCAGTGGGTGGGACGGTGGACAGCACAAGTACAACACACACCAGGCCCCTAGTCCCACAGCACAGCAAGGAGGAGCATCCCCCACACCCCACAGCCACGTGTCAGCCACCGCAGTGCACAACGACAGCCGAAAGGCAGACATCACGGTCCACAGCAATCGGCGTCAGTGGGTGTCCAGCCACCCCACGACCCACAACACCCCCCACCCCCACAGACCTGCAACATGGAGCACCCCCGCTTAGAGCCATGTGGCATCCAGTACAGTGCACGCACGAACAACCTGCAGGTGGGAAACTGGACAGGGCTGGATTACTGGAGGCATGAGGACCGGCACACGACCAACACATGGGACATGTCACGTAGCAGACGAAAACGCAGCACCGCCCACCGTCATGAACAAGTGAACAATGTGCACACGGACATGAACAACAGACTCACACCCCACATGACCCATCACAGACATAGCAACACCCAAGGAGCCACGTCTGCATACACAAGCCACACTGAAAATAGTACCACACGGCAGCCACTGTGCAACTCATCACACACAACCGAAACACCATTGAAGTCCTGTCCATGTAGCCCCTACTGCCTGTCAACCACACACCCCACAACTACGCCTATGTAAGACAAACAACACAAGACGCAACAGAGCGGAACAACAGAAATGCACACGAACACCACTGAACCCATCAAACACACAGACACACCATGCACATACAACATACCATCCATCCCATCCGTCAGCCCCAGTCTCATGAAAGGCATGTCATCCGCACAGCTGCCACACATACAGCAGTCACGCTAAGATACATGCCCATGACCAACCATGTGCCAGAAGTCAATGAAGCGCACGTCACACTGTGAGCAACAACACACAACATGGGCCACACCCCCCACGAGCACTGCAGTGATGCACATGGCACAGGGCAGCACGCACACCAAGGAGATGGGACAACTGCAATACGTTGGCTTTCACACACAACCATCACTCACTCATAACGATGCGTCCAATGCCATGTCCAGTAATCACAACAGACAGCAAATATGCAGGCCATGTCAAGCATGCACACACCTCAAACCATGCACTGTCATGCTGCCACAACACATGTCACGTTCAGCACCCATGGCTCACAGCATGTACCCCAAAAGCATATTCCCTCCCAAATGCGAATCTGGGTCATGGCCCCCATGTTGCCATATGCGTTCCTAAGCGTTCCATTTGAACCCCAAAAGCATATTCCCTCCCAAATGCGAATCTGGGGCATGGCCCCCATGTTGCCATATGCGTTCCTAAGCGTTCCATTTGAACCCCAAAAGCATATTCCCTCCCAAATGCGAATCTGGGGCATGGCCCCCATGTTGCCATATGCGTTCCTAAGCGTTCCATTTGAACCCCAAAAGCATATTCCCTCCCAAATGCGAATCTGGGGCATGGCCCCCATGTTGCCATATGCGTTCCTAAGCGTTCCATTTGAACCCCAAAAGCATATTCCCTCCCAAATGCGAATCTGGGGCATGGCCCCCATGTTGCCATATGCGTTCCTAAGCGTTCCATTTGAACCCCAAAAGCATATCCCCTCCCAAATGCGAATCTGGGGCATGGCCCCCATGTTGCCATATGCGTTCCTAAGCGTCCCATCTGAACACCAAAAGCAAAGTACAAACCAGACCCAGGATGGGCCAGGAGCCCACATACACCAGAGTCACAATAAGTAGGGGCACAGCAACACACCCATCGGCATGGCCAATCCGTCCCATGCCACATGTGCACAGCACACAGTCCCATTGCCAAGCACACACAACTACAAATGCCACAGCCACACACACGCCTCCGGGAAACCCATGTACGAGATTGCACGAACTGCCAATGTCAGACGACAAATACATACTTCGCCAGGTGCAACACAATAACAAATCTCATTCTCTCCACAGGTGACGAACTGCCGGATGCTGGGGATGGAGACAGCAGCCAGCACAGCCAGCCCACAAGCCCCCAACGAGGACACACGGATGTGGAGGATCTCACCTCCTCTTCGGACACGGACCACCAAGCAGGCCCATCTGGTGTGGCAGGGCCCAGCCGCTCCCCAGGACCCCTCCTACCCACCAACCCATCATCCAGGGCTGCTGAACAGTCCCAGCCCCCTGCTGCCACTGTCGTTGCGGCCACACCCACGGTCATTGCGGCCACACCCACGGTCATTGCGGCCACTACCACTGCCGCAACCGCCACCATCGCCGCACCGACCACCACCGCCGCCACCACCACCACGTCTTCGCTGGCACCAGCCCCAGCGCAGGTGGTGGCCCGGCCGACTGGATCCACCCTGGGAGCCACAGCGAGGACCGTGGTGAGCAATGTGGCTAGTGGGCAGGCCGGTGGCAGCAGGACTGGTAGGAGGAGCAGGGTCAGGGAAACGCCAGCCTCCCCTGGGAGCCATGCCCTGCCTCAAATGGCCAGAGTCCTTGGGGCCTATGAGGAGGCCCAAGAACAATGGGTCAGGTCTGCTTCAGACACGCGGGAGGTGCTGGGGGTGCTGAGGTCCATGGACGCCCGTATAGGTCAACTCGTGGACCTCATGGGCCAGCTGGTGGTGGCGGTGAGGACACGGCCAGGGATAGCAGCTCCCCCTCCGCCACCACCTGCCGGGGCGCAGGGTCGAGCAGCAGTGTCCAGTTCCCCTGCGTCCACAGCCAGTGAGCACACCTCAACCACCAGCATGTCGCAAGCAGGCACCCCCCTCGCAAACGTGGAAGGGGCCGTCCGAAGAGGAAACAGATCTCCCGGGAGGACTTCGCACGCTCCAGTCGCAAGTGAGGCAGCCAGCCAGCCGTCCGCCAGCCTTCCTTGACCAGCCACTGCATTGACTTGGACTACGATCCCACTCCACACAGCCATCTGGATGGCATGTGTGTGTTGGACTATGGACATAGAACCAGTGGGTACACCCTGAGCATCACGCAGCCATGACCGACAGCTCATTGTCACTGCACGCACCACTTTTGTCATCACCTTACACACAATCACATGTCACAGTTTGTAATAAATGCACCTTTTTCACTAACTGCTGTTTGTGCCTTGTGTTTTATTTGTACGGAATACAACGGCCACCTTGGGCGGAAAGGCACCTGATGCGTGGCATGGCAATGGAATCCGGAGGGCCTGTAGGGACCTAGGGGTGGGAGACAGAACAGGAGCACATTCAATGAGTGTGTCACACACCCATCACACAGTACATGTCAACAACTACAAGCAATGTACACACATCGCACAGAGCAATAGGGCACAATGCCACAGTCACCAACAGTGGCATACTACCCTGGCCATGGAGCGTTGACACACAGCACGTAGTGAACAAACGGCCACCCTGACACAGCACACACACACCTGCACAGATACAGCCACATCAGCCGTCGTACATGGACACTCACCGTCAAGTGAAGTAGCGGGCGATGAGCTGCTGCCGCACATTCCCAGCTTCCTCCTCTCCGCTGTCCTCCTCACTCGAGCTGTCCTGGTCTGCGGGCTGGGGCCCTGGTTGATCTCCGTCATCCACAATGAGGGGGATCTGCTTCCGAATGGCCAGATTGTGCAGCATGCAGCACGCCACCACTATCTGGCACACCTTCTGTGGGGAGTACGCCAGTGCACCCCCGGTGCGGTCCAGGCACCTGAACCTGGACTTGAGGAGGCCAAAGGTACGCTCGACCACACGTCTGGTCCTCCCATGTGCCTCATTGTATCGATCGTCTGCTGGGGTGCGAGGATTCCTCAATGGACTGAGCAGCCATGCCCCATTCGGATACGCAGAGTCACCTGGGTGTGAGGGACACAGAGAACCGTTGCTATTCCAACTGGACAGGGGACAGCATCGCACAACCAGCACGCTACACCACTCCACATACTCACCGACAATACAGCCACGATCCTGTTGCAGATTGGCCATCAGTCGTGGCAAGATGCTGTTGCGCATTATGTGTGCGTCATGGGCCGAGCCTGGGAACTTTGCACACACGTGGGTGATCACCATGTCCGCAAGGCACACCACTTGCACATTCAGGGAGTGCGTGTGCTTCCTGTTGCGGTACAGGTGCTCAGTGGCCTGTGGTGGAACAAGGCCGACATGTGTGCAGTCAATGGCTCCAACGACGTGTGGGATTCTGCCAAGGGCATAGAATGCACCCTTCACTGCCGCCAATTCACGAGCCCTGGGGAAGCGGATGTACCTGTTTCGGTACAGCATCATGGCTGCCAGTACATCCCTCAGCACCTTGCTGAACATGGGCTGGGACATCCCTCCTCCACTGCCCACTGTGTGCTGGAATGACCCAGTGGCGAAGAAATGCATGGCGGCCATCACCTTAGCCGTGGGGGTGACAGCAGTCGGATACACCCTGCGGGGACGGAGATGGGGTTCTAACATGGCACACAGTCGATGCAGGGTTGGCCTGTCCAGCCGAAACTTCCTAATAACCTCTGTATCGTCCATGTCCACCAGCAATTGGTATGGGCGGTCAATGTTCGGTCTCCGCCTAGGGACAATGGCAGAGGACACATGTCAAAGCAACACGACACATAGCAATTTCGCATACACATCACTGACATGACTGAGCAAGCACATGAGCCACAGCCCAGCTGTCAAGCTGGGACGGCACGGCCACAATACACTTACACAGGTCTCCCAACAATGGCAATGGCTAGTGACACATACCACTGCCATGTGCATGCACATGGGGATCTAGGCCCCAATGACTTGCGGGCGTGCTGATGGGGACTGACTGCATATTCGTCAAGCGGCAACGCCACAGCAACATGAGTGTCTGCTGAGCATGGAACTGCTTCCGAGGCTGGATGAGTATGGCACACGACGACGATGTGGGCACAGGCTGAGCGGCCAAAACAAGTGGGACCTGTGGCACGAGGGGATATGAGACAGTAGTAGGTGTCAGCACTGCACCCTATGTACAGCACTGTACGGATCACACCTCCCGAAACATTGACAGGTGTCCACATTGACAGCCCCATGCCAAGACGGCTGTGTGCTTGCAGTCACACGTCACAGGTGAGAGGTTACATTGCACGTGCCAGGTGGCAGACGTACATAGTGGGAGCTGGCATGTGTGTGCATGTGTCTCCTGTTCAGGATCCACCAGATGGGCGCTGACTCTGTACTGACCATTGGACACAGCATGTTCCGTGGAAGGCTTGTGTGTGTGGGATGGTGGCACTGGATGTGCCTCCGTTGGGTGGGGGGCCATGCACAGGGCGGGTACGTCGATGATTGCGCATTGTTGGTCACGGTGGGTGCACCAACTAAGATGTGTTGCCCTGTGTTCAATTCCTATGTCCGCATGATGATGGACTGTGGATGTGGGCAGACTACACATTGGTCGATGTGCTGTCTATATGCATGTGCCTTCACACCAGGCACAGCTGCCCCTGCACATGTGACCCCTGCTGGACTCGCTGCTGGGTCTGTGGAGCTGATGCACCTTCTGTGCGTGGGGCGGACAGCTCTCCTCACTTCCCTCATTGCGCATGTCATGTCTTTGCCGCAGGTGACATGGATCATGGAGGGCCCACATGTACGCGTGGGTAGGCTACACATGATTGTTCACTGGTCGCCACCCCCAGTCAGTGTTTCGAATGGGAAGGTTGTCGTGCTGGTGGTATGTTCGATGTGGCGGATGGGCGGGCCTAGGTGCGGGCTTACATTCCGGACATGGGGGGTAGTTGGATTGGCGACTAGTTGCAGTACACACGGGACACGTCTCTTCCTTTCCACATCTGGGTCATCCCTTGTACTAACTGACAGTGATACAGTCATCTTCGCCCCAGCCCTCATGTCCACCCCTCGCCCCCCAATATGCATGCTCACCTGCGAGGCTAGCGCTTGCACAGGCAGCCCCAAGCTCGCACCAGAGAGGGCAAGGAGTGTATGTGTGGGTCCAGTTGCACGAGTGGGCTGTCTCAGGGTATGATGTGTGGCGGGACGCCGTCCACCTGCGTGGTGCCCCAAATGGAGACCCGGCCTGCATGGACTATGCATCAAAGTCTTCGCCTTCCGGATCCGCCACCTGTGACACCCAGTGGCTGTGGCTGCCCTTGCGGCCATGCCGCGTCCGTCTGTGACTGATGGCCCACACATTCACTCTTTGGCCTCTCTGGGGAGGGCTCGGGGTGGTGGCGCACGCGCTTGCACTTAGTCGCAATGGCATGTGGCGTGGTTGGTATAATGGGCAATGGATGGGATGGTGCGAGCCACCTCCCGTGACGTCAGTGCTGCTCGTGCTGTGGTGCGTCCCCCTACACTTCCATTTGACTTGTGCCATGCTAGACGTTGAGGTTCTATTGCCTGCGTGATATGACCAGGAGGAGCGCGAGGAGACCTCTCACACACCATGCTCCACTGCCATCCCGTGCCCTGTATCGCCTGTGCGGATTGACTATGTTGGGGTTACACCTGGTCGACTGGGGCTGTGTGTGCCTTGTCAAGGGGCATGGCGGGCGCACAACAGGATCCAGCTTGTCCACAGAGGGTGGGCTGAGGTGCACCTGGTACCGCTTTGTACGTGTGCCCGGCTGCTGTGCACACACGTGTTCACTCCCCCCGACAGGTGTCCTCTCACAATGCCCAGGGAAGCGGTGGTGTACTGTTCATGACCCCTCCCAACACGTCGTGCTCCAACTTGG